>JAODXP020000032.1:8764820-8914820 GCA_027497455.2 Sardinella longiceps
GTCCTGATTAGACAAAATATCTAATATGGACTTTGTTCAATTTTACTAAGTGATCTATTATTGTTAAGCACCTTTCTCTACCTTGTCCATTCACCATGTTAATTTGGCCTCTGTTTTCCCCCACCCTCATTTCAATTCGGTATTATACATGAGTACCAGTTGTAATTAATCCATATTTGTAGGTAGTTTCTTCATTTATTTTAAAACAAGACAACAAAATACACAGCTGTCATTGTAGTCCATGCCACAACTCTCAGTTAATATACAGCATCAAATGTATCATTTTAAATCCAAACTGCTGGGCGTACGGTTGTTACGGCATGCGGGTTAACACTCCGATATCGATATATTACAAAATCTGGTGCTTTCTTTATTGAAATGTGTCAGAAATAATTTATTAATTATGATGGCTTGTCATTGTAAACAAATGTGAAATAACTGAAACGGAAGTAGCTCTCCTTTTTCGCGCAAGGCATCATGGGATCTAGGAATAAGGTGGATAGGCGGCTGCCTCAAAATTCTCGTCAGGACCATGGACAGCAACCAGTAAACAGTTCATTGTAGAGTGGTTTGCAGTTCGCTATTGAGTTATGTGTTCTTGGATTCAAGCACCTTCACCACCTGAATCATTTGACATTTTTGTTTTGCACTCTTTGCATTTTTCAGTCCTTCAACAGCTGATTACAACCATTTTCAAGGTCATACAGGTCAAAGTCAGAGTGTTTTCATTTTCTTGGTGCTGTCAGTAGGTTTTTATATGTAATATCTCTTCTCTCTATGTGGTGGAACTTTCACTGGATGTTGTCCAACCTTTTTAACCTGTATACTGGAATCTTTTATAGGACAAACTGATATGATGACGGACCTTCCAACTGTGTTTTTAATCCTGGATCTTGCATTCACAGGCAAAACTGGGAACTGACAGTACCAGAGGATGTTGGACAATTTGGCTAAATGAGCCACGACCTGAAAATGATTTTCTGCCCAGTGCCCACTCATTTCCATTCAAAATATGAATATGGTTATCTCTTTATTTGTTTTGGCCGACTGTGGTTGTTTTTGGTTATTTGAAATATTTTTAGAGCTTTCAAAACAGCACCTATTTCCAGTAATTGTGGCTATATTTCTATGTTTTATATTGGTGAAATCATCAAAATTACTGGTAGATTTGTAGCAACACAATGTGAAGAATAATGTGTCAAAAACACATCAGATGTGCGTTGATCAGATTCGAATATCTCCCATCGCAAACAAGTTAGTATGCAAACCAACTAGTGCTGGGCAGGTTCCCCAATCCCCAATCATCATGTTCAACCATGTGTAACACTGAAAATAGTATAATATCATATTATATATAGTCACCTTTTTACACCAGTCTTCCAAGCCCGGTGCGCCGCCTGCAAGTGTTCAGCGGGATGCGCTGTGTGTAGAGATTGAACCAGTTCCCACATCTTGGTCCATTTCTACTGTTATTTTTCCAATTCTGCTCTGCACTATAGCTTTTCGCCTGCCAACAACAGGACAGCAGGCTGTTTCTGTATTTCAAATGAAATAGGAATTAGCTATACCTCGCACAGCTGTAGAGCTACTCTTTAGATTGGTACTGCTGTGAGTAGACCGAGAACCTCTTCAAACATGAGCCGCATACAGTTACAGTAACCATGAAAGTGACTATTAAGCTGGTACATTAACCTATAAACAGTGGGAAATGTTGCTTAGTATTGTTTAAAAGTGAGAGGAAAAGATGTTATAAGAATAGGATACAATCTGTATCTTATATCTATCCTCTATGGTGTCTGACCATAGCATTCAGTCCATATGAGTAAAGGTTTACATAGCCTGGTTGTACTTGGATATCTACATCACAGCTGGTGCATAATGCAAGACCAGGCATATGGAGTGGGTGGGGTTGGGGAACTCCGCTATGTCTGCACTGTGATGCATACAAAGTAACTGGAAAGCAACTGGAAACCATAGAAGTATGAAGTGACAAGGAGAGACACAGATGGGGTGCACACTTGTCATTCCATGTGTTCAGTACAGATGTAGACCTTTAATTTCCTAGTCAAAATGGAAAGCAAACACACACTTTCTATGGAACTGCTTCTAGTACCTCAACCCTGAAAAATCAAGTGAAAAGCTGTTTCCAAAGAAATACTTTTTAATGAGTCCCTAACTTAGAAAAACCATTTGCTCTGTTTACCACTTTCCATTTTTAATTAACAATGCGAGACATATTGCAGGGAAATAAAATGCGGGCAATTCAGCGGAACAGATTCTTCCGGAATGATGAATGAGCTGTCATCTCCAATTGTTCCGGAGCCTCTCTCTCCTTGACACCCAGTTCTATCTCCAGAGTGAGCTGGCACATGGATGGGGGTCAAAGGTCGTGTGAATGTATTAATCAGCCGAACTAGGGGAGGCTCTTCAAATCAAACCAAAGTGCTAGATGGAAACAAGCACAAATGTGAACAGTTGATGTTTTTTTTGTGTGTGTGTGTGTGTGTGTGTGTGTTGCTTTTCTTCCCATATGGGAAGGGGATTGGATATTACTATGTATTTCATCACTTTTTTTTTATTTCAACATTTCTCCCTTAGAGTGATAATCTGTTTACACCCATAGGGCTTTAGTGCCTCCCTGAGTTAATGTACTTACAGATTCACAGCTTGGGTCAGTTTGCCAGCTCATTCCTAGACCTGCATCAGCATAGGAGAATTTAGTGTGCAGTATGGTTTGATGTAAATGAGCATAATGGTGCATAAAAGTGTTAGCAAGGTACATACAGTACTTCACTATGTCAGTACAGCCTGAATGAAGGAAATCAAATTATAGTGTAATCCTGTTTCACGGAAATTCATTGTATCTCTTTTAAGGTCATGCAAAACCTTGCACAAGAACTGGGGAAAGACTACACAGCGTCGAAGCCTACAAATAACGTCATCATGTTTCACACAAGCGCGGCTGTTTTCTCAGGAACTAATTACAACACAGCGACAAATTGATTTGTCCTAAACAAACTAAATTTGGCTGCATGAATTTGCACTCCTGACTGAGGTCCACCCAATCCAATCTCCCTGTTTATATTTACAGAGCCATCTAATTCCATTACAGCCAAATTGCTTTTTCTGGGTAAATGATAGAGTGCAGCGCAGCCTTTAGTTGGTGAAATTCATCAGGCCAGCAGACTATGTCCACCCTCACTGAAGCTGAGAGGTTGGTTATGGTTCACTCTTGGCTGTTTGGCATCGGATTCCTCAGGATGAGCCACCCACCCAAATGAACGCTTCACGGAGGGCCCCCGTCTAGCCGGTTAGGTGGAGACAGAGCACCCTTGGGAGACATGGTCAAGTACTCTGCAGGATCGCAGTGGGCTGCAGTCTCTGCCCAGGCTTTACACGGGGTGGAGAATGAAATGGACCTCCATTCAGCCAGGGAGGAGAAGTGAATCTCAGTTGATAACACACCAGGGGCTTTTTGACATGGCTGACAGAGTTTGATAAAAACACTGGTGTGGACTCAGGGGAGCTGTGTTAAGGGTAGTGAAACACTGGCAATGAAGCCATTAAGGATCTCTTTCATCACATAGACCTACATTAGTCAAACTTTCGATCAAAAGCAAAATGGCATCAATAGCTGGCTTATTAACTTTGACCTCCGTTTCCTTTTATAGCAATTCAATAGGCATACCAGACCTCACTATTCTGATATGAGTTACATAGCATGATACTTCACATGGAATCTAGCATTGAGAATATTGTTGGCTCTCAATTTGAAATTGAGAATATTGTTGATAAAGGTCTGTTTACGTGATGTTTTTTTTTCAATGGTCAATTTCATGTGTAGGGGCTATGTCAATTCTACAACCAAAGTGTCTCTTGCTCATGCACTCATTTGGCATGGATGAAAAAAACAGTTACCGAAGTAATTATACATTTTGACCAAATGTTTGATTCATGCTCATGGTGAAAAAGACCAATATAGTTTCAGCACTGATGTTTTAATTATAAAGTGAGGGGGAAGGCAAGAGAAAGCATACTAATGTAAACTGCTGTTATACATCAGACCAAACTAGCTTTTACCCTACCTCTGTAACTAACCAAACCTACACCATAAAGTATGAATGCCTACAAGAAGTACATGTGAAGGCAATTAGATTCTCTGAGTTTACTCAGGCTAGGGAGCCCTGATAAAACAGAGTATTATTCAAGTTATTCATCATATTATACTCAATTATTCATTTCCCTTGCACCTCCCCATTCATATATGCCTTGCGTTAGACTTCTATCTCCTTTCATATACAAATAATACCCTTATTCAATATATTATCTAAACAAGCTGTACTTAATTAGCATTGAACATGATCTTCCCGATTCAGTTCCGGATGTATGATTGCATGCATTAAAGGCTATACAGTATATGTACAGTATGTTCATTGCTAAACATGATTAATGATCAAAACCTAATTACATGTATGTATTATTCTCAGTGGATGCCAGCAATTATTTTCTTATATGGTTCAAAATCCCCCTCCCCTCCCCCCAGGCCATAAATTATTCTTCCAGGAAAGTCTCCATTGTACATACAGTAAGTACAAATAGAACTCTCTATGTATAAGGACATGCGTGTATCCGCTTGAAGTGCTTGAGATTTCTCATTCTGATGCATGACCACTATCACACAGGAAACGTCTGGCATGCAGAGTGCTTCGATCGACGAGGGCCGGGCCGGAGTCCATTGAAGATGGATTGTGCAAAGACTACAAGTTTTATGGGAAGTGGCGCCACAGTTGCCCTCCAGTCCACTGCCATGACAGCAGAGACAACAGCAAGCCGCACTGCAGTCATTGAATATTTAGCACCGTTCCTCTGTAGTCGCCCGCCTACTGAATGGGCTACTGCTGACGAGGAGGATGACAGCATTGACAGATACGGCCACCGCCGAGATGACGGGGGAGAATGTCGAGGGCATTTTAAAGTAGGTTCAGAGCGATGTTTAGATCACCGACAGGGAACACAGTAGGATCCACCTCCCACAATGACAGGTGTGTGAAGGATGGGTTCATTTAAAGCAATAATTTGACATTATTTGAATATTAAACAATTAGGTTTTGTTTATCATCTTGCAAATTAATTTTGGTGTCACAGTACATGTTCAAATGAAGGACAGGTAGAGGTGTTATTCAACCAGCTATCCAAATAGACTGGCATTTGAGTTCTGTAGACTTGGTAGGAACTTGGAACACGGCACAAAAATGAATGAGAACCGTTCATAACACAGTACTGCTGACTTCATTTCCAGCATCAGTTAGTTCTCTACCGGAAAGGCTTTGTGAGATTTTGTTGGAAGTTTCTGGAAGTCTGTTAGATAGGTGGTTCATTAGCTTTAGCCTAAAACTCATTAGTGTTGCTTTAAAGATGTTTTGAATTTTTGAGTTTATAGTTAGTTGTTTATTTCTTCCCTGAGCGCTTCAAGCCTGGCAGTTTGATTTGCGTTGGTGTGTGTTTAGAGATAAGGATGGATAAGCCCGCCAGGTTCTTAGACTCCAATTTATCTTTGAAATCCTCTCTGCATTTTGGGCGGCTTTCGATCACAAACTGCTAAACTGCAAACTTTTTCTTTTTTTTTTCTTCGGTTTTATTCATTCAAAGAGTAAACATTGGAGTCTACCCCAATTCGATGACTTTCACATGGGGAATGTTTTTTTGGGCTGTTCGAAATAAGCATGAAATGACTCTGATGATTCTCAACACATAGCTCAAGTTTATGGAGACAGTTTGGGTTGTGGCAGAAATTTAATTAGAATGCAAATGATTTCAGGAGTCACACTAACATGAATCACTGGAATTATGACAGCTTTGTGGAAGTTAAGATTTGTTCTTTATGTTGTTAATTGCCTAACATTTGTCATGTTTCCTTCGTCATTTTTCAGGGCGAGGTACATTATATTGTATCTGTTTGCTCAAATTGCTTGACTTTGCCATCCAGGAGATGAGGAGAGATACAACTCTCCTCTGTGCCCTTTGTCTTCGGCTTCTTACACAATAGACATTCAACTCACATCTTGGCAAAGACCACTGCAAGTCAAGTTTGACCCATTTTCCTCCTAAAAGGAAGGCAGCCACCCCCAAAGATGCTGTGAACCTGTGTGTGTGTGTGTGTGTGTGTGTGTGTGTGTGTGTGTGTGTGCAGATTAGTCTGCAGCTGCAAGCCTCTGGAAGGATTTATAATCACATAACAGGCTGGTTCTTGTGCCGACAAATTTCACCGGTCTCGTGCAGAATGATAATGAAGGGGTAAAGTCCTCCCGTGGAGACAACTGTCTGAAGGAGAAACGGAGATGTCAATGTTTGGCCGCTGTCCTGAACGAGACACGAGGCCTAGTGACAGGCACCTCACGTACAACGCTAGGCCCAATCTCCATCAAAAGTATGTGCAGCTCCATCAGTTACTTAAAAAAAATTGTAATAAGGAGTACCAAATTTATTCTCCGAAACTTTCTCATTCAGATTTCAGGTATCATTATACCTTGAGGTGGTTAGCACCTCAGGAATATTTTCGATCCCAGTTTGAAGGGACCCCCTCCCACCCCCACACACCCCACCTCCACCACCACCACACACACGATTATTATAGATCTTTACTTTAATAAGTCTGTAGAACTCAGAGGGTGATCTTTGATCTTTAATTAGCTTTTCGCTAATCCCCTGTCTACGTTTGACAGACACGCCGTTCGTTATCCCACAGGGAAAGAAAAGAAAAGAAAGTTAAGTTGGGTTGGGTTTGGGTTGAATGCAAGATAGCAAGTAGCTTACAATCTTCGCTGCTAGGCTTGCACGTGCCCCTGACGTGTGCCCTGTCTGAAATTACACCCCTGGCAGCAGTCTCCGCAGGCCCCCTCCACCCCCCCCGGGTGCCCCCTGTGGCATGGCCCCCAGTCTTGGGTGCCGAGGAGCGGTAAATTAAAGGTCTCAGGCAATCACCTCCACTCCACACATGACCGCCGCCATGGGATTCCATTCCATCCCGGTGATTGAGAGTGCATGCAGGCTGGGAGGGCCCCATCTTTGCCCCTCCACTTACTGGGCAGATGGCAGAATGGTGATGGACTACATTGCTGGACGAGAGCCCAGTGGATGGAAGGTGAGGTGGAGGGGGTTGGTTTGTCCCCCTATCCCCCCACCCAGAGCATCTTAATGCAACGACACAATGGCACAAAGGAAGGTGATGGTTGACATCTAACCTCCGATAGGCATACTCTGTATATGAGCCACTTTCCTTTTCTTTTTCATCTTGCACCGTTCGTGTTTTTCTCTGATTCTGTTTCCTTTTTAGTGTGTGTTGATATCCCGATTCTGTGTGAATCTCTCCCTGTTCAAAGTCTCTCCACAGTCCTCTGGCATTTGCTTAAGATCTTGACCCACATAAACTCTTGGCTTGAGACACTGATGGACTACCAGCCGTTTTATCTTCTTGTTTCTTGGCGAGTTTGGCTGCAGACGTGTCTAAAGGACAAAAGTGTGATCCCTCACATTATTATTCAGGTGTCATTCACACGCAAGGGCAGCGCTTCAGACACCAGCAGTCAGGCCAGACAATGCTCAGCTTTGGATTTGACAAGGTAATTTCTAGCATCAATAAAGACCCAATGGCATGCATCCTTCTTCTAAGTAAGATGCGTGAGGTGCTTGCGGGGCTATAAATGCATTGATAAATGAACTCACAGCTTTGGCTGCCGAGCTGTTGTGACTTGCCAGACACTACAACTAAGTGTACACCATGAAAACAAAATGTCTACATAGTAGTTCTGTTGGCTTTTGAAAGTTATGTTAAATATGCATTTAACTCGGGATTTTGGACAATGATGTTAGTGTGAGGGACCAGAGCCAGCCAAGCAATGGGAGCGCAGAAATAAGTTTTAAATAAATATTTATTTTTCCATAAATTAGATATAAGAACTTAAATGAAGTGTTCTAGGCCTAACAGAACAGAACTGAAAATCAAAAGATAAGGAAAACGTAACACAACCAAACACAAAGAACTGACCTAACAAAATGACACACAAAGGGAACATATATACTTGGTTGATCAGACCAATTAAACACACAAGGGAAGACTAACAATACACAGCTAGCTTAACATGACAAACATACAGACAGTGGCCATTCCAACATAAGCTTAAAGTAATCTAATCATAAATCAATAATATAAGTAATCATAAACAATATCAAATCATGAGTAACTAAACGGAAAAACTAAATACTAGTTTCCTCTCCCCCATGACAATCTTACATGGATGGACTCGTCCATAGGACTCTTAACGTGACATGCTTCCGTCACAGACTCTTTTACGCGAATACCGGAACACAGGAGAAAACTCCGGCTCTTCAACAAACACACGCACTCAGTCCCAAACAACGTAAACTCAAAGGAAAGTGAGTACGCAAACAAAACGGGGAAACTGTGTGCATTAACTAAGGTTTGTAATGTTAAATAAAGCGCAAGATGCGAAAATGAAACTAAATGTGTTGTGGTTTTTGTAGTGCTAGGATTGAAGATGGTTATTGCTAAATGATACAAACAAACAAACTGAAACTGCATGGGAAACATGTATGAGAAATGTTAACGTGCATAACCAGAAATTATATCAAAAGGAACAAAGAGGGCTGAGATGCGCCTAGCTTATAGTTATCAATGTAAATGTTTGTGTTGTAATGTTGAGGCCAGTTTAGATGTTTCATGTGCGGCTGCAAGATTTTGTCCATGTGCGGCTGCAAAAGTCAGTCGGGAGAGTCTTCCATGTGCGGCCGCGAAAGCCGGCCGTCACATCTCCCCCCCCTTCTGAGCCTGGGCTGGGACAGCCCAGAAGATGGTCGTCTGGTCTCATCCCAGGAGAAAGATGACAGGACCTGATGAGGCTCAAGAGTACCTTGGTGTTGCAAGCCTGCACCCACAGATAGTTGCTGATATGGGTGGTGGCTCGGTATCCGGACAACTCTGCTGGACCTAAGGGACATATCGCTCCAAGGCCGTCCCTTGCTCCCGACAGCTACGCCCACAGCAGCCGGCATCATAGCCCTTGATGCTGCACTGGGACCATGGTCCTTCAGCCAGACCCACCACTCCGAAGGCACTGTATGCAAATGTTGTAGATGGATGGTCATCAGCACGTCTCCCACCTTTAAGAGCTCCAGCCTCCATGAAGACACCTTCCGGTCAGCAGCAGCTTGGGTCCAACTCATCAGGTGCAACCGTGCGAACACAGGCTTACCGGTCCATCTTGACCTCTGCCCTTCATCTCGGCTGCTCCTCTCGGCCCATTTTCTGCTGCATCTTTCCAGTATCTGCTGGATGTGGACATGTTGGTCATCCATGGCGAGGAAAAGTAGACGAATAAAAATCCCAAAATTTGAAAAAAATGCAGAAAAAGAAAACTGCGCCCCCTACTGGATGATCCCACCGCTGCCACCACATGTGAGGGACCAGAGCCAGCCAAGCAATGGGAGCGCAGAAATAAGTTTTAAATAAATATTTATTTTTCCATAAATTAGATATAAGAACTTAAATGAAGTGTTCTAGGCCTAACAGAACAGAACTGAAAATCAAAAGATAAGGAAACCGTAACACAACCAAACACAAAGAACTGACCTAACAAAATGACACACAAAGGGAACATATATACTTGGTTGATCAGACCAATTAAACACACAAGGGAAGACTAACAAGACACAGCTAGCTTAACATGACAAACATACAGACAGTGGCCATTCCAACATAAGCTTAAAGTAATCTAATCATAAATCAATAATATAAGTAATCATAAACAATGGGACATTCCTGGAATTTGGGCACTTTTAGGTATGGACATTTCAGAAAATTTGATCTTGTATTTGAACATTTTTTGTCATATATTTTTGAAATACAGATAATAAACAGTCAAAAAAAATGATTCGTCCAGCTCGGGCATCAAAGTTACATTTTTTATTAGATATTTTAGTTGTTATGCAATATATTTGGCGCAACCCTGTTACAAATACTTAAAAGCCTGAAAAAAGTACATTTTAAAATATTTTTCAACAAATCTTTCACCACCATGTAAGGAAAGCCATATTCCAATGAATGTTCATGAAATTGGAGCAGATTCATGTTTTTAATTAAATTACTTGACTTACAAAGTCTATTTTACCAGAAATGTGAATAATCGCTTGTGTTTTTATTCTTATTCTAGTTTTTGTTTTCAGATATTTGCTCAAATACATTAATGAAGTAATAATTAAATCTATTTAAAAGACAGTAGTATTAATACTTATGGGCCAAGGTTATCACTTACCACTATTTTAGTTAAAATGTTACAGTAACAGGGTTGAAATTAGGGTAACAGTGTTGCGTGGATAAAAACATTGCATCATAGTGTCTGCAAAGAACCTATACACATGATAATAGGATACATTATCAGACAAATAAGGACCACTAAAATGTAAGTTTATTATTAAGTTTATTATATATTCAAATATCATCATGGAAAGGGGAGAAATTAGTATTCATAGTATTCAAGTATTCATAACATCAGCATGAATTCATGCCACAATGAGTGAAACTCAACATTAGTAGCTAAATAGCATCTGAGTAGGCTATTAAAACATGAAGCATGTTATTAAAAAGAAATTAAGGAATCAATACTACAGTAGCTAAATGCCATGGATCAACCTTTTGATTTTCATTTGATTTTCATTTTATCAATATCAAGTAGCCTACATTAGTAAAAACAGCACCTGAACAATACGGAGTGAATGATGTAAACAGTTGTAAAATCTCATTAAAAGTTGTCAAATCAAGTAACCTAATAACTCATGTATGCACTTGGAACATATTCATATTTCATATTTTGTTCATATTTCTCGTTCGCGTGTAACCAGTGTGTCCCACACCTCACTTGCGATGGCCATGTGGCGCGTAGTGACATTTTCCGGGGGGGGATGAGGGCCAGGATATCATCAAATGGGTACCAGTGCAGATCGTCCCTAACAGGCCAGAAAAAACGGTTTGCTCCCACATTCCGCATACATCTCACCTGGCAATGTGTCGGACTCACTTCTTGAATTATACCTGGGTAGATCTTGTCATCATAGACCAAGGCACACCATTTTCCAACAACGTCTGGGCTATGCCACTGGATTTCTGGCGGGTGATGAGTGGGGACTTGTGCTTGTGCAGGTGCAGGTGTGGGTGCATCTCTGGAATCAAAGCTGAAACTTTTGGTCTGTTGGCATCCACACTCAAAATTCCCTGTGGCAGAGCACAAGCAGCTGATATCCCTATGGAGAATATTCCCAGAAGAAAGTGTGATGACTTGGTGAATCCTCATTGTCGAAGGGATAGATGGAATATTTGTTGGCATTCTAGCCATTGCATCCTCCACTGCCTGCTCCTCAATGTAAAACAAAGAAACCTTTGATTCTTCTTCACCAAGTGCTTGGTACAAGGAGCGTGGAGTGGGGATGTCTGCCCCCTGGCTGACAAGCCTATCAGCTTTCCTTTTCAACGAGCCACCCACGCCATCAGGGGCACCTTTGCCATGGCTGGCTTCAAAAAAATTCCAGGTGCCTCTGGTAAATCCCATCTCATAAATCTCTGTGGAGAAAAGAAAAAAATTCCCCCGCTGCTTGTATTGGGTACACGGCCCATCACTCAAAAAATGGACCACATGGACATCTGGCCATCTTTCTCTGATGCCCTTTAAGACTGGTGTCAGATGTTGCCAGATGGCAGCTGGACCCTTCAACCTGGAGGATGAGATGCTGCAAAAAGAAAATGTCTCACGCCCAACATAGCCCACACCTGTGTGCAGAACAGCCTGCTGATGAGATGCACCAAAATGAACCGACTGTACCTCGGAGCTGTATTTGCAAGAGTAATTCTCAGCGAAATCGATGTGAAGGACGCATTCATCAGAAGGGAGGTTTGATTTCAAGGCCCGTGAGAAAGCATATTGTTGCCGGATATTGAAAAGATGACGTCTGAACTTACGCAAAGAAATGTTGAACTTCGCCACCAGTTCTTCTTGAGAACATTCAAATTCCTTCTTCTGGGTAACTTTTGACGTCACACCAGGTTCATTTCTATGTTCCCGATCAACTGTCACCCACTGCACATAGCTGATAGAATCTGTGCCTGTGAAGTGGCTTGTGACAGGATAGCTGGCATTGCTGCAGTTCTCACACTCTCCGTACATGCACCTTTTCTTTGTGGTGTCACATGTGATTGAAGATGCCAAACTCTCAAGGTCAGATGACAATATGATGTGATTGTGGAAAAGTTTCCTTGCTATGAAACCCAAATTGTCATGCTGTCTGCACATGCACGTATCTCTGTCAGTAAGTGAGGGGTGGACTACCCAGTAGGGTCGAAATGTGCAGAAGAGAGAGAAAGACAGATGGAGGTTAGGGTGCTCAGCCAGAAATTTCTGATGAAGATTTTTCAATGTGTCCGTCAACAGCCTCTTTTGCTTTTTCTTCTTTTGTTTGGTAACAGTTTGTTTTTTCCCCGTTGTGAACCTGGAGACATCCTCTCGCAAAAAGAATGATGTCACAGTTTCTCGCAGTTTCGCCCCAACCCCCATGTATTTCTTTCTTTCATATCCGGAATTTCCTCCTTTTTTCCATTGTTTGATTCCAAACACCCTCTGTGCCATTTTCTGCATTCTATATTTCTTTAAGATTTTACTGCTGGACAGTATGCCTGCTAGGATGTGTCTGTCTGCTTGTCTCTTTGCATTTGTGTACTTGGCACGCACTCCTTCAACTACAGCTGTATGGAACAACAGAGTTCTTTTCAGGGATGTGGTTGAAAGGTTCCTGACCAGCTTATTAACTTTGGACCTTGGAGATGGATTGGTACCGTTCTTTGTCAATCTTTGTATCCGTTTTCTGTATCTTTCTATCCGCATTTCAGCATTTTTCATTTTTTCCTCCAGTAACAGCAACTTCCTTGTCAATTTTGATTTTGCAGCTCGTCTTCTTCTCCTCCCAGCTTCCCGTTGCCTATACGAACAACATATTTTATATGAACATATGCCCTCTGCCCTCACAAACACAACACAATGACCCATCACCTTTTTTAAACCCCACCCACCATGTTCCCTACTAGTTAGGTTAGCCCCTTGAGTCACTGAGTTCTGCTCTTTGTGCCCCCATCCCCAACCTCACCAAAATAATCAGTTTGATAGAGATATATTTATTTATTTAATCTCAGGGGTGTGTGCTATACTTTGGGCCATTTAACTGAATATAGTGAATTTGAATTGGGGATGCACAATTAGAACACCCTGCATTTCTTACACCCAGTAACTGTAGGCCTATGTTTGTGACACTTTGTATCCACTAAACTTCTCAATGATCTGCTCTGACCTTGAAGTACCAGGTGGGGAGCTGACTGAAGGCATTTCTGAAGAAGTGTTCTGTAGTCTCTGTGCTCTTTTCCTATCTGCACTCCTCATATGTGCCTCCCTCCATTTTTTCCTCTGAGCACGTCTCTCCCTTGAACTCCGGTCTTTCTGTATTTTCTTTTTTCCTGTCTCGATATCTTTCCTCCACTTCTCTCTCTCTTTCTCTAAGTATTCCTGCCTTCTCTGTGGATCTGCATCTCGCCTGGCACGGTAGAGCCGCTGCTTTTCAGCGGCACTTAAAGGTGTGCCAGAACCCTGTAAAAACCATTATATAAATACATATATTTTATGTTATACAGATCTTATGTTTGATAATAATTTAATCAAAGTTCATTGAGTTTTTAATTCAAATTCCCTTCCAGATTGATAAAACTTTTATTACCTCCGCCAAGGAGGTTATGTTTTGCTCGGCCCGTGTGTATCCGTCTGTGTGTGTGTGTGTGTGTGTGTGTGTGTGTGTGTCTGAGAGCAACATAACTCGAAAAGTACTGCACGGATTTGGATGAAATTTTCGGACAACATGTGTATTGGGACAAGTAAGAACTGATTTTGGTGGCGATCGGTGATCCAGAACACCATCTGTGACCACATTGTCTTGGCGGAGGTCTGCACTCTCTGAGCGCTTTTCTAGTTATAAATGTGTTATAAATATAAAAACATACTAGAATGCATAAAAATTATGTTCAATTGTGCTTTAACTTCCATATTTACATATTAAATTAAATGTTCCACTAAAGTGAACTGAAAATATGCAACCCTGTTTATTCTAATGCAACCCTGTTACTCAAATTACAGTAACAGGGCTGCGAGTAACAGGGTTGCAAACCAAGGCTAATTTGTGGTTTCCCTCAGGAACTGATGCTAACTGTAAAAGTTAACTATACATCCAAGGTCAAGGACAAACATAGTTATATAAATATATAAACTAAAAATGGACAATAATAAACATTACTCTTACAATACCACAAACAGGGTTGCGTTAATAGAGTGACGCACTCAATTTTGACCAAAATATTTGTAAAAATATGAAAAATATAAGGGAGCACTCACCTTTGGTCTACCCATGCTTGTAGTAAATGTCTTGATGATGTAATTTCCTGTGCACTAGTTGACAAATGTTTTTAACTCTTTCTTTGCCAGGCAAAATTCATTGTGGTAACAGGGTTGCGCGTATGTTATGGGACACAACTTCTTAACATAATTATTGTAATGTGCAATATATTGAAAGTCAAACAATTTGTGTTTATCAGTACAGTAGACACATATGAACAATATTTAAGAGGAAATATATATTTTAAAACTTGTTTAAAATGTTTAAATTGTTATAGAAGTTAGTGACCTGGGGTATGGGACAAGAGAAAAAGGCCATTTTAGGGGGTGGTCCAAAGTTAATCGGGCTTTTAAATAATATCTAGGGAGCTCATTTCTACACCAAATTTTACATTTTGTTTAAGGACAAGTACATTATTCACCAAATATGATCATTTTGATATTTTGGATTAGCACAATTGATATCTCATGGGTGGGACAAAAAAGTGCCCAAATTCCAGGAATGTCCCCAATATCAAATCATGAGTAACTAAACGGAAAAACTAAATACTAGTTTCCTCTCCCCCCATGACAATCTTACATGGATGGACTCGTCCATAGGACTCTTAACGTGACATGCTTCCGTCACAGAATATAATTGTGGAACGCAACAAAAATTAATGAAGACAGAAAAATGACTGTCGTGTACATCTATTTTTTTTTACACATACTAAGATTTGAACTTAGCTATACATTTGAACTGCAGAACTTTTCAAAAACTCTTGACAACTTTACATCAGTATGCAGTGTACTGGGGTGGTCTTCAAAATTCTGAGCTCTCCTTCTTTCTTCTTATTTGCTCCAACTTGCTGTCAGCCTCCCCCTCCCTCTCTCCCCAACACGAATCTCTTAAGCCCCACACTGACACATTATCTCTCCCGTCACAATTGAATCTTGACTCATGCAGACAAAAATCAAATCTGTATTACCATCAGACTCCCCAGACAGCCCGAAACAAGAAACAAAAGATTGGAAAGGGGAAGGGGTGTGTGAAAATCAATCAACACACACACACACACACACACAGCCCTACTTAAACTCTCAGAGGAGTGGATGCACAAGTAGAGGGCCTTAAACGTGGTTTGCTTTTGATAACTTGGCGTTTTTTTTATCCCACCTTCCCCTTATGCTCCACGCTGCTCCATACAGCTTACCCTCATGTCTGCCATGCTTATCTCATCCCTGAGCGGTGTCAATCAATCTTCAGGTGGCTCTCGTTCTCTCGCCTCTGAGCCCCAGCACTATCCACCCCTCCTCTCGGCTCGGCGGTCGCGCGATGCATTATTTATTCGCTTAGCCGCGGCGCTAATCCGTGGCGACTTGCATAGCATAGCTTACACGTCGGCCCGTCTCAAGCTTTCTCCTTCAGCCCTGGGAAGACAAAGTCAAGTGGAACTGAATAGCTCCCCTTGAAGCCTTAGCCTATATATGGTGGAGATAGATTGTGTCAGCTTGAAACAAGGAGATCACAGGACAGGTGCTGATGTGACAAAACAGGTGGAATTTGAGCTATGATAGCCTGTGGTAAATAGTGATGGAGATTTCTGGAGATGTTCCAGCTTTTGCCTGTGCCAAAACTCAATGGTTTTGACAGTGTGCTGATTGGGTTTCAAGAAGACGTGTGTTTAACGATTCTCCTGAAATGAACTTGTCAACGGCAACAAAACAATTTGTTGTGCAATACCTGCCTTCTGGCCTAGCACCATTGGCAGGGGAGTAGGATAAACGATTGTCTTCCAAATCTCTCTCCATGCAGTAGGAAAGTTCTGCAACATAATTAGTAAGTAACTAATACAGTAATATGGTATAGGCTGGCAGTACAACTCAATTAGTAAGATATTAGAAATACAGAAAGTGCCCAGTGGTTTTTCTTAGCTGACAAAAAGTAGACCTAGTATAGTGAAGCTGTGAGGAAACTTAAAACAATAGTTCGGCATCATTTCAATCATAGTTGTACAGACTTGCGGAGTGTTCTCAGTTGGAAGGAGAACAACATTTTTTGGGACAACTAGACCAAATATAGGGAACCAGCAGTTGAAACTTACCAAATGGTAATGGTTCTGTGAGTAACTAAAGCAAAAGTGAGATCATGGTGCCTTTCAGTAACATGGCATGGTCCCTAATGTTTTTTGGTGAGTGCCCATCTAACTTAAAATATGCCATATTTGCTGCTTCTAAATGTTCCTAAAAAAAAAAGTAGTCTACTTACAGATCAGGTAGCCAGTGTAGCGTGTCATGCACCTGTAGCATACTGCATAATTACTGTGAAGGAGTCAGTCAGTGTAGAGGAGGAGAGGGGACAACACTCCATTATGCATGACTAAGCCCATCAACATCTCCTATACAAGCGTGGTGTTATTACTGCTTGGGGGTAATGTGTTTTGCATTGTCAGATTGCAGAAGATAGATTGCACACTACAAGCTATTGTCCACACATTATGAAGCATTTCATATCGGTACAATTTAGAAACTTATGCCATTTTTCAACTCCGGAAACTGGCATGCAGACTTTTTAACACTATTAGTTCTGATAACTACACAACCCACATACACACTTTTTGATGTTATCTCTGAGACCTTCCAATTGAAATTGTATTTGTTTGCTATGGACACCTTGAATGAAAAGACTTTAAAGGACTTTATTTGGATAAAGACATTTCCATTGAAATTCAGTCACGGGAATGAAGGGTGACTTTGTGTAATCTCATTACCTAAGTGCACATGGCAAGATTAATATAGCAGAACCCAGACTCATTGCATAATTTGGAGTTCCACCTTATGTCTTGTAGACTGTGACTAACTGCTTATTGAACCTCAAGGCCCAGCTGTATTGGGCAGTTTCACACTAGCTAGGCAAAATGAAATGGCTTATGTCTGTATACCTAACCAGATTAAATCCACCCCCAATCTAACCCTCGGGAGATTTCCTCAGTTGCTATTCGGATTTCCGGTTACACATTGTACTTTACGCCTCTCTGTTTCTGTCATTTGCACTTCTCAGTTACAGTATCTTACAAAGAAAGATTTTTTCTTTGAAATAGCACAACTGGAAATATTAAAATGTCTTTATCCATGTACCTCTGGGATTAAAGGGAGAAACGCCAGATTAAATGGGATTAAATCGAACACATATGAAGTTGTTCAAGGGAACTGAATTAAGATACACCTTGTTGTCAAAATTCTATACTGAATGTTAGGCTTAGATTTGCTTTGTCTTTATCTGTGAAATGCCACAGTAGCCTATTTCTCAATAAGACTCAATAAGTGTGCTTACTCTATCAAATGTCCTATTTCCATACACATGTTCAAATGAAATCTCTGAAGATTAAAGGTTTTTAGGAAAAAGGTACCACGGATAAACATAACAATGCTCCATTCCATGTGTAGGCACTAAGTTAATGCTACGACTCACAAGCCTTTTTTGAGTATTTCAAAAATAGTGATTTACGCTGGTAATGCTTCTGGCAATGTGGCACTGGTGCGCTCATTTGGCTTGACAGTCAAACTTTTTTCATTTTGCTTTAAAAAAAAAGCCAGTGTAGATAAATAATAACTATGATATATAGCAAATAATAACTATGATATATAGCAAAATATTACAACATGTGAATTATTTCATGAACATGAAGTGTTCATCTACTATGGGTGGATGTCCGAATGGAGGAGCCAACTGGATGTATTGCTGATGGCTGTTACTCAGAAATGAATAACAAATTGTGCAACTATTGTCATGTGTTTTCCATTGACAAATTCCAGTTTAGCAATTGTCAGGACAAACTGCTGACAGAGACTTTCTCTTTAAAATAAGATTACCAAAATCGAGGTGATTGTCACATTACTTTTGTAATGTGGCAAAAGTACACACACACACACACACACACACACACACACACACACACACACACACAGTCAGTGTCTGGGGTGAAGCTGAATAGACAATGGCAAAATATGGCATATGGCACAATTGAGAGAATGACAGTATTAAAAGTAATACTAAATCCTTTCCCCCCTTCCTAGAAGCCTTGCGACAGTAGCCTGACATAGCCCGACCATAATACTGCTGTTCATCCGTATTCATGGTCTGGAGGTTCTTTAACCTGATGCGATTATACTACGGGGAGGGAGGGCATTCACTTCTGGTTTGAAACGATTGGACAGCTCGTCTAATCAGCTTCGCTTATTGGCCGGTAGACTCTCTACCGATGTAAACACGCCCCAGAGGACCGTGCCCAGACCATGATACGTATGAACATTCGTATTATGGGCGGGCTATGTCAGGCTACTGTGACAGACCCTCCCCTGATGGCACCGCCAAACACCTTTAACTCTTACAATTAATGGGCAGCTCTCCGCTGTCCCCTCAGAGTCTAATTCAGCCATGTAGTGGAGTCAGCCATGAAGCGGATAGATGCCAATACAGTCTGAGGGTACAGGGCTTAGATGAACCCATGGGATTTACCCATGTCCAAGAGAAATACCTATAGAACATTTAAAAACATACATTAATTTCAATAATTTAAATATCTGTATTCTGACAAGCCGTGTTTTCATCTTCATTCTCGCGTTTATTTGCTTATACATGTATTTCTTTACTGCTTTGTTGTTCTTTGTTTGGTTTGTTTGTGTGTGTGTGTGTGTGTGCGTGTGTGTGTGTGTGTGTTTGTGTGCGTGCGTGCATGTGTTTGTGTGTGTGTGTGTGTGTTTTCCTCACCCCTCTCAAAACATTGATTTCATTGCGCTCCGTCGAGATGTGGATTTTGCTCCGCACACATTCCGAGGTGCGTCTTATTCCCATCTGGTCATCAACAGCGTGATTGGGAAGTCTGCTCCGCCACCTGAGGCCTGCCCTGCTCTGTAGTCACACAAAGGCAAAAACAAAAAGTTCCTCCAAACTAAACCTGTGATGGGCAAAATGAAGGAAATCACTACTTTTAAAAAAATAGCATTAATAAAACCCATAAGCTCTGGGGACCCGGGTTCGAGTCCGGCCTGAGGTCGTTTCCGTTCTCATCCCATCTCTCTCTCCCACTTGTTTCCTGTCCACCTCTATACTGTCCTATCCGATTAAAGGCAAAAAGCCCACAAAATATCTTTAAAAAAAATAATAATACAAACAATAAAACCCATCAAAATGCTTTATAGTAAATAGGCTCAGCATTTTTAGGCATGGTGTGTGACACACTGCAATGAATGAACATGATGCGCGTGATGTTCTGTTCATATCCCTGAATCAAAACAACCTGCAGCAGTGGAGGCATTATTCAAACAAACGCAGCCACTGAAATTATTAGCTACATGCAAATGCTTTTCTCATTATCCCCCTTTTTTCTTTTTTTTTTCCGGGGCACGGAGGGTTGAGGCCTTGCAATCACAGTAAGTAATCTGCTCTGGGTGAGACGGATGGAAATGTTCAAAGTAATGAGCTCCTGCAAAAACAGGACCCACAGAATGGAGTAATGAGTTCTTACGTCTTACTATAGCCCCCCCCTAAAAATGTCTCTTTATGGCACAAAGTTAATGAGTAAATGATGCATTCTCTCTCTCTCTCTCTCTCTCTCTCTCTCTCTCTCTCTCTCTTGTGTGGGACTCAGTTCATCAGACCTGTGACAGCCACCGTGGTTGGGTGGGCTAATTACACAGAGAGTGGCATGATCCTTGCAGGCTTCGCAGTCAGACAAAAGTGATTTCAGCTTTCCGGAACGTTCTGTCCTCCTGGAGTTTGCTTTGCGATGGAGTCTGACCTACTCTGAGTCCATAAATGTTGTCCCTTAGAATCTCAGCATGTTATAAGAGGTAGAAAGATAATAAGCAGACCTCAATTGCCCTTGAAGTAAATTACAGGTCTCTATTGTTCAATTGCTTATGTTAGTTGGGTGTATCATTAGTAGCGTTGGTACTTTTCTTGCACAGAGGCGGTGGTGTGTGTGTGTGTGTGTGTGTGTGTGTGTGTGTGTGTGTGTGTGTGTGTTTACTTCAGCATCCCTCTGTGAGGAGGAGGAGGCCGGGTGATAGGAGACACAAAAGAGAAGCCTCTAGAAAGGAAAGGAGACAGAGCACAGCCTTCTCCCGCACAAAGGGGGGTCTGCTTATTTGTTAGTTTGTGTGTGTGTGTGTGTTGTGTGTCTGTTTGTGCGAAAGGGAGACAGTGAGAAAAGGAATGCATAGCTCCTAGATTATGTACTCTGTGTGGCCACATGTGGTATCTGTTTGCTCCTATCAGCCTGTGAGTGTGTGTATGTGTGTTTGTCTGTCTGTCTGTCTGTGCATGTGTCTGTGTGTGAATGTGTGTCTGTCTGTGTGTGCGTGTGTCTGTCTGTCTGTGTGTGCATGTGTGTGCGCGTGTGTTTGTGTGTCTGTCTGTCTGTGTGTAGGTGGGTGACTGTGAAAGCAAGTGTGTATATCCAGCAGAGTGGCAGGTGGGAATATGGACTCTCCCAAACCTCATTAGTGAAGCCATGAACCATCTACTGAAGATCTTACTCAGATAGTCTTAGTCTCAGACCACCAATCAGCAAAGTATCTGTCCGTCTGATATATACTGTAGCCTAGGCTGGGTCTCCTGTGAGACTATACCTGTTTCCCTCTGCTGTCCAAAATGACAATTAGGATGCTCTCAGAAGTTACTACAACATTACAGGGGAACTAGGTTTCACTTTGCTAAGTCAGCAGACTATTCCAACTATCCTTTGCAACTATCCTTTGAAAGTTATTACAGTATCCATCCTTCACTAAAGCAGTTCCTGTCCAAATTATCAAATTCATTCCTTTCCCTGAAGTTTAAGGTCAGACTATGTGAGACAAGCCAAACATTAAACTAATGAGGGTCCACAGAAGAACAGTAGCCAAAAGCAACAGTTGCTAAAGTTGCAGAGAGTCTCCTGTTACTGATCTCCTAAGACAAGCTCAAGCCAAATATCTGTGAGTGATGAAATATGTGCAAGTGCAAAGGTCCGTTTCAAGGTACTTAGGGGCCCCCAAGCAAACAGGGCATGGGGGCCCTTCACCTCCCATAAACACCTACATAAACTACATTTTTAAAATCTTCAAGCAACTTTCATTAAAATAAGTAATTGTGTTGAACTAACTGTCATATTTTATTGAAAAACACCACCAACTAAACAACTAAAATGATTAAACAGTCTTTCTTGGGGCCCCAGGCAATTGCCTGGTTTGCCTGTCCTGTTGCGACGGCCCTGAGTGTACAGACCACTAAGTAATGCTTAACATTCAATCAGACCGCCTTGCTTAAAGTTATTACTCTCAACTTTTACAAATTGCATTGTGGATCATTTTACTGCCAGCGGTAGATGAACAATTGGAGAACACGGCTCCAATTCATCTCAGTGGAAACAAATAGTGCTTGATGCTAGGTCTGATGCTGTCTGGCAGGGGGACCTTTTAGCTGTGTGGTGACGCTGGTGTGTGGAATAAGAGTAATTATGTAAATACATCCAAAGAGGAAGGATCTGTCAACACTCAAACATCTGCCACCCTCATATTTCTCAAAGCCACTCGGCTTTAATCACAAACAAACACATACACACGCACACACACACACACACACACACACACACACACACACACACACACACACACACACACAGGAAACCTACCACAAATGGGGGCTGAGAGCCTGGATAACCTTGTCACCAAGCAACAATATTTGCATATCCTTTCTGCTCTTACAAGGACTCACAAGAACTTTCAGATCCTCATCTGACATGATGGTCACGACTTAGGCTGGACAAATGCATTTCAAAGACCCCTCCCCCCTTTCAACCCCCACCCTTTGATTTAACAAAGTGCAAACGATGTTTGGATGTAAATATAATGTTTGGGTAAGAAAAAGCAACAGCTTATCCCGATAAGCGTGGCATTAGTAAGTGATTGAGAACCGATACGATGGTTGATTGATGACTATTGGTCATGATTTATGTGTTCCTCCTCTGCTCCCTTGCTGAACACACATACAACATGTTGTTTTCCATGTACCAACAATAACATGGGATGTTTCTGTTGCATTATGGGTACTGGCGGGGGAAGGGGTATAGCTTATAAGGACCCTGGCCTGGCAGTATTGTCCAGAAGATGGATTGTGTGTTGATTATTACTTGTCGTATATGTGCACAGCCCAATATACCTCTTGTCAAGCGAAACAAGAAGTATGTAACTGTAAGCATCTGCCGTGTCCCGACCCACGTCCTTGGACAGGACTCAAGGTGAGAGAGGATGAGCCGTTCTCCAAACTCAGCTATTCTCTACCGCGATATTGAGCATGCCAGTCAAACACAGCCGACCTTCCCAGCCACCCCCTGGCCTCTAGATATATTGAATTCAAGGAGAAAATGTCTCAGAAGGGACGCTTATTTCTCCAAGCTTACAGTGATATTAGGTGGAGGGCAACTCATGCCACACGAGCCACAATATATTAGCTGCTAGGGAGGAAAAGGATTCAATCAATGGAGGGCAGATACAGACAATATTGTAGCCTTCTCAAAACATTGATTTTTTCTTCTCCCATTGGTTGTATGTCAAAACTACACATACACAAACAGACACAGCAGGAGAGTGCTTAGTTATCCAAAGTAGCCCCCCTCCACATGGTGCTTTTGTAAATATCAAAGCAAAGCAGAGACTATTTCGCAATCATTACAAACATTAATTTTCTTAATGAAACTATCTTAGGCAAACCAGCAGTATGAGTGGCCTTGTTGCCATTAGTAACACATCAATATTCTCAGAGGGCTCCATCTTCACTATTGAGCACAATTATTTGAAGGTCCGGGAAAATACAATCTTTGGCTGAAGTCATGCTTTAGTGTCAAAGGAATCTCAGAGCGTGAGATGAGACGTGTTTGTAAGCCCCTTGTCACTGGCATTGATTTAGCCACTTTCACACATGATATAAATTCATAAATGACTTGGGGTGGGACGGGGGGAGGGAAGAAGGCGTGGGGGATAATATGCTGACTTGCTTCAACAGTGAAAAGCTCCACTGATTCTTTCCTTCCCTCTAACAGGAGGACCTCCAGCTGGGTCCTAAATCTTTTATTGTCCCCATAACGATGCAAGAAGATGTGCACATACTCATTATACAGTGGATGGTCTGATGTGCACTTTTGCACGGAGAGGTTTCATATTTGACATAATCTCAGGGGGGGATTTTTTTTTTTTTTTTTTTTTTTTGTGATGTCCTTTATATTTGAATCATTTGTACCAAGAATGTAATTAAAGTTATCAGGCTTTGGAGGGTTCATTTACAGAACAATGTCAAAAGGGTTCAGGCTATCCACCCTATGGCAATGCACTCTAGGGATTGACTTAAATAAGAGAGTATGACAGTAAGCTTGATTTAAATTCCCAGTTCATGATATTATGCCATATCTATCTAATTACTGTGTAATGAATTGCATTCACTGGGTACATGAGCACTTGCAAGATTGAAATCAATCCCCCTTTCTCTTACAGTGACGGCAATACATTCATCCTGTTTTTAAATGCCCTTTCTCCATGGACAGCGGTGGATGATATATGCCCCTTTGCGCGGGGGGTGGAGAGGTGAGCACTGGGGGGTTGAGCGTGTGCTTGGCTGAATGACGGAGCTATCACCGGGAGTGAGTGTAGGCGAGGGGGGTGACGGACCAAAATGAGAGCAGTGTGTTAGCAGGAGACAGAGAGGGAGCACATTTCAGCGCTACGCGTGAAAAACCAAGACGCAACGTAACAAAACTAAGGATTTATAATAATGAAATGCTGGATTATGGGGATTTGAACAAGCTTTGACAACGCAAAATTTGGAACTTCAGATTTTTTTTTCAGTTATTTTAACTAATATGGGGATGGACAGACGGAGACGGGCATCTCTTGCACTCACCTTGAACTTCATCGCGCTTCTGTTTGCCGTTTCTGCTCTTACTACCAGTTATTGGTGCGAAGGAACCCGAAAAGTTGTAAAGCCCTTATGCACGGGTCCGGTTACCACGAAACAGTCGTACTGTATTAGGTTTAATAGTTCCAACCTAAATGATACTCGCCTGGTCCAATATATTTGGGAAACAGGAGAGGATAAGTTTGTACTCAGGAAATTTCATTCCGGCATCTGGTTTTCCTGTGAGCAAAATGTCAACATGATCGGTAAGAACGTAATTAACCTTGCTTTGTTGTTGCCAACCGACCTGCGTGGAGAGTAAAGTGGAGAGCAAATCAACATAGTAGTAATACAGCCAGGGCTTGTTTTTCTGGGTTATCAGTTACCTTACTTTACCTTACTAGGCTTACCTAAATTATATACATAGCTTCCTGATTCTACATTAAGTTAAGTTCCTCAAAGAGGAAGAGGCGGTTGTGTTGCTTCATTAATATTGGCACGTGCTAACACTGATATTACCAAGGTTACCAAGGTTAATCTTTTTTCATTCATAAAAGATGCTACTGTCAGTAAGATTTTGTATTGTTTTTTTGTAATGTAGGCCTACGTGTATTCTCTGACTGTTGATAAGATTTTGCTTATTTACAGGTGAAAAATGCAGAAGTTTTTTGAATATTGCACCACCCCATGAGAGAGGTAGGTTTTTTATCGAGTTATTAAAAGGTTTATGGTATGGAGGCTGTACAACTCCTACATAATTCACACAGACATTTATAACCTCAAAAATATATTGCTGTATGGTATATTCACAAAGATATGATCAAACGAAGGGGCAGACACCATGAATGCCTACAGTGTGTATTAAATATAGGTCATGCGGTCAGATATCAGTCTGTTGAGAATGATAAGTCAGCTCTAAATGGAGAGTGAAGAGTGCTACTGTACAGCAAGTACTGAATGAACCAAGGAACACTAAATGAAATAGAAAAGGAGTACAAATATGACTTTCTCTTGTGTTTTATTTCTAAGTTCTTTGCCACAAGCTCAAATTCATAGATGGAATGTTGTCAGTGAGAATATCATTTTGAGGTTAATTTGCTACTAATGTTTTGCAATGATGCTGAAAATGATCATTACAAGCCTCATTGTCACAATCTTTCCTCAGAATAACAAGTGGTCACTAATGAAAACTCATTCTCTATTCATACCATATAGCTAGAGATGAAGGGGAATCATTTTAATGTGACACAGCGGCATTCAGCAGAAATGCCATTAGGCAGTGAGACGAGGCTCATTGACCCTCCGGGGGTTGCTAAAATGGCTTCATGAAGTCTGGCTTCAAGATTAGGTACACTTCTACCCCTGGGTCTTTGCCCACTAGGTTAATAAGAACTGACTTGAAGTGAGCCAAACGACGCCCTGTGTGTAGCGCGGAACCTGACACCTGGGCAAATGGGCCTTGCCTGACAGACAGCGTTCTTAATAGCCTGGCTGTTTGAATCCCTCTCTTTAATCCACTTTAAATCCACTCAAATTCCTCGCTGTGTCTCGATCGCCTCTCCTGTTTGAGCTGTTCTGTCATCTCCCTCTGTCACCCTTCATTCCATACATTTTGTGCAGTGCATTTGCTCTGTCAGTAATACGTTTTGGTCATGAGAATGCACTATAGTGTACTCTGTGCTGTCATCTACTCTAGGCTGCCTACCTGACCTGTAATTTTTATGATTGCCAAATGCATTACAGGGGTTGTGCAGAGAGTACATGGGCCACTGGAAGTGATTGATATGCCCTGAGAACTCATAGCAAAACTGTAATGGCATTATATTTTCTGTTCTACTGCATATGAGGGATTGCAGTTTGGGGGTTGGAATAGCCTTGAAACCAGAGCTGTATCAATTGAGAGTGAGGGATTGATCCCAGGGGCAGAACCAGCATCAGAAGTTAAATGTAATCATTAAACTCCCCCAAAGTGCAGTAAATGCATCTTTTATAGGATATAAGTTATGGATTTAATTGCAGTTGTTTATTCAATTCAAACGAAAATACAAAATTCAAAGCTGAACCATAGACCACCCCATGGTGGTTAAGCAGTTGTAATTGATCCCTGGGTTTTGGGCACATTAATGAGCTACTGAGCTTATGGCCAGAGCTGAAGAGCAAATTTAAATTCTCTAGTGGTGCATCTGGGGTTTTAAGCCAGGCTGTGTTTGCTGAGAATCTGTGCAGAATCTCTCAGTGTGATTTCATTTCACCAACCTGTTGGGAGGTGAAGGGCCAATAGAGGTGCTGATGGCTTTATCCTTTGGACTGTTTAGTTTGGACTCCATCTGTTAATGATATTAGGTCTTGCCATGCATACGTCAATTTTTAATTGTGCATCAACGAGCGCTATTTCTGACCTGGAGATCAGCGGTTAGTGTAAACTGTAACTTTTTACGGCCCTATCGTAGCTCCGGTTCATACACCCGATCACACAACAGTGGGAAGTATTTTGTTATGAAATATATTTTATGAGTCTAATCAGAGATTGCCTTGCCTAGGGTCTAATTCCGGGGCAAACCCAGAATGCATTGTGTGATGACGACACGTTAGCAATCTCTATTGATTGGTTTTTGCTCTTACTCTGGCTTTGAAACAAGTGGTGTCCTAATGAGCTTGAGGAAGGTTACCAGACCCATTGTCAGGAAGTTCATAACGGTTTATAAGCTCCTCTGGATGGAAAAGTACTGTAGGTAAAAACATGGTATGTTCTCAGGTCTTGATCTCTCCATCTCTGCCCTTCTGTAGGAGTCCTGTGGCTGTGCATCGTGGCGGAATGTCTGTACATCCTCTTGCTTGCCACTGGGGGCATTCTCATGTCCATAGAGGTGTGCCATTTTGGCAACGTCATCGATGGACTCAAGCTGAATGCCTTTGCTGCGATATTCACCGTCCTATCAGGTAACAACATTGTTCTCCTGCCTTTTTTGTCTTTGCCCCTTGAGCATGAAAACAAATTTAACATAGTGATACTTTATTTATCCAGCAGGTAATGAAGGGTAAGCTTTTAAACTCCAAAAGTAAACTTTGGTATTGCTTAATTTGTTACCAACACAGCTGGTAGTGTTATTACTCTATAAAGAGTGTAAGGGTGTAGCTACAGTATAACCAATGGTTTTTATGACTGCATTCAGCAAGTCTTAAAAATTCATTTTGTCTGTGTCCTCCTGCTCTATCCTAAGGCAAAAAACAAGCCACCACTGATCCAACTAACCAAACAGAAAACTCCTCTAAGAGTAATACCCAAACAGTTGAATATATTAGCAAGAAGATGTAGCCTATACTGAACAGACACTTAATTAACTAGAAGCACTCAGAAAGTTCAAACCTCCGCCAAGGCCATGGGCTCACTGATGCCATAACATCTACACGATGCGGAATCCTGTGCATTGTTTAAGCAGGATCGTTATCCGGATCACCGCCAAAATGTAATCACTCGTTCCTTGTGCCATTTCCAACAACTCCACAAAGTTTCATCAAAATCCGTTCATTACTTTTTGACTTATCCTGCTGATAAACAGACAAACAAACAAACAAACAGACAAACCAACGCGACCGAAAACATAACCTCCTTGGCGGAGGTAATAATAACAATATAAAACATCATTCATAACATGGCAAAATCCTAGGCTGAGAGGCAGCTTTAGAAAGCCAACAGTCCCCACAGCTGAAGCCTCTCCCAAGCAACAGGAACCAAAAGCTTTTAACTGCAGCTTGATCACATGGACAGGTGTTCCTATTTAATGCAATTAGCACACAGGGCACCTGAGCAGAGGTAGAGTGCATGGCAAAGGAAAAGGGACAAACAGCACAGGGAACACAAAAAACACAGAAAACACACGGCCATAACAGTCTGGTTTAAAACTGTGTTTTTTAATCATCAATGGTAAACAATAGCTTGCCGCCTTGAGTTCTCTTTGTAGTGGATTTATATTTCATTGTGCTGTGCCAGAAGAAAGGCGCGGGCTTCGGCCTTGCCTCAGACACACCAGTAGATCAGGTTGTGTTTGCAGAGATAGTGGTGCCCGGGCTGTCAGGGGAAAACTATGAGCAGCTATCTGTGTAGCTGCAGGCTTGACTTTGCTATTTTTTTTTTTTTTTTTTTTTGGCTTGAGCCACGGAGGCATCAATATAACATCACACGATTTAATACTCTGAGGAGAATATCCCTTAAGAAACAAAAGGCAATGATCTCTGGGCATTTTCAATATATAGGTCATCCTCATAAGTGTGTGTCTGCCTGCAGGTCAGGCAGAGGGAGACAACAACAGCCTCGGCTGGAGAAAACACCAGCACTATCACACACACTGCCTCACACTGCTTGTTATTTATTCATTCCATAAACCCATTTGTTGTGGCTGGAGTCGGATGGTACGCAAATCATTATGTAATGTTGAAGCTGCTGATATCACTGGATGAGATAACGCAATGCATATTGTAGTCTCATCACCACTGCAAGTAGATGTGGATCCGGTTTCTAATTGATAACGATGGAGCATGAACTTACACATCATCTTTATGACTGAATCTTAAGAATGTTTGTTTGGTTTCCCAAACTTGGTCGAATAATGTCTATCTATGGATTACTTGTAAATCTGTGAACGCTTTTACAATGTTCTTAAGAGGGTGTTTAGTCACTACTCTGGTTTCAGCGTTAGAATTAGTTAGAATACCAATGTTAACCCAACAGTATGGTCTGAGCACTTAAAGAACAATTTGTATTATTTTAAAGCAATATACCGGAGTGAATTCAAGCATATCCCTGCTGCACGAGCCTTCTAACAGCAATATATTTCGCATGAAATGAAAGAATTTTGAACAGCGTAGACCTAACGCGAATGCGAAACACTTTACATTGAGTCAATGTAACCTCAGATCTTACTTTCGGTTTCCAACAGCCAGGTCCCATTGATTCAGTGTAAAGTGCCTGTTCGCTTCTGCGTTCGCGCTCGGTCTCTGTCTTATTTTGTTCCACTCACTAACTAGCGCATTTAGCAAGCTCTTTCAACAGGGCTATGCTTATTCACACCAGTACTTTTCTTTAAGTGTGAGCAAGCATCAGTAATTCCGGTCTACATAAGTGCATTAATGTGAACTTTTCAACAATCTTTTATATCAGAGAGGTTGACTTACAGTAGGTCTGCATAAAAGGGGATTATCCCCTCTTCCCCTTGTAAAAATAGAACACGGAAATTAACAATCTTTTGGAACTCTCGCTCTGCTTCTACCCTCTCTGCTTCTGGTTTGGTATTCCCTCTATGCTGTATCACATTTTCTCAATATTTTACCTACCGACAGCATTTGGTCATGTGGAACAACAGTCCTGCGTATGTGTTGAATGAAACACATTGTAATAATAATAATAACCTGCTTCAGCTAGAGAATTCTTTGAGAAATCAAGACATTGGGGACAAAAGGTTCTCAGTATTAAGAATAAGTTACCTGTTAGAAAGTGCTTAAACCAAGCACTAATGGAAGTGGGTACAGTGTGTTACTGGGTAGATTAAGTATTATTGGATAGACAACTTTAATTTGAAAGGAGTTATTTGACATATTCTTTTTTTGCTGTTGTACTGCTGTGGTTAGCATTTTCCTACCGTATTAATTTTCTCATACCATCTTGAGGGAATTGAAAAAGGCGACCAATACATCTTTGGACTCTGAGCAGCGCATTAAGGCAGTGGCCTCTCGGCGTTATTAGACCAATGTTCCTGCTGCTTGAGCAATGGCTTCCATCATTTCACATTACGACATGCTGAGTGGAATTAAATTTGATGTGGAGCAAAGAGTCAGTCAGGTGGATTAGCTCGATCGGAGAGTTCATAGGGTTTAGTGTGAGTACTTGATTGTGTCACAACCAAACCATATTTAGAAAACAATTGATCGTTGTACACATATCCGACAACATGCTGACAGAATCCATAGTTTATTTACTGTGTCTGGACCGTACTCCTGCAATCCAGGGATTTTGACGGTTTATGAAGTAATCGGATTGTCATGGAGATCACCCCCCACCCCCCTCATCAGACTGAGTCATTCCCACTATCATTATTTTGTGATGAATCCTGAATCCTGTTCCAAATGAGATTCCCCTCCTTCTGCACACATGAAGATAGTTCTCGGCAGTTTGTACGTGTCCTACTAAAAAAGTAACGGTAACTTTTTTTTCCCCATCGTCTCCGGCACAGCCTTTCTGCTACAGATAGTCTTCCCTCAAGGCTTCTCTCCCCTCAAGCATTTGATGGCATCCATTTGCAAAATATGGGTCATATTTTTTCAGCCCCACCACCACCACCACCAATATTGCACAGCAGCTCAGGCTGTGGCGCTTCGTCTGGGTGGCTAATGAAGTGAGGCAGGGCTCTGCTGTCGTCAGATACAGTGACTCAGACACAGTGAGAAGCGTTTGACACGTTGGCTGGGACGGGGCTGTAAATAACGGATCTTTAATCTGTCCTGAATTTCCGCTTCAACTCTTTTTTTTTCCTGCCATGTCGTTTTTTTTTTTTTTTTCGGTTTTTTTTCCCCGATCCACTCTGGTGTGACATTGCTTCTCCTCTCCCTCAAGGTCTGGCTGGTTGATGTTATGTGGTGTGATGAGAATAAGTTGGCCATCTGGACGGAAGGCAAAGGCACTCATTCATTCACTCTCTCTCTCTCTCTCTCTCTCTCTCTCTCTCTCTCTCTCTCTCTCTCACACACACACATACACACAGATACTTAGACACCTACTGTATACGCACACCCTCTCACACACACACAGACTTACTGTACTTACTGTACACCCGCACACACACACACACACACACACACACACACACACACACACACACACACACACACACACACAAACTCCCACTCCTCGGCACAGTGACCCTGACACATATAGTCCCCCAGTGTGTTTATGCCCTGCGGTCCTGACGGTTATTAATTACTTGCGCTCCTGGGATGTGTGCAAGCATGAGTTAATGGAGTTCACCTTGGCTTCCTTCACCCTGCTTTACCGCTGTGAAGAGTCAGTCAACTTTTACATTATGTGCAGCCTAAACCTGGGAATACTGGGAAGTTGTGACATTGGGACGATTTTTCCTTGGTTTCCTTGGTTTAGTTATAAAACTTGAAGATCCTTCTAGCATCCACTGCTTATCTTCCTGGTGTGGTGCACCCCCTTGTGGTCATAATTGGGAAAAAAAAAAAGATTTTATTACCGCGTCCAAGGAGGTTATGTTTTCGCCTGAGTCTGTGTGTAACATAACTGGAAAAGTACAGCACAGATTTGGATGAAATTTTCAGCCAATGTCTTTATCGGAATAAGTAAGAACTGATACAATTTTGGTCGTGATCTGTGATCCAGAATATCGTCTGGAAATGATATTGTGTCTGTGACCACATTGTAGGTCTGCGCTCTCCAAGTGCTTTTCTAGTTTTGCATCAGATTGTACTGAAGACAACTAAGCTACCATATAAAAACTCTTCTCAACCTCTAATTTTCCAGTATTGACATACAGTATGTCATAAATACATAATTAATAACTGTATTGGATGATTTTGTAAATATTTATCATATGTATTGTCTTTGTTTTCTTTCTCATCACTCTGGCATGGCTCTTCTCTAGGCCTCCTGGGGATGGTGGCTCATATGATGTACACCACAGCGTTCCAGTTAACAGTTAGTTTGGGCCCAGAGGACTGGAAACCACAGACCTGGGACTACAGCTGGTCATATATGTAAGATTGCCTGCTTTACATTCATATCTTAAAGGTATAATCCGGCGTGAATCAACACCTAGCCCTGCTGTTTTATACTGATAAGCGCTATACTGAAAGCTACCTCAATGATAAAATTTTGTGCATCGTAGACCGAGTTTGCGAAACAGCAGCTAACACTAACTGAATGAGGCATGTCAAAAACGAAACCTAATCGATTTGCTTTCGTTTTGAAATGCCCCATTCTGTTAACGTTAGCTGCCGTTTCGCTATCTCAGTCTGCCTTGCATGAAATCCAGTGATTGAGGTGGCTAACAATAGCGCTTGGCACTACAAAACAGTAGGACTACGTGTTGATTCACGCCGGCTTTCTCCTTTAATATCAATGGAGTCTATACAGTAGGCTTATGAATTATTATTTTAATATTCATTGTTTTTGGGTTTTTTTTCCCAATGTGTTTATTGATCAAACCACAAATGGCAATACAGTGTAATAGAGATTCACAGGTCATAGGTTTAATAATTTCCCCCCATGAATTTAAACTCAAATAAAACCATCCACCCATCCCCCCTCCTCCCAATATTCATTGTTTATGGTCCAGCAGTGTATTGATTTTTGATAGGATAAGATGCAAACTATAAATTTGCTGGTTTTACCACAGTGCAGTTTAACGGCCCTCCACTATGCATCTAGCCTAACTCCCCTTAGCCATTGTAAAACCAGTGTAACACGTGTACGACCTCTTGTTGCTTTTTGCTTATTCTAGCAACCTTTCTGCCTATCTGGGTGAACCTTTGTATAAAGTGAAAACAATCCATAAAAATAAAGTATGTCATAATTTTCTTTTTAGATGATTTCAAGTTTCTTGAAATAGGCACAATCTACTGCTAACAAACTATACATGCACAATGTATAGTCCTATACTTCCCTCCAATATTGTTAGAGGTCCCTGTCATCAACCAACTCTGGTCTTTATTATTAATAATATTTATTTTTAATTTATTTAATATATATTTATTAATGTTTCCCTCACTAATGGCACAATCTTGCTGATCTTAAAAACAGATTAGCCTGGAGCTCCTTCACTGCCTGCATGGCCTCCTCTGTGACCACCATCAACCGCTACACAAAGACTATCCTGGAGTTTAAGCACAAGCGCAAGAACATCGAGAAGAACCTGAAGATCAAGCAGAAGCTGCTGGACCTGGAGACCCCAGACCAGGTGTGGGACATGTACATCAGCTCCGTCCCCAGCTCAGCGGCCGAGGAGCTGCTGGACCTGTCCGGCTCGGCCCGCAAGCTCTCCCACAACTCCGTCTTCCTGGACCTCAACGACCTGCCCGACCACCATCACCACCACCAGGTGGAGGAGTACTGTTGAGGTTTTTACCCACCACCCACCATCATTCCCTTCTGTCCCCAGACCAGGGAGACCTCCGCTGGGCATCAAGTGCTGCCATTCCCCCTCAGCCCCAAAACAACCATCACCCTCCTGCTGAGCCACTGCAGCCTGCCAGCAGTGTCTGTCCTCAGTGTCCAGCTCTCCCTTTCTCTCTCCCTCCCTCCCTCTCTCTCTCTCTCTCTCTCTCTCTCTCTCTCTCTCTCTCTCTCTCTCTCTCTCTCTCTCTCTCTCTCTCTCTCTCTGTTGTCCTTTAAAACTGGGCTATGTTGTGACCAAAAAAGACTCAAATTGTCTCGTCAGTGACTTTCTCTCATGTTTTTGTCTCTTTGTTAACTTTTTGTCTACTTGTTATTACATGTAACACATGCAGAGTGCTAAAGAGAAGTTGACTTGGGTGGGTATTTACATATTTGTTTTTCCTTAATACATCAAATGAAATGCATCAACAACATTTTACACGAGAAATGCAAAATAGGTTTTCACATGCCAACAGATGATTCTCTAATAACTGTTGAAGGCCGGCTTGCTGCTCAGTCATTCGCTAACTGCTGATGCACGCCTCTCTCTAAACCAGACCAGAGCAGGATTTTTCTCTCTCTCTCAACATGAAAGCCATTGTGTTTTCCATTGTAATTCCCATTCAAAGACATTGGTTTTCCATTTTAGTAATCCTACCGTGTTTCTCGGCTTCAGTCTGCAAGTGTCCTGCTGGGTGTAAAATGTATTTAGTTACAGACGCCATGCTGAGTGCCTTTGCTTGTTATATCGATCTACTTTTCGGAGTCCTTTCAAACTGCATGATGAACATTACTGATAGCTTTAGTCTTGCGCATGTTTTGTAATATGCAAATGTAATAGTCCAATTGTAATTCCTCTTTTGAATATGTCTAATTATAATTCAAAGGACATTTTTATCTTGGGTACAACTGACTGCCAAAAGACAAGCTAATCCTTTCTTGATACTGTGCGCTTTTGTTTTTCTGGTTTCATCTAATTGTGTGGTTTATGACGTGAGTGACGGCTTGGTCTGCGTGCTTCTTGTTTTTAAGCCCTAAACACACAATTGTGTGCCCTAGGTGGGTATATGAATTCTACTTATGGTCAAATGGTTAGCCTTCGCTTGTCATGAGCTTTCAAGACATCATGTTTTGTGAAATATGTTTTTAGCCTTTTTGCCACTATACTTTTGCTCCCTACTTGGGTGAAAGTAGCCTATGAAAGCAACATGTGTTTTTTGAATACCTATTTTACTGGTTTTGTATAGACCTCTAATTGCTTTTCCCTAGTGGATGTTGTTAGGTTATTGATGTTGCTATGGACAGTCTGGAGAGCAGACTTGCATGGCTCACTGAGTCTTTTCCAGCATGTTCATTTGATATGGGGCCTATTTTGATTCAATTTAAGCTACACCATAAACTATAACTCTTTCAATAAGGTACATCATTGGCAAATAAATTGATCATAGTATCCATAATAGTTCATATTATCCATCATACCATGTGATTGAGTGAGCCCAGGTTCTCCAGGGGGCATTCTGCGACAGGGGTTGGATAAAACAATGAAAAGACCATTTTCCAGTTCCAATAACATGTGTTCTCTGTCATTCTAAGTCACACTTCTCTGAGCTATTTCTCCTTGTTTTTTTCCTGAAACATCTTCTTGTGGGTTTTTATTACCGAGGCCCCATCCTTTCACACTCGTACAATTTGCTTTCTGTGTCACACATTCTGAAATATATAGGCTACTGATGCACTGATTGGTTTAGAAATAATTTAAACATCTTGGTCATTAGGCTAGGTGAAGTATAGTACAGATTTTCAGGAGTGTATGTATGTATGTACGTACGATGTACCACAGGGACATTTTTTTGGCCCAATCCCTGTGTCTATTTGGATTTTGTATCTGTAATGCCTCATAGTCTGTGTTGGTTCCTTGTTCTACTAGTTCCCCCTAGTGTACACAGTTAGAAATTACAACACATGATAAAGTCATAAATTGTAGACCTTGACACCAACATTTCAGTTTGTTTTTTCACAATCAAATACATATTTCCATCCAGTGGTTAAAGTGGGATTTGGTAGGAGGGGGAACTCTCAAATTTTGTGTCAGCATAAACAAAGCAAAATGTATAGATAATATGATAATGTATAATTATATTCTTCATTTATCTGAGGTGCCAGTACTACGTTCCCCCGCGTTCCCCCCCACTTTAACCCCTGTTTCCATCAGTGGTTAGTGTATCAGAGTATGTTAGCGATGTGTCCTTTTAGTTTATCATTTGGGTCCTACTAGTCATCTGGAATGCATATCCAATGTTGGCTAAGAGTTTTGGAACTGGAAAGTCATTGTGAACTTACTGGCCCAAATATTTTGTTTGCTTGTTTTACAATATTTTCCAAATGTGAATTGCTGAATTCAAACATAATGTAGCATTACCCATGACTAGCACAGCATTGAGTTAGCTTTTTTGTCTCTCAAACTTTCAATTGATCCACATAGGCAATACTGTGAGATATGGAACCAGTCTGTTGGATGGAGATGACCAATATAGATTTTTGTATGAACTGTATGATTCTGTCAGAGAATCGGATCCTTCTCTTGTCAACACTGACATGACAACATATTTTGACCTCCATACTGCTGAATCATGGGGCTGACTACTGTTTTTCATTAATAATGTTATGAAGAGTTACTGAGAAACACCATTTTTGCCAAAAGAACTGTTTACAGGGAGTTCTCATGCAACGTGAGTTAAGAGAATTTAATTTACGATGTACTAAATGTAAAAATATAGTATAATAAATATATAGCTAATGATTATTTAATTGTTAACACTGTTCTGTAAAACAGATAATAAAGCTGTGATTGCTTCATGTGTGTGTTTCTTCTTTTCCACTGGAACAGTAGCAGTATACTGTTGTTGGGGCAATTTGTATTTGTATCAACTTCCCTAAAGATCCCTTCTAACAAAAAGCAAAACGCCCACATTGTAATGTGTAACAAAGCATATAGGAAACTAGAAAAGCGCTCAGAGAGCGCAGACCTCCGCCAAGACAATGTGGTCACAGATGGTGTTCTGGGTCACCGATCACCACCAAAATCGAATCAGTTCTTCCTCGTCCCAGTACACACGTTGTCCGAAAATTTTGAGTTGTTTTTCGAGTTATGTTGTACACAGACAGACACACAGGCACACACACACACGCCAAGCAAAACATAACCTCCTTGGCGGAGGTAAAAATATCAAAATAAGCAGTCAACTTCCATGAATATTTTGACCTTAGAGCTGTATTGGTCCAATAACAATGTCATATATGTCATGGCCTGTCTCAAACTGACTACAACACTCCATTAGTGGAGAACTAGAGTGAGGCTGTTGTTTGGGGTACTGGTAGTTGAATCTAAACCAGGTTTAAAATACATGTTGAATTCATGAAACGCATATGGAGACGAAGGTGTGCCTTTTAAACAGGGGTGTCAAACACAAATTTGTGAACACAAACGGTTGAAAAAACCGACACAGTCCTAATGTGCCACCTCTTAATTTTAGGTGGGCCACATTAATTCATGTAAAGGCCTACATCCGGCCCCCTTATGTTTGACTAGCCTGACATAGCCCGCCCATAATACGAATGTTCATCCGTATTCATGGTCTGGGGGCGGTCTTCTGGGGCGGGTTTACATCGGTACAGAGACTACTGGCCAATAAACAAAGCTAAGACCACTGAAGTACCGAGGATCGAGACAGCATGTGATCCAGTATGGTCGGGCTATGTCAGGCTAGTTGTTTGGGGTACTGGTAGTTGAATCTAAACCAGGTTTAAAATACATGTTGAATTCATGAAATGCATATGGAGATGAAAGTGTGCCTTTAAGACAGGGGTATGCAATATCATGTTGATGATGGACATGAGCAATGTATTATTGTTACAAATGGCCATACCAGGACTGGTCTGCTTGGAGAACTGGGGTACGCCTATGACACCAAATGCAACGGCCATCTACAATACTGATGTTGAATTCATGAAATGCATATGGAGATGAAAGTGTGCCTTTAAGACAGGGGTATCAAACACATTTTTGTTGAGGGCCACATGAGCAATGGGATTTTACTCAGAGGGCCAACTTGCCAAATTTACATGTGTGAACACAAACGGTTGAAAAAAATGTTTCTGACCATCACCAACACAGTCCTCATGTGCCACCTCTTAAGTTTAGGTGGGCCACATTAAATCATGTAAAGGCCCGCATCCGGTATCTGACATAGCCCGCCCATAATACGAATGTTCATCCGAATCCATGGTCTGGGGGCGGTGTTCTGGGGCGGGTTTACATCAGTACAGAGAATACCGGACAATAAACGAAGCTGATTAGACAAGCTGTCCAATCGTTTCAAATCAGAACTGAATGCCCTCCCCCCCCGCCCTATAACCGCGCCAGGTTAAAGAAATGTTGGACACCCCTGCTTTAAGTAGTCTGTCTGTAGTGTGTGTTTAAATGAGTTTAGTTACAGCATGTCCACTAGATGTCTCCCAAGAACTATAATAGCCCAAGCAAACAGCCTCTATCTGCATCACCTTAAGGGTTTAAAGGTAGTGTAAGCTACGCAAAGACATTTTTATACCCTTTTAAAAATCTTTTCGTTTAACATTCCTCGCACCTCTTCATGATCTGATAGCTCTCCATTTGTCATTAGGTTCTTGTCTCAGGAGCAAAGCTCAGGTTTAAGTTGCTTTAGACCAAAGACAAGGCATTGCAATAAGCAAATGGGACATTTCTCAGTATCACTTATCTTTCTTGCGCCCCAGAGTTCACAGGCTCAAGATTAACGGCTTTGTGCAATATGTTCCGGTACCTGTTTTTTTCATTGTTGTTCAGTCTGGTTTTGTTTGATAATGTTCTCTCATCCTCAGCACCAATGACTTGATGTTGCTAATCAAACTTCACTGCAGGTCATCACACCGGACTTACCACTGGTTTGATTCATTTATGTATGAATGTTTGTTTATTTATTTATTTATTTATTTTCACATTTCATCAAACTGCTCCGGTTTAAAAATGTGATTGCCAGATTTTTCCAGAGGGGGGCGCACTTACACCAACTCCCAATCATCAAGCCCACATGTACCACATTACACTCACACACACACACACACACACACACACACAGTATCACACTCACACTCAACAGCATGCATAGCGAATACACACAAGCATCCACATACACACGTGATTGTTTCAAAATAATTTAATTGCTTTTATTCCTTGTAGGCTATGTTTCAAAGCTAGTGCAAATATCATGCAGGCAAATGGCTCTACAGCTTCTCAGACAGATTTTGTAGATCTATAAGATGTTTGTGATCAGTATAGTGGGGCTGCAATCGCACCACCATAGAAGAGGATTGAGCTTTCTCCCTTTTTAGCTGTACAATATGTGTATGTCCTATTGTTCTCCATTGTCATACGTTGATTGATTTGCTTTCATTCCAAAACAATAAAGAGGCTAAAAAAAAAAGGTGTAAATAGGACAAACCCAAATTTTGGAACCGTTAGTTACTGGGTACATTTGGTGTTCTTTTTCCAAAGCTGCTAGATGGGTGGGTGGGTTTGTGGGTTTGTTGAATGTTTTAAGGACATGATGCATGATTTAAACACATAACTTGACAATGTGTATGTATATCAGTGTAATTGCAGCCCCAGCATGTGTGGGTTGCTATTCTATTCCATGTTTATGTTATGCCACTATACATAAAATATGTAATCCTAGAAACACATTGGAATCTGTACCTACTACTGTATGGCTGATGAGATGAAATGCTTAAGTCGTCTGAATAAAAAAATGCTAACAGTTCAAAGATTATGTGAATGTGATGATTTCACTCCCATTGCAGAACAAAAGGCTTCCCGGAACAATATATATATCTTAGTGGTTTGCAACAACAACACCACAACAAAATTATGACATAGCATAGCAGATCCTGGTCATCTTTATATTTTTTTTCACAGTTTTTTTTTTTTTTTCATTCGTATTTTCTTTTTCTTTTTCTTTTTTTTCATTTGCAGTCGTTTAGCTTGTGCCAAACGGCAGGAACTGGAGTAAGAATGCCATCCATCAGCGAAGGAAAGCGCAGCTGATTAGTTTTCTGTTAGTGACAGCTCTGGTGCCAGCACCGCGGGTCTCTGGTGAAAAATAAAATGATAATCTTTCAGCCAACAGCTATTTGTCACTGCTAGGAAACAATGTGCTGTCTCAGGATATTACACTTGACTCACTTTAGCCCGGCATCCAAAACATATTAAAAATCATAAAATTCAGTTTCCATCTCTAGGCCAGCACTCAAGTGGCATTGAATTATCCATTACCCCCTCCGTCTAATAACAGTTTATAGTCACACACTCGCTACAGCCCGGGAGCCACAAACGCAGCCCAGAAATTAGATGAATATTTTGGAGAAGCGGGTTCCATTCCAGGATATTAAAGAATCAGTCATTGCCAGCCAAAGTCCTGCCCTGCCATTTGGTAGAAGCGCAGGTTGTGCGGATGATAGAATTCGCGCAGCTTGTGGATGACCGCGGGGTCGATCCTGGGGTGTGTCCGTCCCTTGGTCTTGCCCAGGCAGTGGGGCTTGCTGCTTCCCTCGGGTTTCTTGAGGCAGGGGAAGCCCTTGGTCTTGTTGAAGTAAAAGTGCTTGTCGGTGACGATGCGCTGCAAGCCCAGGAAGTCCTGGACGCGGCCCAGCTCGCCGGCTGGGTCGCTGATGAGCCGCTCGCCGTGGACAAAGTGGATCTGTGAGATGGGGAAGTAGGTGAGCCAACGCTCCAGGTGTTTGGCGTACAGGCCGATCCACAACGGGCTCCACAGGGCGTCGATCTGACCCACCGACGCCGAGCCGTTCTTGAAGGTGAGCGTCTCGAAGCTGGGCAGGTCTGGGGTCTTGGAGATGATCTGTGTGTAGTCTGAGATGGCTCGTGTAATAGGGTCCCGTACTACTACGATCAGTTTGATGTCACGGGACATCGCATAAATGCGGCCCGGCGTCTCCTCCGTGACAAAGTAGCGAGGAGTCTTCTCCATGACGATCTGCCCATCCAGGGCCTTCGGCATCATACTCCTACAACAAAGAGCAAAACAAAAAGCCCACATAAGGCCCACAGAAACACTTTGTCACCAGGATGGAAAATCTAATATCATCAGATCATCAGATTAAATGTCAATAAAGCCATAATTTGATCCCAATAATTGCTACATTTCTAACAATAAGCCAGTGTGCATCGATGTCCCCTTGACTGAGTTCAATGAGTGGGTGGTGGGTTCAATGGGTGGTGGGTGGTGTGGGTTCAATGAGTTTAGGATATAATGCATGGCTTAAAGGAGAGTACCGGAGTGAATTCAAACATAGCCCTGTTGAAAGAGCTTGCTAAATGCGCTAGTTAGCGAGTGGAACAAAATAATTTAGTACAGCACAGACTGAACGCGAACGCAGAAGCGAACAGACACTTTACACTGAATCAATGGGACCTGACTGTTGGAAACCGAAAGTAAGATCTGAGGTTACATTGACTCAATGTAAAGTGTTTCGCGTTAGGTCTGTGCTGTTCGAAAATCTTTCATTTCATGCGAAATATATTGCTGTTAGAAGGCTCGTGCAGCAGGGCTATGCTTAAACTTACTCCGGTATATTGCTTTAAACTTATAACTTAACAATATGTACTTTACAGTGTGTGTATATCACAGTAAATGCAGCCACAGTATGTGTGGGTTGCTTTTTATTCCTTGTTTATGCCACTATACATAAAGAATGTAATCCTAGAAACACATCAGCATCTGAACCTACTACAGCTGGTGAAATGAAATGCTTAGGCTAAGCCATCGGAACTTAATAATTGCTAAACATCAAACAATAAGCGACTGAGCATAGATGTCCTTTTGACTGACTGAGTTCACAGCTCTCTATCCCCCAACCCCCAGCCCCATCCACCACCACTAGCCCAGCAGTATCAGTAGATAGGATAGGGGGAGGGGCGGTAACTGATAAGTCTCCAAACTGCAGGAGATGGCCGGGTCAGATGGCTTGCAGGCCAACAGCATGCCATGTTTCCTGCGGCGTTATGTCACTTATTGGCCGGCCAAATGAGGACAGGGCTGGGTCCTCCTCCTGAGCTCTGAGCAGAGCTGAGCTGATCTGAGCGCGCTCTAAGCATGCTTCTAAATGTGCATGCTTAATGGAGAGGGGCCGTGCAGATGCGCCGAGCACATCAATCACAGCAGGTGACTGACACCCACCACAAGCAAAGGCACCACCAGAATGGAAAAGTATGCATCTCTCTCTCTCTCTCTCTCTCAGCTCTCTTTTGTTCTCCCTGTCTGTCTGTCTCTCTAGCCCTCTCGTCTCTCGTGCTCATCCACACACACACACACACACACACACACACACACACACACACACTCAGGACACCAGATGGGACTCATTTATCTCACTGGTTAGTCTGAGGGGTCCAGCCATCCTAATGGCCCACCTGCACCCCACCTGCCTGACTAGCTGGCCACACGTGCAACACACACACACACACACACACACACACACACACACACACACACACACACACACACACACACACACACCAGACACACGTTCAGTTGTCCTCTGGCTGCCACAAACAGCGTGCTTAAAACAAAGTTGTGAGAGAACCATATGAAGTCACAGTTTCCTGTCCCAAAAAAAGGCTTCAAAAAACAGCTGAATATGAAGTCCAAGTAATATTCAATAGATTAAAGGAAGCTAAGCATGAGTAATCACAAACAATAGATGTTGATGTTGGGCAGGTGACAGTGTTATTTTGAACACAAAAGTCACAAAATATCAAATGTAAAATTGTCTTTATATGTACTGTAAGGTGACTGTTGAAAATGGTCCCTATAAAATGTAGCACTACTACCAGAGCGCTACTGAAGAGCAGTGCAATGTATATATTTGACCAGCCCATCCCTGGGAGCTGAAGACACACAACACAACAGACCATCATTGTCATTCCAGTGGTGTGCTAGTGAGAAATGCTGACTGGAGATTGTCTTATTACAGGCTGAAGTTGTAAGGTTGAACCCTGGCCAGGGCGGAGATTTCAGCTGTCCCATCCATTAAAATTCATGTTGAGTTTTAGCAACCCAAGACATCTTTCGGGAGCTGAAAGTCTGTGTTGTATTGCTGTTTTAATCTCTTTTTTTTTCGTCAGCTTTTAAAAGCACCGTCTGCAGATAACTGCTAACCTCTGAATATCGCCATTACGATACATGAACAAATAGGTTACAACACTACCACACCATTACAGCATCAGCAGAGATGTGTTTTAGGCAGTGAAGAAGGTTTCTCCATTCTCTTATTTGAGAACTAAGCCAATGACAGCTTTGTTGGTTGAGGAGGTGAGGTAAGTAGTACAGTTGAATAGTGAAGGCATTTATTAAACATATGTAAATAGAACTGGGCTGACTAAACTTCTTAAAACAACAGCCTCTGGCAGGTTATGATGCACAAGAAATGTTAGATACACACACGCATCTCCAAAGCTGAGAAGAGGACTCAAGACTAACTGCATGCAGGTAAGGAAAACCCGAATTGAGATGACAAGCTGACACTGTTGGACCTTTAATACGCCCTCTGAATGGTGCATTGAAGCTCATTCTCTATGTTGACATTTCGCTGTATTGCTATCACATACACTACTTGAAAGGCTATGGAGAGTTAAAGTTATCGGTTAAGCCACATCAGATTACAAAGATGGCCTTTAGCATCAATTGAGAACGGTGCATCAAAACAGCATGACAATTTTATATTGCTGATGTCCTGTAGCCTATGTAGATTTATGCAGTCTGGTGTTAAGGATGTCACAATCACAAAAGTTTAAATTTAGTTCAAATTTAGAAGTCTTCAATAGGCCTATATTTCTTGAATTTCCAACAGGGTGACTAAAGTGCTATCTTATCTTATCATCTTATGTTATCTTATCTTATCTAGGCTGTAATATATAGAATTCTGTCTCACAGATAGTTGCAATGCTTTAAATGATTTAACTGCTTGATCATTCAGTTTTCAGGCGTCATCATTCCATGTGTAATAAAATCCTTATTACACATCCTGATGAATCTGTAAAGACTCTCCAGCCAAAACAACTCCTGTGCTATGCTTACAAGTTTAATCTCTTTGAGGAGGAGTCTATTTCATTTGATCGGGTTCTGGCATGCATATAGTAACCTTTTGTCTTTGCAACATCACTGTACATAGCAGCACATGCAGCTGACGGAAACTTTAGAATGTTGAAAAATAGAAAAATATCGAAGGCAGGAATAGCATAAAAAAAAGCCAATGTAAGTCAAGCCAGAAGGACGACGAAACTTAACGATAATCATTTCTGAAATGATATACTGTCCGACCCGAGTCCAGTAAGCAGTTCGACGAAATGCACTAAGAGGTCAGGGACAACAGAGGATAGACAAGAGGCTCTTTGTGACCCGTATCTGGCAAAGATCTCCCTCTCCAACACCGGCCCTGTAAACCTCACGTCGATAGCGCCGCGGAGAGGCTACGTCAATTCCCCGACCACTACTGCATTATCCATGACTTCATCTGAGAGAAGTACTTAGCCTAAAGACTTCCCCGTTTACCTATGGCCATAATGGGGCCAGCCAGTCTATTAGAAAAAAGCCCATCAATTATTCACATTCGGCCATTTCTTAAAGCACTGACCTGTGTGTGTGTGTGTGTGTGAATTTTTATGTGTGTTTGTGTGTGTGTGTGTGTGTGTGTTGTGATATGTGTGTGTGTGTGTGTGTGTGTGTGTGTGTGTGTGTGTGTGTGTGTGTGTGTGTGTGTGTGCATGTGTTTTTACAGCTGACCAAAAACTCTTTCCGAATGACATCTGACCTAATGCACTATACTGCACTAACTCCTTTAGTCGTATTCAATTTGGGCTAATCTCTAAAAGCTCACATTCATCGCGCCCAAATAGGTGGAAAAGAGAAAAGGCCTGGAATCAAAGAAGAGGACAGGGTCGAGGACGGTGATCAAAAGAAAAGTCCATTAGTAATCTGCCCTCAGATTAACTCTCGAGACGAGACCAGTCCAGGCACTCATTGAGCCACTCACAGCTATGGCAGCGCTGATACCAAGACCCTCAGAGGCTTTGCCATATACAGCAGAACACCTTTTTAAAGGTATCCAGTTCATACAACCCACGTCTGCAACAAAACACAATCCAATCAGTTACTTAAAGGAGAGTACCGGAGTGAATTCAAGCACAGCCCTAAATGCGCTAGTTAGCGAGTGGAACAAAATAATTTGGTACAGCACAGACCGAACGCGAACGCAGAAGCGAACAGGCACTTTACACTGAATCAATGGGACCTGACTGCTGGAAACCGAAAGTAAGATCTGAGGTTACATTGACTCAATGTAAAGTGTTTCGCGTTCGCGTTAGGTCTGTGCTTTTCGAAAAACTTTCATTTCATGCGAAATATATTGCTGTTAGAAGGCTCGTGCAGCAGGACTATGCTTAAACTTACTCCGGTATATTGCTTTAAGTACAAACATTCATTCATTCACTAGTGTTCACCTCTAAAAGTCCCACATTTCAAATGATAACTCCCCTGCATATATAAGCTACTTCTGCCAGGGTCGACTTCTGGTATAGACAAACTAGGCAAATATCAGGGGGGTGTTGAAACACATGTCTTACTTTATTTTCTTTAGTTTTCACTTGCATTTTAAGTAAAGAGGGGGCAAAACTCAAATCTGCCCCCGGGCAGTGAAACAGCTATAGACTTCTGCATAATGATTTCAGATCCCAAAAACATGAATAACTTTGAACGCTAAAACGTGGTTATTTAACAAAGGCTCTCTACTCAAACAGTCCTCTTCAAGGGCATCATTGCCATTAGTTGTGCAAACATCTCGCTGAGGAGGGGTCGTAAATTCACGCCTCCAACGACTACATGCTTCCACTCTTGTCCCCAAACAACCTCCATTGTCCCGCACCCCTGTTTCATGTTGGTTCCACTTAGCGTCCCTTCAAAGGATGGAGCCTCGCAAGTTAGCCCCTAATTGAGACCCCCCCCTCTCCCCCCTCCCTTCCGCCCCCTCCTCTTTTTTTTTTTTTTTGGTTGGCCAGGGCCTCTCTGAGGTACCATGAGCAAACCAAATGGTGCCCAGGGTATTGATTATGATGGGGGTATGGTAATGTAGAGGGCTCAGCTGGTCTGAGGGGGGGTTGCGGGGTGTGTGTGTGTGGTGTGTGTGTGTGTGTGTGTGTGTGTGTGTGTGTGTGTGTGTGTGTGTGTGTGTGTGTGGCAGGTGGAGGTTTTAGATGGGCTGCAGTAGAGTCTCATCAGTGGCTTGCTGTGCACAAACAGATGTGAGGCAATTACCCTGTCTTCTGCCTATGCCGGCCAACCCCGCAGACTGATGAGATTTTCACAGGGAGGAGAAGGGGATATATATATTTAATTTATATAAAGTCTCTTTCTATGTATAAATGTATGACTCTTCATTGCTAGGGGAGGCAAGCCCTGCATATTTTTAATGTGCTGGAAAGATTTTTGGGGACTGTGATTTTTTATCTTGCTGGAAAATCCATATGTCTTTCTGGTGGCTCTAATTCTAACTGGGGAGATCTTATTTTTTTGTCCAAGGTAGAAAAATGGAAAACAAAATTATTTTTGCAAGCGAAACCATTGAATTAAATATGACAATACATCATAACACAATACAATACATTATTTAATCATCTGATTATGATAGAAAATGTAATTTGAGAGCGACATGACCAAAAGTGGATTGGAAACAATAACAAACAATTTTCCGTATTATGCCGCTCTAATGTAATAGTTAACACGATTAAAATATCAACACAGCTTGTGCGCCAATTTGAGGTGATAATATTCAGATAAGCAATGGTTGATAGTCAGGTCGTGTGGACACACATACATGTGTGTGTCTACATATGTGTGTGTGTGTGTGTGTGTGTGTGTGTGTGTGTGTGTGTGTGTGTGTGTGTGTGTGTGTGAGGGGGCAGGGGGGGTTTAACCCAGTCATCCATTTCTGGGCTTGGCTGTCATTAATGGCCTAGTCAATTGTAACTGTGCCCTGTTCACTTCCAGGACACATCCATCACAGGGCAGCCCCAAAGACGCCACTCCCCCCCTCCCGACCCCCTACCACCCCCCAGCTCCCCAGGGCGTCTTAATGAGGACTGAATTACAAACAAACCGTCTCAGCCTTATGGTGATTTCATACAATACAGTGCAGACAGCGCCAACTCTATGGCACCACAACACACCTGGTCTATATGAGCAAAGATGGTCATCTCTAGAAATGCCCTGCAGGACACTGATGACCATCTGATGACCATGATATAAGGGAAATAAATTATTGGATTTGTCATTATGATGATGATGATGATGCAACTTCCTCTTGTACCAGCCACTTATGTTTCAATCAGCCAGCTCAAGTGAAATTGTATCCATCCATTTTGATAAAAACAATCCAAGACTATGTGTTTGTTTAAACCACATCATGAAGTTGTATTTCAATATGTGTAGGTCTATATGTGTTTTGAAAAGTGCTTATTCCCTAGAGATTGCCAAGAGAAACTTCAGCATGGTAGCAATAGTGCATTAAGCCATCATTAACATTTTACACTAGAATTTGTAATTACTCATAATAATATAATATTCTAAAAGATGTCTTCTTGAAATGCCAATTGTGCTCCAGTGGATTTAATAACCAGAAATGAACCAGCCCAGTATTAAAGTTCCTAAACAATAGAATTTCATTAATTTGTGCTGTTCTCCTCTGCCATTCATCCATAGGTGAAGGGCATGTGAAATTTACAAGCACATCTAATTCATTTGCATGCTAATTATTATATCACTGTGTTTATACATATACGCACACCATGTAAATGTCAATCCCCCAACCTCTTAAGGCCCAGAAAGAAAGCACAGCTTCAATGAGCATGAATTTAAACACCAAGCTTTTCCCTTTTTTTAAGTCGTCCTCATGAATTGCAAATGCTGTGCTCACTGTGTTTTGACATCCGATGCAACATCGACTGACCACATTGCAGCTGCCTTCAAGTGACCTTGAAGTATTTATAGGAAAGACGGAGCAGAAGCTGGAGGAGAGAGAAACGGCTAAGGTACACTATCACATCACAAAGGCATAGGCTAAAAAGAAACCTGAATCTCGTTTTTTTTTTTTTTTTACCCCGCTCTCTTAGTCCCTTCTGCTACACCGGTAGAGTTTGGGATCAATATATTGACGCATTTAATTTGCCATACCAATGGTAAAAAAAAACACACCTTAGGCAAGGAGAGGCAATTTAGTGGTTATTTCTTCCACTTTGGGCGAAGGAAATAATAGAGAAAAAAAATGAGGTGCTCTGTTGTTAAATATTAGTGCTCAGTGTTCCAATTTAGCCCCTCTGTGTCTCCATGTTGCCAGCATATAGCTGCGTGGTCCCCGGGGGATATTGATGGAAAGACACAATATCATGCTCCACTAAGGGCGGACTTATACAGAACGGACGCCTCTCGAGAAAGTGACAGTAGTCAGAGCAGAAACATGACCTCGAAGCCTCGGCGCGGATTATGCCACGGCAGGATAAAGCCTCCTGCTAATTGTAACGTAATCTGCACTGACCTAAGATAACTGGTTTAATGCTTGCATCAACTCAAGGTCAAGCTTAGGGCCAATCAATTGAAGAAACACTATCAGGATAAAACTTCCCATCACACGCAAACACACACACACACACACACACACACACACACACACACACACACACACCTCGTAGTGCTGCACAGTGCACACACTCACTTATACACACTCAAACACATCAAACACCCCCCCACCATTGAATTTGGAGTGGAAAAATCCCTTCTAAGCTTCTCTTCAAAGTCAACAAAGTGGAAAAGCATAGGGAAGGGAAGGGAAGGACAGGGATTTGTCTTCAGAAGGACCCCACCACCCCACCACAGACATGGGCCTCTGCCACCACAGATCCAAGACCAAACGGTCTGACCGGCGGGACAGGCGGAGCCGGAGCCGGACCTCCTCGTGCTTAGCATCTGGAGGTGCCGTCCAGGACGCCCCTGATATGAAGTCCCCACGACACATCATTATCTCCCATGGAAGAGGAGCGCTGGGTTAAAGATCAATTGACAGGTCTCACAGTCATGTCAAGAGCCCAGGCTGTCATGCTGGGTTGTCCATCTGGCCCTGGGGTGTTGACAGTCTGCTCATACCAAACACGACGGGCTACACACAGAGAGACACCAGGGAGACTTACGCTGGCCTGACATTACTAGACTAACATAGGATTTTAGGAAAAGAGGGGGGGCATGGGGGGGGGGGGGTGGAGGATGGTGGGGGGTCTGCCAAAAGACTGGAAGACTTTAATTCAATACATGATTCTATAAGGATTTTATTCATGAGGAAAATTACATTAGTGGTTGTATGATTTGGGTGGGGCAAAAAAAAAAAATACTGCACATGAAACAGGAGTGTGTGTGTGTGTGTGTGTGTGTGTAAGTGTGTGTGTGTGTGTGTGTGTGTGTGTGTGTGTGTGTGTGTGTGTGTGTTTGTGTATATGTGTGTCTGAATAGCCTATGTATTTGTGACTGTGTGTATAAATATGCTTTGCTATGCAGGATGCTTCTCTTTCATCTAACAGGAATATAACTAAGTGTGAATTGACCAAACAATCAATCAAGCTTAAAAGGTAAATAATTGGATTTTGCCTGGCCTCAGGATCGTTCTCCAGGCTATGTTGGTAAATGAGGCATAAAATCTATTGAAATGGCTTTATTTGAACAGCTGATGACTTCTTAGATAGCTGTGTGATTTCTCTTGCCATTGGAAATATCAGAAATCCTTAATATATGACAATAATGTTGACTGACAACACATTGTGTTAACAGCTAAGGGGAACTGGATAATTTTGATAAGCAAGTAGAAACTATTGGAAAATGAATTGCTTTGTCAGAATGGCACAATTGCTTGCTTATGGCATAATTCTGCCTGCAGTTGGGTGGTTTGTTGGCTTTGTCTGATGGAAATGTATTCATCATTTAATCTCCACACTCACGCTGATATACCACCCACTTCTCTCTGAAGCCTGACAAGACAAGAGCATTGTAATACCACGACAATAGAAGTAAGATATACTAAGAGTTTACTTAGGGTGGAAGGTCTCTCTTTGTACCAATAAATTACAAGCACAAACACAAGCAAACTGTCTAAGCACTACTTCTACTTGGATGTCAAGAGTGTGGGCTGGCTCCTATAGTTGTCAAACATCTGGCACCAGCTCCAAAGATGATTAACATTGAGAACTTATCCAGGCCTACCGCAGATTGTGGTGGGCCAGATGGCTCTCTCTCTCTCTCTTGCCTTCAATACAACGTACAGTTTGCACTGTGCTTAAGACTACAGAAAGGCATTTGGAATATTGATGTTGTGATTAACACACATTCACCCTAAATCCCTTGTAATAATAGTGCAAACGGCACAACAATAGCCTACATATTTTATATTATATCATATATCATCTACATATAGTTTGAATAACTTCTATTGAGACGTCGCGTGCAGCAGCATTTTCATTACCTGTACCAGTCCAGACCGCGCGTGTAATGCCTGTCGAAGAAATGTGGCTCTGATCCAAGAGCGCGAATGTCCGGGTGCAGTCTCAGAAATTCCAAAAGAGCCCTTGTGCCTCCCTTCTTGACTCCGATGATGAGGGCATGTGGAAGTCTCCGGGTCGCTGTCCAGTCCTTTGCTGTGCCGTTGGTTTCCAGCACCGTCGAACCTCTGGTGTCCTCCACAGTCCCATAAGAGGAGGTTGTCGCTTGAGGAAATGTTCCATTTCTCTCGTTGTACCATCCTGTCAGAAGCAGTTTGTTCACACTGTTCAAATCTGAATTTTCAACTAAGTCCGAGTTACAGCAACCGTTCAAAAAGTAGAAGAGATAGACGCACACTATAGCGAAGGAGAACATGATGACGAGTTTGTGGACAAGTCTCCGAATGTCTTGTTTGTGATTGTGAAAAGTTGCCATGCCTTCGATTGCTCACCCGAGCTGCCCATACTCTTCAGGACAAACATCGCTGTGTACAATGTCGCAGATGACCGACCACTTCTAAGAGGTTCTCGTGCAGCAGAGGTGCTGCCAACTCCGCAGAAGTCGCCGGTGAGCGGTTTTCCCTCCCCGTGCGCATCATTACGAGTTTCTCAGGTCCGTCAGGCACTCAGCAGTCTCATTCCATGGTCAGAAAATCCGTTCCCATCTGCGCGCTATACTCCCACACACTCGCACATCCCACAGATACTGGGTTTTTAATATCCCCTTGCATCCGTGAAGTGATGTTTCTCTCCGCGATTACCCGCTGTCGCCGTATGGGTCCCGGGAGAGTTCCTGTCCTGGAACCGCTCCTGCTCATTCATGAAAGAGCGCTCAGCATCCATGCCTTCCAAACTGCCTATGATTGGAGGGTCATGGCCGAAGGCGGGTTTAATTTCACTGTACTTATTGGGATAGGAGATGGATTTGGTTTGGTACTCTGTGCACACTGCACACTCAAGCACTTTTCTGCTTGACTAAGACTAAGACAGGCCTCTCTCTCTCTCTCTCTCTCTCTCTCTCTCTCTCTCTCTCTCTGTGTGTGTGTGTGTGTGTGTGCGTGTGTGTGTGTGTGTGTGTGTGTGTGTGTGTGTGTGTGTGTAATTGCATCAGTTTACTGGGTAGCATCCAACACTACCAGGTTTGTGGAGAGATACATAAAAGGCTGTCAGATGCCATATGGGAACTAGAATTAAAATGTGCAACAAGATCTGTAGCATCCATAAACTTCATAGGATTTTATTTGTTTATTTAGCTGGCACTCAATATTGAATTTATTAATTTGATCATAAATAATAATTTATCAGATATATGAGAATACACAGACAAGCATAAAAATGTATAATACAGTCTTATAGTTATCAGCATACAGCACAATACCTGCCATTTCAAACATTTTCTTCTTTTCATAGTAGCCCCTGGTTACAGAAGGAGCAGCACCATGAAACTTAGTCTTCCTTGACTCCAACCAATGAGATTAAGGCAAAAGCGTCCTTATCACATAATTGGTTTACAGTGATGAATTACCCCCACCTACTTTTTTCAAGAGAGCAGCCATAAGAACCTCAGACGTTACTAAGAATGACCACCACCCAAGACTGTTCCAGTTCTATACAGTTGAACATTATAGATGGGATAGATCATTATAGCCTGATCTCCCAACAGTCAGCCATTCCATGAAGGCAAATTGGAAATACTGTATTAATTACAAATGTTCTGCAATCTAATGACAAATTGGAGAAAGTAAATAAGAAAATAAAATGGCAAGGTGTTTGAAATGAACGTCAAAGTGCCCATAAAGAGCAAAATAGGATGTTAAGTGTACTATGGCGTTGGGGTCTATTTTATTTATGGCAGTATTGAATGGTTTATGGATAGAGCAGAGAATCAGTTGTGATGATCTGTGGTGGCATTATGTTTCACTAGATTTATCCCCGCTGCTCTGCTGGGCCAGATGTGGCCCGTGTCAAAAGGTCAGATATGCCTTCGCCTCTGTAATAAGAATGACATTAACGCTGAGCAGCGGCTCCCTCAAACATCTTGACAGCAGTTCATCAATAGAAAAGGTTGAGGGTTGTGTCTGTGGCATTTCGCTAGAAATGGAATTGAAGAAATCATATTGATATTCTGTGGGAACTCTGATCTGTCAATAGCACGTAGCCCTTCCATTTTAATTGTTTAGTTTTCTTCTTCTTCTTCTTCTTCTTCTTCTTCTTCTTGAGAGTTATTCAGCAGACCTTCTCCAGTCCCCAATTATGATGCCAGTGGAGGAAGCCCAACATGCACCTGATTCATTTGAATCTTTATTTCAGCCATTCCTTCCTCCATTTTACTGAATTATCCCTGGGAGTATTCCGAGGATCAGAGGACCGCATATTTTTTATGTGATGTGACTGGATTATTACCGTTTTTTATGTAACCGGCTCATTCAGGCTCCATTCCAATAAAGTGTAATGAGTAATCAGATTGTGGTTAATACCTGAACCACACAATCTGCGCCATTTGGCAATGACTCATTCATCTGACTGCAGAGACCCTGTTATACCGCTGACTTCGAGATGCCTTTCAGCCTGGCAGGGCTGTATTGCGATGCACAATATTGTGTGTTTTGTTTTCCACATTGGTCAAGTCCATTCCTTTAATGGGGGAATAAAAAGAGGAACTAAATGATGGTTAGCCAAGCCCTGTTTATTTAATCAATTGCACTTGTTTCCAGGGATCAGTGGAAAGGTCAGGCGAATCGTCTGGCGTTATTGCATGCCTTTTGTAAGTGGCCTAAGAGCAGATTGTTTGATGATGAAGTAGCCACCTATAAAAATGTGACCCAGAGGTCAGGGACGGCAAGAGGCACAAATGATTTATTATCCAACGGGGGCCAAAACAATGTTTTCATGAAACCGTAATGAGAGCTAAGGTAGAATTAAGTGCTCACACGCATTTCTGCACTGTCAGACCACGGAAATAGCTGTAAAAGGTGGTTCTTGTAAGCTTTGTCTTTAATGACCTTTTATTTTGGGAGGGGCAACCCGGTTCATGAGAATGACATTTTCTCTTTTTAATGCAAATGAGAAATTGGTGACATCAATAGTCATCACCATCAACGACTGAGTAGAAGTTAACAGTGTAGTGCTGAGTTACATGTAGTTGCAATGCTCCAAATAATAATGTTTAAATGGTTTTTGCAATGCCTTCATTTAATGCCATAAAACAAATATTTTAGTATTAATAATGAATGAATAATGAATTATCTATCAACTTTGAAGATACACAGCAATCAGTACAGATTTAATTTATTTAGCCTCTGTTTTATACCGATAGCAGAACCTGCAGAGAAAAGCCTAGTATCACAGCAAAACTGGAAGAAATCCTTTAAAGAATCACAGGGGTGCAGTATCAGATTGCTCCTCGCAACAATAATCAGGTAAGCTTTGTACTAACTCTCTCTCTCTTCTCTCCCTTTTTGGATCCCACACACACACACACACACACACACACACACACACACACACACACACACACACACACACACACACACACACACACACACACACACACACACACACACATACACAAATGTAGACACACACACACACACACACACACACACACACACACACACACACACGCACACACACACACACACACACACACACACACTCATGTGATGCCATAATGAGGCAGCTGAATAATGGGGTTTGCGGTTGGATCTAAATCACAGCAATCAGTCAAGGACCTGCCATCTAATCAGGAAGAATGCTAAATGAGCAGGTCCAGGTATGCTAATCTATAAAACTGTATTATAGAACTAATATAAAGAACAAAAATAGTCTAGCATTCCTTTGCCCTGACTGAAAATGTACAATAGAAAAGGCTTGATCATCATCTAGCATTATTGTGACTTTGAATGCCAGAGAGAGAGAAAGAGTAGCCTTGTGAAATATCCTTTTGGGGTATGCAGCGAAGTACCAGATCAATAAAAGAGCACATTAGCGTATCCAATCTTTCCCCTAAGCGGGGATCAAATCCACAATTTCAGCATTTGGAGTCAGACACCTTAACAATTAATCTAAATGGTCTGGAAGCCTACCTGACTGCCCGTTTGATCTTTTAGTAGTGAAATTTATTGTGGAACTAGCCCAAAGCACTGGAACTCTTGCTCTAGCTGCAATGCTGCTGTTAGCTTTATGTGCTCTCCAATAAAGTCCTAATGTCCATTAGAGTTTAAATAAAGTTATGTGCAAAACTAAGGGCGGATATATAGTACTTCTTCAAGCAGCATGCTGCATTATGCAAACCTCCACTAATCAAAGTTTACTGGGCATGGAGGAATGTCCTGAGCATCCAATCAGTAATTACAGGGATGGATAACATGAGAGGTCAACTTAAATACAGCCATCCTGATATCTCTTATGATGGATTCTCTCTCTCTCTCTCTCTCTCTCTCTCTCTCTCTCTCTCTCTCTCTCTCTCTCTCTCACACACACACACACACACATACAAAACACACCAGACAGAAAACACGTATACGCCCACACACACACAGACAAAACACATCTCACACACACACACACACACACACACACACAGACGCACACACACACACACATACATACACACACAAACACATGCACATGAACATACATGAACAAATACGCACACACACACACAAACAAATGCACACCCACATGCCCTGCCAATTGGCACCCTGCTGGGCTGTAATTGTAACTGATCCCGAGTGTAGATGAGGTGTTGAGGGTTAGCTGTGGGCAGACGGCTGGCCAGATGACCCCAGTTTGAGGGCGGTGTGTGTCGCAGGTGAGAGCCAGATCAGATGAGAGCAGACACACACTCAGAGGGATAAGCCCTGCTTGCTCTACATGAGGCCCCTGGAGTGGATCTGAGTGACAACATTCACGCCGTGACCTCCAAGGAACTGGACTGGACACACCCCCTCCACGAACTATTGTTAAACCCAGCTACTTTTTTATTATTATTCATTTATTTTTCCTTCAAGTCAAGTCAAGTCAAGTGTATTTATATGGCGCATTTTAACACAACTCAGTTGATCCAAAGCGCTTTACAGTTGAAAGGGAGGACCTCACTAACCACCACCAATGTGTAGCACCCACCTGGGTGATGCACGGCAGCCATCACCTTGGTGATATTTATGAAGGTTTCTTTAGCTGCGTCAGAAGTTGTTATATTCACTTCATCCCAAAAAGACAGAGCTTGCAAAATGTAGCCCCGACAGTGCTGTACGTGGAACTAAGTGAACATACATTATTGGAGGATCTGTAGACCATGAACAGAGCGCTACATCATCTCTAAAGTCAGCAATATGGCTCTGCTTCTGACTAGGATTTGTTATGCAACGATTTCTCAAACCCCCCTCTTTAAAAGCCCTTTGCCGCAAGAGGGAACATGAAAAAGTAGGCTACACTTTAAAAAGTTGACGCTTTACAGAGGACTTGTGCCATGTGGAGAGAGAGAGAAAGAGAGAGAGAGAGGGAAAAAAAGCGACCAGTTCTCGACCAAAGCCCCAAAGTTCATCCGAGTGTTGAAACATTAGCTCCCAGAAAGTGTGCCTCTCCAATTCTCCTCTCGCCTCTTCTCCTAAGCTTCTTTTGGCTGACATAAATACCTTGTGACATCCTAGGCGCGGCTTTTGACTCCAACCAGGCTGGAAGACAGACCGCTCGCTAATTGCTAATGCCGCCTCTGATCACCCCTAATGCTGCTGTGGCATTAAGCTAGCGTGGCATGCTAGCGGGGAAGCGTAATCAGCCCCGCTTATCCGCAGTTCTGTGAAGTGCGATAACACCCCAGGTTAAAAAGGCCAGAATCGGTGAGTGGAGGTCATAGACTAATTAAGCCGGAGTGTGCGTTACACACGGGTGAATCCCTTCTCTCACTCTCACACCACTCTGTGAGGTCCAGTCAATCAGACAAATAAGGCTGCTCTGGCTTGGCTGGCTCTACAATTGCCAGGCTGTTGACAGCCAACTTCCTTTTACCTGTCCTCTCCTAGCTGCAGTGCGTCAACATGGGTGTGATATCAGCACAAATTTCCTCCATGCTTCACAAAGCTCCTCAGCCTGGATGATTGGCCACAATTGGAAGACTTTCCCGGGCTAATCCTTCATTTGGCCACAGCATCACTATTATAATTGTGACTGAAATGATTAATGTTCCTTCCCACATTTCTCTAACCAAGCAACTCGAGGGAATCAGAATCAGACTCTAAAGGGGCTTTCACATGACCACCGTTGAAAAGCTCAGCTCGCCTTAACGCGACGCTTGATCCAAAATATTAATTCTGCATTTGACTAATATACCGGAGGCTAGGAGAGCTGAGCTCTAGTAGAGAGCTAGTAGATGAAATAGCCTGCTAGTTTATTGATGCTAAGAACACTACTTCAACGCTGAAAGGTCAGCGTCAAAAGGGTCGAAGTTCAACCATGTTGAACTTTGAGCGCCGCGTTAAAAACGCTGACGCCGGGCACAACGCGACGCCGAGACCGAAGCGGCAGCTTTTGACGCTTCTTCATAGAGAAATCGTTGCCCAACGCGCGTCACAAGCTTTTTGAAGCTGTTCACGTGTAGGCACCTTAACTCTGTATCTCTGCATAAAGTTGAACTGGCCCTTTGAGACCGTTCCTTACAGAGCACTCTGTGGGGTTTGCAGCATCCTTGAGTCAATTGCAGGAGGACCAGATGATGAAATCTGTCAGATGAATGAGTCTCTCGCTGAGGAACACTGGTTAGGCCATGAAAGAGATATGCCTTGCAAGAGAAATTGCTGCAAGAGCCACTGTTTTCGAGGTGAATGTTACAGAATGCGAAAATCACCCGGTGCACTATACACAAATACTTATTTACTTACTTTACTTACTTGTTAAAAATCTTTCAAAAAGTTTCAACACAAATTCTGTTTATGCATGGCTTCACAGAGATGGAGGAGAGGAGTTTCTCAGCTTGGCTTCTCTCTCCCGAGCTCCTGACCTTTCAGAAATGCCTTCCCAATGTGCACCTTCTCTAAGGAGTGAGTGAGTGTTTGAGCATCCTGCAGTATGTCCTTCGTTGTGCTTGTTTTGATTCACCCTTTGGCTCTGGTTTAAGGTCTGTCTTCCATCGTGAAGCCTATGTCCATTCATATTAGAATTGTTTGTGTGTTTGTTTTTGTCACTGTCCTGTGTTGTTTATCAGCTCATTTATGGACATTTCCGGAATCATCAGACTCCGTTCTCACACAATTCAGCACAATTGCTGGGTCTTTTAAAGGAGAAATCCGGTATGAATCAATCCACAGCAAAGTCGTTTGAGGAAGTAGGACGACAAGTCGGAAGGAAAAAGAAGTAAATAATAATACAACAAAGACCGAATAGACACCTAGCAGCAAACACTAACTGAGTGAGTCATAGAAGCTCACTTCATTTCCCTATGCCCCATTCAGTTAAAGTGAACTATGGATTGAATCTCACTGGAATTCTCCTTTAACATCAGGTGTGCATTCGGCTTCATATAATGTGTGGCACAGCAAGCTTCTTCCTCAGCCTCATAAGACCATGCTGCACCTAAGAGAGCCTACTGAGAATTTCCAACTCATACAAGTTTTAAAGAGTGAGTTCTGACGTGAGAGCCAGAGACAGATGGCTATACTTGTCAATAATTTCGTGGCGCTAAGTTTAGACGGTGGGTTACCACCGCTGTGGCGTGACGATGATGGCATTGTCCTTGCTTTGTTGCGTGAAGGTTAATCACAAGACGAGTTGGGGCCAGACTCGCACGAGGAGTAACCCGACACTCGCACGGGCCCCAAACGCTGGCAGCCTCTCTTCCTCTCTTCCTCTTGGTTGTCCGTCTGAATAGGCTGTGTCAGCCAGGCAGCCCCTGTAATGGAGAGACACTGAAAACAGGTTCAGGCGCTTGGCTCAGAGGGGGATTACTACCTGCTGAATGGCTGACCTGATTTCCTCTGAGCTCCAACACATCTGGTATGGAGCTCTAATAAGACTGTTGTAAATAGGGAGGATTACAGGGGTGGTGGGTGGGATGGGTGCATGGATGGATGGCTGGCTGGTTGGTTTGGGTGGGGTGGGAGTGGAGTCGGGTGGGGTGGGGTGGGGTGGGGCTGTGATGACAACGTATCTGTTATCCCAGGGCTAAAACCCCATCGTTGTTTGTTGGAGAAAAATAAATGTTCCCTGTGTGGGATTAATGATTGAGATGTGTGTGTGTGTGTGTGTGTGTGTGTATTGCGGTGCGTGCAGTTCTGTGTGGCACGGAAACGCTCTCGGATTCACCTCCCTGGTGTCTCAGCATTATGTGACCCCTCTTCCGCCCGTAAGCACTTCCCCTCCTCTCCCTCCCACTGCCGGAGCGAGCTCTGCTCCAGCCCTCGCTGGTGTTGCACTTTAGAGCTCTAAGTGCAGCAGCCATGTTAGCTCTCTCCATCTGCAACATGTATGATGCTTTACTTATTCATTCTTCTGTACCATTAGCTCTATATAGCGTAGCACAAAGTCGTTGTATAGGCTACTGTACGTTCCGATGCATTTGGGTTGCCAAAAATCAGTTCGCTTACAATAGGATGTTATTTTTGGACAGTGTTCCTTCGAAATGAAAAAGATTGTTTAATAAAGGGGGTGTGCATAGAGTGGGAAATGGTAGCACAGAAAAAAAGTGCTGTTATAAATTTATTACAAGGCTAACTCTCTCTTGATACTGGAGTCAGTAGAAAATGCCCCACAAAAGTTAGCTAAAGCTGTTTTTGTGGGAGGTTTTGTAAGAATTCATGCAAATGAATATCAGAGTACACTACATCGCTAATGACCAGGTTTTATCATACTTTTTCACAATAAAATGATTTCTAGCCAAGTTATAGCTAACTAAGGTTAGCAAAAGGTGTACAGCAATGTAAATTGTAGGTTTTATACATTTCTCTTTTCAGTATTATGTGTTTTAATTCTGTTTTTGTTCATTGCAAAGATCCAGAATTAAACCAGACCATACATTATTTAGCCATGCCTTTTTAGTCACAGCCAGAAAACCTTGCATAAATCATTACAGAATGACAAAATGCATTACACCATTAGATTTTAAGTCTAGCCAGGATTGTAGGGGGTCATTAATCTGTCAATGCATTGTATGAGGGAAAAAAGGGATTAAGTCTGCAGCTTCCTCCAGCATACCTCTGGATTAACACACCCCTTGCCCTTTCCCGTGGTTTAAAAAGGGTGTGAACTAATTCAGGGTAATATCTTTTTATGCGCTCATCTGTTACTTGTGCTTTTTACTGAGGGAGGGGGCACAGCCACAGACCTGTTTAAGCACACACCCCCCCCCCCCTCCCCCTCCCAAACAGTTAGCCTACTAAAGTATAGTCTGAATATTGGTGTACTGTCCATTGTCAGGTCAACAATTAACAATTTAAACAAACAACAAAACATTTTTTTTTTTTAAATTTTGTCCCTTGATTCCAAAGCCTTTTTACTTACTGATCTGAAAAACAGATAACCAGTATTTTGTCTGATTATTTTATTAGTGTGCGAGGTGTCAACATGTTTTTGGGAAGCAAAGATGGATATTCAGTTTTATCATGCACACAAAAAAGTAATAAATAAATAAATAAATACATTTGGCCCGTCATTTTTATTTTGAAATAATAATTTGCCCTGGTGGGTACTGTATATCATTCATGTTCCATGGTGAGAGATAAAACAGTTGATCAGCTACTGCAACACTTGGGCTGTCTTTGGTGTAGCTCCCTATTCTATTTTTGTGAGGAGGAGAAACTCAATAGGCCTGGCTCCAGTACAGTACATAATGGGAAAAGAAAACAAAGCCTATATTAAGTTGCAAGTTTTAGTGAAGCCCAGGCTTGTGACCAACTAGGTCATCCATAATCATGGCAATGTTTTAATTGTTGCCCCCTCACACACACACACACACACACACACACACACACACACACAAACACACAAACTGCCATATACCCATCCATTCACCCAACCACACACACACACACACACACACGCACACACACACAAACTGCCATATACCCATCCATTCACCCAACCACACACACACACACACACACACACACACACACACACACACAAAACTGCCATATACACATCCATTTACCCAACTACGCACACACGCGCACACACACACACACACACACACATACTGTAGTACCCTGACAACAGTAAGTAGCTGAAGACTGATGACCCTTTTCATTGGTGTTTTCCCTGGGGCATCCGGTTCATTGTTCCAAAGAGGATCTGATCAAAATGGGGTCACTCAGCTGCAGACACCCACGACTCCCTCGCCATACTTTTGCCCAAATAATGAAGGCCACAAACAAAAGCACCTGCCTCTCAACCAAAGAATGTGTTTTTCAAATCCACTGTCCACTGCCTGCACTAATGGGGGAGAATTGTTATCATACACACTGGATGTTTAGCCTTTAACACAAATGAGTGAGTATGAATCAGATAGTGTATAGCCCTACATTCTTCTATTTCCTTCGGGGGGAATAAAATACGATCTTATCTTATCTTATCTTAGCCAACTGCTCCCATAGCGTGGGTTTGGTTGTATGGATTTGATTGTACAGTAGTGAGAATATTTCATGATGACTCATGTTTGACAATAATGTCTCCATCAGTTCAGCTACTGATGTTTCCTGTGTGTCTAATCAGTTCTACTTCTTTCTCCCCACATAACATAACACAACATGAAGCCACCTGAGATCCATAAACTCCTTCCTTTACTGCACAACATTCAGCATTCATGATTCACACGTTATAATAGCCAGCCATTAACATCTACTACTCATTCTATCAGTTATGAAACAATGTTTCGTATATTCATATGGCACATACTGTAACTAGACTAAGAAAAAGTCTGTCACAAACCCGAGCAGTATTTGTGTTTGTTTGTTTGTTTACTCAGACAAATTAACCTCAGCTGGCCTCCAATTCTGCTGAAGACTTTCTTTTAAGTGTGCATTTGGCACCTTTTGAAGACTTCCTCTCCTCCCTCCCCTCCTCTTCTCCTCTCCTCCCTTCTTAAGAACAGGCATTAAAAGCGGAGCTAAACCTCCACCATCCTCCCCTTGTGCCTCCATGCGTTTCCCAATGGAGACCAGATGCAGAGAGTCTATATCCCCTCAGAGACCAACTCTGCACCATCTGACTGAGCTGAGGCATATGCTCCCCAGCTCTAATGGGCAAAAGACTGCTGGCCATTACCCTGGTATTGATAGAATAAAACCCACGGTGGGTAATGTGATCCTCCCACTGTGTTGTGTGTTTTATTTGGCTTTGATAAACACTGTTTATCCCCTAATCTCTACCTCCATTCCCAAATGTGATGATGGACAGATCACACTAGGCCGTAGTAGTATCACATGGACAGGCAGGGATGAGTGAGAGTTAAAGAAAGAGGGAGAGGGAAAAAAAGATGAAAGAAAAGAGATAGGGAATACTACTGAGGATCACTGTAGTTCTAATAACTCATGTCCAGAACCCTCTTAACATGGCCAACATCTATCTCCACGTCATCTCTCATCTGTGGAACACACACACACACACACACACACACACACACACACACACACACACACACACACACACACACACACAGCGGGGAAGCCATCACAGCACTGCACCGTTTAAACAGTTTAGACGATCTGGAACTTTGTGACCCCAAAACTTGCTCTCATTTTTAACCACATATGAACACCCCCCTCCCCCTTATCCCCACCACACTCCCCATTAACCCCCATATGCCTCCTGTTTTAACCCGTCTGCGCATTCAGCACCCTCCAAAACCATTCCACACAGAACAAGTGAGAGATGACAGCTTGTGTACTCAGGCCTGTGGGGAGGCAGTACTGGCAATGGCTAGGCAGCTTTTTGTTCTCCCGCGCCATGCCCAAATCTGCTTCTTTATGCAACCACTAACAGGTTGCGGATCAGTGATCCTGAAAAGGGCGCCCAGCAACTGCCATGTTTCTACTGTCAAACAGCGGTATTTGATATGCTGCCGTGTACGCCCCTGCATATAGTAAGATTATTCTTTTCTTTTTTATCCTCTGCCTATTTGAATGCCGAGTTTTTTTTCTTCTGTTTTTTTGTCCTGCTTTGTTTGTGCGTTTTTTTTTTTCTGTCTCAAAGAGGTAAATGGGAGCCGTTGCCCAAAGGTAAGCTCTCAGGAGGCATTCACCAGCATATGGCCTTTAGAAAAGCTCACTTTTTACAAAGCAGCGTGCCTCGGAAACAGATTTATGCTAACCGCAGATCTAAAATCTCTCTCCATTGCCCTTTGGGTGACTGTTGGGCTTTAGCCAGACGTCCACCTGCTGTACTGTAGCTTTCAAACAGACAGACAAAGCAAACTGCACCATGTTCAACCGACATTCAAATACGAAACAAATCACCTAATATCATGTGACATTGAATACAGTACATTGTGCTACGACACAGTCCTGTGGTGTGTGTCACTACTGGGCGTCTTTGTGTGTGTGTGTGTGTGTGTGTGTGTGTGTGTGTGTGTGTGTGTGTGTGTGTGTGTGTGTGTGTGTGTGTGTGTGTGAGAGAGAGAGAGAGAGAGAGAGAGAGAGAGAGAGAGAGAGAGAGAGAGTGCTCCTGACAGAAAGAAAGAAAGAAATATCTTGCGTTAACGGAAAGAACTAGAAATTCTTCTGATCTTCTTGTCATGTAACTTTGGACAATAAACCCTAAGGGATTAAATCATGTAGTGTTAAGCTATGGTGATGTTGCATGTAATGTTTCCATTTCATCTCCACAGTCCTACTCTGTCCTCCTTCAGTTTTATGGACAAGAAGTGGAATTATGACAGATTGTTTGGTCTAGAGAATTCCAAAGTATACTCTTTTTGTTTGTTTGTCTAAATATTATTCCATATATTGTTGATATTTAGTTTTGTACTCTCATACTTGTAGTATATTACCTGTCTTGGTTTTGTATGTATGGGATAGGCAGACTGAGTGTGGGTTGGGTGAGCGGATGTTTATGATTATCATTGTATATGCAACATGTAAATGTATATTTCTCTTCTAAAAAATCAATAAAAAAATGTTATAAGAGAGAATTCCAAAGTATATTTTGTGTGTTTTCTTCTGCATCCTCTACCATATAGTATATATGTGCTTAAGATACAGTATGCTCTAGTACTGTATTAAACCTCTATAAAGACAGCCATGTAAGTCTTTGTTTGTTCTACATTATTTTTGGGAAGGGAGGGGGGGGGGGCCTAATGTACACAGTATTTTAAACAACACATGTTTTGTTGTAAGGGCAATTCCATCTGTCCAATGTCTCAAATACTGTATCTTACTGTATCCAGATTAGGGCCAAATACTGTATAATGAGGACTAATGTATTCACATTCAGTAGTCAGTGAACTTCTTCTCTGTCCCTCATACCTTATATCCATACACAGCATGTCCAAACATCAACATATGTGATGCTTTAGGTCCATATGGCATCTTCATCTTCATCCCCTGTGCTTTGCTGCACTGTACTGTACTGCAGCCCACCGCATCTCTCTGTGTCCAGAGCTTCTGTGTGTTTTTGTGTGTGTGTGTGTGTGTGTGTGTGTGTGTGTGTGTGTGTGTGTGTGTGTGTGTGTGTGGGTGAGTGAGTGTGTTTGTGTGTGTGTATGAGTGTGTGTGTGTATGAGTGTGTGTGTGTGTGTGTGTGTGTGTGTGTGTGTGTGTGTGTGTGTGTGTGTGTGTGTGTGTGGTATGTGTGTGGGTGGCAGCTGCAGCAGCAGAGGAGTTTGCTCTCGGTCATCAATAGGTTAACAGAGTTGATGAACACACGGGGAGGATGAAGACAACACTGCAGCCCAGGGTGGAAGGTTCAGGGTCTCGCGGCGGCGGGGGAAGCTTATCAAACGCCCTCACAGAGGGAGTGGGGGGGGGGGGGGCAGAGCTGTGCGGAGGGGATTGGATCAATAAGGAGCGCGGAGGGAGCCCAGAGGCCAGGGGTGACATGGGGTCTTCAGCTGACCGCTGTTCAGCCCTCTGATACTGGGAGGGAGGGAGGGGGAAAAAAAGACTGGGGGCTTTATGATGCTCTGAGCAGAGATGAAGCATGGCTTAAATGAAAGCTTTTCCCTCAGATTGTTCCGCATCCTAAAGAATGTAGAAAAAAAGCCTCTCTAGAAAGGCTTTAGTTTTTAGAGATCACACTCTTGTCTTTTAAGGACAAAAAGTAGACAAAATATTTATCAGTGAAATATAATAATTATATAATGTATATAAAATGATTTTATTATGAAATATAATATACTGTAATTACCAGAATGTATTCAAAATCTTATCACCATTGCGTTAAATAGGATTTTGTTCAATTAGTGTAAACAGGCATATTGTGTAAATATTCATTAGCAAACAGCATAACAGCTTCATTATGGACTCAGTGACAGATTCTGCGCATGTACTCTGGAGGACAGGCCTCCTTATTTATTGTTACCAAGGAGAGTGGCTTTTGTTTTTCCCTTTTTTTCCACCCAGGTTTTTAATTTGCTCTGTAATTACCCACCATATGGGACATGGGGCCCCTCTCATATCCAATGGCGGCCATTTTTTGATGCATTCCAGCAGGCAGGGTTATGATTGCGACTGCGAGGCGCGACCATCTGCCCTCGTGCTTACAGTGAGTAAAAGTCATCTTGGAGATGGGATTTTCTCTAATGTCCCCATAATTGAATTGGGTTTATGTGACATTAAAGTTGCTGTCAGTCCGGCAGATTTGTTCTGAGGGGTGCTGACTGGACAGGAAGCAAAAGTTGACATCTCTGCAAAACCATTTGCATCGTCATCAGTATGAGATACTTGGATCATCTCAACTAGAGTCACTGTCATTTAACCCGAAGGATTGCCTATCCGATTATTTAACTAGATTTTAAAAATATGTACTTTAATCTGACACACAAAGCAGCAATTGTTCAGTGAGGAGATTTTAACACTGTGCTTATCAAAGAATGTTGAATTTTGCATTAAATATGTATTTTCCATAAAAATATAACACTTATGATCATTATACCCACTTAAACAATTTTAACATTAAGCATAGTAATGTTCAGCATAGATCAATATTAACCTTTGACCAATAATATACTTTTTTTCAATCACCAACTTCAAGAATACTGTATACCCTCAAAGTCTCCCTGTCTATATGCTCAGTCTGAAATTTCAATCTGGGCCGAGTCTCCCGTCAGTCTCGGCCCTCCTGAGGTTCAGAGTCTCACGGAGCTGAGAAAATATGTTCGTCCATCACTGATCATGAGAGGAGATAACAGGGTCAGCAAAGGGTCACTGAAATAATCACTGGTTGCAGAGTCAATAGCCCCTCTCCAAGCAGACAGTGCACATATTTCAGCTCTCTATTGGGGAGAGAGAGAGAGAGAGAGAGAGAGAGAGAGAGAGAGAGAGAGAGAGAGAGAGAGAGAGAGAGAGAGAGAGAGAGAGAGAGAGAGAGAGAGAGAGAGAGAGAGAGAGAGAGACCACCACTGGGGGGAAAGAGAGAGGCATATTTTTGTGCCCTTTCACTGATGAAATTCAGATTCTTTTTGCAACCAGTGTGATCAGACCAGGAGCTTTTTCTTGCTTATACATACACAACCTCACTCAACCAAACACACACACACACACACACACACACACACACACACACACACACACACACACACACACACACACACACATCCAGATATATATTTAGATACTTAAAAATGCTGAGTGTAAGGGGGAAAAGGTGAAGTTGTTTGTTTGCGCGTGTGTGTGTGTGTGAGTGAGGGTTTGTATGTGTGAGTGAGGGTGTGTGGGGGTGGAGGTGGCTGTCGTGGGTATCAGCCGAGAATAATTGCTGCCCAGGACCTCTGCGTCCCGGCAGCACCATCGCTCGATCCCCCTGCCTGTACCCTGCCCCTTCTGTTTCATTAGTGCAGGCTCCCATTCCACATAACCATTCCCAGTTTAATTTGAGCACCGCTCCGCACCGCGCAACGATCTGCCAGCAAGGCAACATTCCAGGAATGAAACTCACAGTTTTTTTTTTTTCTCCTGCTCTTTTTTTACGACCTTAAATAGCCACAGACCTAATAACCACATAAACTGAACCCCCCACCCAGCCCACCCCACCCCACCTTTTCCTAGTAATTACCGAGAGTCAATATTGTTGCATTCTAATCCTTCGGCAATCACAAGATACACTGGGCCATTTTTCTCAGGGACTTGACACATGCATGGGACCACGGTGGCACAAGTGCTTTGATACACTGCCGAAAGGAAATCACAGCTTTTGTCGAGATTTAACGAGGATTTACTCATAAACTTCCATTTTCAATCTATAACCAACCATAAAATAAGCTTCGTAAGAATTTACTGCGCCCCCCCACTCCCCCCAATCTGTTTCCACGCTCTCAGCTGATGCAGCTGCCACCCCGCTGCCACCACAACCAACGCTTAAAGACACTTTAGACAAATAGTGTGGTTCTGGAGGCTTTCAATTTAATATTTTATCAGCTCTGCTGCCAGAGTACTCATGTTTCTGTTGGCACCAGCAACTTCACACTGAGTTACCATAACCCATAAAAAAGAGCTTCCAAAAGAATATATTTGCAAAAAACAAAAAAGCCAAACACAAATCAATACCACCATATCACCATTTTGTGAGGTGAGGCTGGAAAGGCTTAGTAAATTTGTGCCATTAAAATGTGGGTAATAAATTCAACAGTGAAGACTCTCAGATAGTCATTGGATCCAGCCGCAATTCTGTTCCAATCTGGTGGTTGACCTTCTGGCTTGATATTGCGGAGTATCACACACCGGATGACACAGAGAGTCATGCTGCCATCCAATACATTGATTGATAATGAGTAGACCAATCAATGAGTAGAGACACAAACTTTATTACCATCTCCAATTAGACAGAGGAGATCAATTCACTCCGTGACAGGCTCTGACAGGGGGGATCATCCTCTTCAATGTCAAACTGTCAAACACTGATGAGTCGTTAGCTGTTAGCCTTGAAACAGAGAGACATGAAACTTCAATCGTGTCTATAGGGGGAATAAAAGCAAACACCCTCGGCCAAAAAAAAAAAAAAAAAAAAGAACAATCCTTTGGCATGTCATTCTGGAAACAAGAGGATGATTTGGACCACTTGCTACATCATTTCTGGTTAAATGTGTCCCAACCATCTGAAAGATGAGAACTGGAAGAGAGATTTTCACATTTTGCTTTCACGTGCCCAGATTCATGCAGCACCATAATATCTCATGTGAGGTTGGGCTGGGGACATCAACACACACATAGGTCAACTGTACATCTCCCATGGGCCATGACTCTCAAGTCACGAGTGCAAAAAATATGTAGCTTTATCCCCCCGTGTCAGCTTAGCCAGTGCTCGGTTGCCAGGGCAGGTTTTGATCCTTGGTGGCATTCATGCCAGGCAAAGATAAACATCTAAAACACATATCCCTCCAATTTTGTTATCCTCCTTTGACCTGTCATAATAACAATCGGATATACCGCTGGACTGGATTATTAGACTCTAACACAGAGACTAATCTGCTTTGCTGTGCTCTCATCGGATTTGCAAAGGATCCCCTGAAGTAGGGGCCCACGCGTTGAAATGTAGAAGGCACGATGAGAACCACCTGTTCCATGCAGGTTACAATGTAGTTGTATGGCTAACTAAAGCCCAGTTGGAATATGAAACAGCGAGCTATGCTTCATTGCGTAGTCTCACAGGCCAAGTATCCATCGTAACAAATATGTGGTTTATTTTAGCAGGGTTGTGTGTGACAGTTGACAGTTGATTCATGATCCTTCTGAACAATGCTTTGGAGATGGCCTAGTTTCTTATTTGCATATTTACTGACATTGAGCAGAAATTAAGCATTTACTGAAAGCTTGGCATCTCCGAACATATACAATAACCTCCCTCTGGTGATTATATAAGCGATCAGAAAAGCAATACAAGAGATGGCGCTTGGCCCATGGTAAATCCTAGATATTATGTATAGTAATAAATAAATAAATAAACCTTACAGATAAGGGTTTCTATGGAAGCCATTTACAAGCTTTAATCTAAACAATCTACACAGTTAGCCCCTGGTCTGTATGGCAATTGGCTCTGATGGAATGTGAGCAGATGGCCTGGGCTCTGTGGGCCAAGCATGGCATGGAGGTAACGCAATCTGGCTGATGCTTTCACAGACCAGGATGGTTGCTCCTCCACGGCCAAGAACATAGGAGAGGAAAAAGATATAAAAGCCCATCATTTCTAAATGATCTTCATTTTGCGTGATTTGGATAGCTAACCATAAGACACAGACATTGAGTTTGGCTGGTGGTTCTAATGGAGTTATTCAGTGTTGCAGAGCGGGGGGTGAGAGTTTTGGTTTGATATGGGGCTGTTAGAACAAAATCTTTGTTCTATGCGTGGTCATTACAGGGAGGAAAGACTGACACTGAAACCTGTATTAATTAAAAGTACAGCCATCACAAGTGGGTTGCTGGAGAAGGTGCATTTCTGCACGTTCTGTCAGGTTACTGATTCAGCCAAGGTTTTGAGGGCCAGTTTTCATACATTGTTGCAAACCTGGTTGATTCCCAGAATGTCAGCGTTTCATTTTGTTAGAATATAGTGTCCAGAACTAGCCTGGGAGTTCCCATGCTCCTTTGCACGCTTATTTCATGGTCGCACTCTGCCAAGCGGCATGTGTGACCATGGCTGTTTGTCTCGCTTGACTTGCAATAGCGCAATGCGTAGAACTAGAAAAGCGCGATATAAGTACGGTCCACTTACGATTGCCATTTACCGTCACGTAGTAGCTCTGGCATTGGCTCCAGTGGGTATGTACAGGACGACTCTGATAGACATTTCTGTAGCAGCGCTTTTAAGCGGTCATTCTATACAATCGTTGCAAACACTCGGTGATCCCCAGACTAAATATCAGCATTGTGACTTTTAGTTTAGCATTCACCAGGCTAGTCCAAAACAAATACTTATACTTACATACCCCTCCTTTGAATTATGAGGTCAACACTGTTGATGAATTACTCAACCATCATCAAAGATCAATCCAATCACAATCAAAGATTGATGACTATAAAATCATTGTTATCATGGGATTCTTATAATTAATAAGTAGCCAAAGAGATTAATAGAACTAGCTAGACTAATCTTCAAGACCTCAACTATCTGATTCTAAGGCAATGAACGTAACTGACCAGCTCAACGAGCATACTATCAAATACATGGACTAGGTCAGTCCTCACATGCAGCACAGTCAGCGAAAAGATAGACAGACAACATGTTGCCGCTGGGAGGCCCCTCCTAACCTCCTGACGAAAGCAGTGGGACGGGGCAATACTTATTCTTACAGGATTGTCTGAGACATCTATGCCTATATGTATATTTTATCACAAGCAATTCTTAGTTAATGCCAACTTTATCATGAGAGTTGTGCAATGCCAATTTGTACAATTTGCTTCCTTCCTTTGCCTAACAAAAGAGTGAGAGCGAGTTTATCTGAAGAAGGTGAGGCATGGGTTTGAGTTTTCCCATTGGGGAGTGGCCATGGGTTTGTGTTTGCAAACTGGGGTTTGGCCATGGGTTTGAGTTTGTCCAATGGGACATTGGCTCGGTTTTGGATTTGCCCTCTGGGGTGTGGGCATGGATTTGCCCACTAGGGAGTGGGCATGGGTTTTGGGTTTGCCCACTGGGACATGGGTTTGGGTTTGCCCAATGGGAAGTGGGCATGGATCAGAGTAGGTATGCCAGTAGGAGAGTGAAATCCACTTACTGTTGGTGCAATAAGTCCTACTGTAGGACCAATAAAATTCTCACACTTACACTTCATTCATGCTCATAAAGAAAGTTTTCCACTACGGGCCAAAGCCAGTTATTTATCTTTGTCTTGCCAAGACTAGAGCTGGTGGTAGTCTTAATGCCGTAAGTGGTCTGAGATGCCAATAGCTCTATCATTTTCAGCAACTACTATATGCCCAACCCTAAATCCAAGAACTTGGAACATCAGGCGAGAGGGTTTTAATCTGAGTCCTGTGAAATGAATAGCCTTGTTTGTATGTACCTGTGAATCCCTTGAGAATCTTTAAAATATGACCGCCAGGAATCCCTATAATAAAAGAATTTTCTCACTGTGCAGCAAGCCAAAACAAAGATTAATGACTACAGACAGTTTTTTATACTTGGTGTATAACCTGTGTCTGGTATGCCTAATGGGAATTTGCAGGGAAATAAAAAAGAACAAGAAGTGACAGCATTTTATGTGCTTATAGCTTTGAAAGAGGAAGCACTCTTGAGTTTTTGCAAGCAAAGAACTTTGACCAATCAATCCAGTCAGCTCCTATGGCAGTGAATAGCTTTATGTTGCCCAGAACTGAAAAAAAAATTCCCTAATAACTTAATATTCAGACTACCACTAAATATGTATTGTAAATCATTTTGCCTGTGTGGGGAAACGGAAGAAAATGAGAATTTAAGAGACCACATTAGGAGCCAGAAATAGCATGTTTTTACATCAACAATCAGTCACAAACTTCCATTTCTTGTTTTTGCTTAAGCCCTCCTCTTATTCATTATCTAGAGAACTAAACAGGCTCTCTGTTTCTCCAATATTTAAACAACTTACAAGATTTCCTTTTTTTTTTTTTTTTTTTAACAAATTTTTTGCCCATGCATCCATGATGCAATTGGCCAAACTCCTGACAAGTAAAGTTAATATCCAGGTTTGACTTTAAACTGATTTTAAAGACAAGAGGTTGTGGAATTAAGAAATCTGGTATTAATCATGCATAAAAGATGTTACTTAATGCACCTTTTAATTGTGTTCATTCTTTTCACACGGGCTGTTGTCACTTATGATAATGAATTCCACTAATTAAAGAGATTATCATTAATGTTGGTCACTAATGAGTATGACAATGTAACATCTGTTCCGTAAATCTCCAACACCATAGAGCACGTTCACTCAGCCATGACCATATAACAAATAATGCATGTCTCTCATGTGAATGGTGACTCACATGTCCCAGAGCATGGAAACACACACAAATCCTGGGTCCTACACATTTTGTTAGGGGTATTAAATAAACAGTAGCTCAGGGATTACGGAGAGAAGAAGTATTCGTTTTTTCGGGCGGCTGCACTTGACTCTTCCTTTGGAAAAGAAAATGAAAAACCTTGAAAGCCCTTGTCATTCCACCGAGGAGCCTTGTAAGGAGCGGGTCAGTCGCAAGTAGTGAGGTTTAATCAAAGATTACTGCACTCTCAGATCTACAGATTAAAATCTAATCTGGAAAAAGAAAAGCAATCCTTCAAAATAGGACAATGGCACTGTTTTCATATCTTGCATCACATTTGCGTGCCAGGCATTGTTCATGGTAATGCTATATTTGAAGCAAGGCCTAATTTTTAACCACTTGATTACTCTTCTATAGTCACACTAAGATCTGCTCACATTTTATGAACTTTCAAAACAAAATGCATTTAAGGCAGGTATCTGGCTGCTCTAGGTCTTATGTAGGCTTTCTTTTAAATGAAACACAAATGACTTGAAGCACGGAACAACAATTGTAGAGTAAAAATGACTCCAATAAAAATCCTCCTCCTTCTGAAAAGCTGTAAAAATAATAATAATAAAACACAAAGCACATCTGAGTGGATAACCTGAACAAGGGTCTGTATCCCCTTTCATGAAACATGGATAAAGTAAGGCAGGTGTCACGGTAGTGACTGTAAGTGATGGAGAGCTTTTTGCAGGCAGTGCTCTGAGCACTGTGCGGAGCAATCATTACCGTAGCACCCACCATAACCCCCGTAAATCACAGCTCCATCAATAAGACTGCCTTTTAAATATTAATAAGAGTCCTTCACCCCCTCACTTTCAGGCCCATTTGTGGTGGAAAATATCCCACCCAGGTACTCTTTGGATTTGTCATCTCATCACATCAGACAATCGCTGTGGCCTTAGAGCGGGGGAAGGGGGTTCTTGAATATGGGCCTACACTGAGACCATTTCTGGAGGTTCCATAATAAGCCAAATGGTTCTGCAAAGAATTTGCCCATCTGACAAATTGTGGGGCTGCTTCCACCATGCTTTTATGTTGCCCACACTAGAATTGTTTCTGACCTGAATGGACCTCGCATCGCTTGGCCTTTGGATAGCCTATCAAAGGATGTGTGAACGTCAAAGGATACAACAAATTAAAACCTGCATAGATACAGACACAATTTCGAAATCATTCTCAGAAAGCAACGAGGTGTGGAAAATTATTCCATTCATGCTGAGGGAGAAGTTGATAGATAGCCTATTCGACTCAAAATTCATTGAATGTTTATAAGTCCTATAAATAGTTTAATATGAAACTGAAATACAGACGGTAGGAAGACAGGAAGCTACACGCCTTCTTCAAATATACTTGAGTCAAATGTAAATTCCTTTTCCCAGATATGGGCAAATTGGCTTTATTTATGCGGCTGTCAGAATGCGAGCACATTTCCGTACAAAGGAGGAAACAGAGGAGGGTCAAATCCCACAGGGGTAAATGACCTGCCAAATAAAGACCCTCGAAGGCCAGCTGGACTTCAACTTGGAGCAGCCGATCCATCTCGGCGCGCAATTTACATAAGAACGCAGCAGCCTGTGTTCATTAGGATCACACTGCGCGGTGAGTGACGGGCTTCAAGATGCTTCACCGCAAAAATGACATGAGCGGTGAGACAATGCTACATCCGTCAGGCTAGCCCATTTAAAATACGTGCCTGATACCCTAGGAATGCCAATGCAATAGCCTAGATTATAGGGACAAGGTTTTAAGCAACGGTCGAGTCTGTGCAGGTCTATTATGTTGGCATGTGTTTTGTTTCCAGTGCCGTTTGAACAATCATCATTCTATCATCTGACTTTTATTCAAGTAATTTGGTCACATAGGCTATAGGCCTATTTCAACTGATTTTGAATGGAATATGCATTTCTCTACTTATCCGCCTATTATGGTTCACGTGGTTCATGAAAGGCCTGTCCTATTAAGACATCTAAATAATTAAGATCAATTGATTTTGTCCCGTTTCAGTGCCCTTCCTCCAATAGCTTGCAGTGTGTGCAGGTGCGGGCGCTCAAACTTATGTAGCCCAATCCATATCGGACGGAACCATAGGCATTTGAAACATGTTCAGTTTTATTTAAAATTTTCTTTATGTTGAGACGCACATGTCAGCGCAATGGATTTTATTTATAAACCCAAATCAACTTACATTGTTGGTGATCACACCTAGAGAAATTGGCCTTTACGTTACATAAATATCAATACAGCTAAATAGCTCAGTAGCCTATCAATGAACTTTAAGGAACAGATTTTAATCTCAGACTGACTGATGACCAGAGCTTACTACTGGTTAAATCTCTATTTGAACTGTGAACAGTGATTCAGCAGGTTTAACCTTGGCTTGGTTATAGTAAAGAATATGGCGCCATCTACAGGACATAAATGCAAAGCGACCTTAACAGCAGAGACCTGAAACAGAATTCAGCATTAATAACGTGGACATATATGGGCCTTATACAGGCTTTGGTATAAAAATTTAATTTCATTAAATTAAGTCCATACTGTTTTTCATTTTAGTGTCATGTCTGTAAACAACACGCCAGCCTGTCATATGTTGTGTATCTGTAACCTCTGTAGATTGTTTAGAAGAATGTAAACCAACAAGATTTGTCCACAACACTTGGCTGTTTCGCATATTTCTCTCAACTGATCTTCACACCAAAGCCCTAGTGTATTCAGCCATATTCAGTACACTGCAAATATGACTTCTGCTCGTTTTTTCCCCCGTTTCTTTCCTTTCTTCTACACCACTTTCTCATTTCATCATTTGCTCAGCCATAGGTCCATCCTTGACTCCGGCCGCCACCACCGAGAAGAAGGCACTGGGGAAGAGGCAGCGCAAGCAGAGGGCCAGCTGAGGGATGGGGTGGGCCAACAGCACCTCCCTCCGCTTCCAGTTCACCATTCGCACTATTTCGTTGGCCAGGTCCTCTGGGGTCACGCCATGATTTAACTGTCTGTAGATGTCTGGCAACAGAAGGCAGCAAATATGAGAAAAATTAAGCGATTATACTGCGGACTGCTTGATTGATTGATTGTGGTGCGATCACAGCGTTTTTATTAAAATAATTCACACTGGAAAAGGGAGGTTTTGAAATGATATGTAAATATTATTATGTAAACATGCTTCACAATCTGCACATTTTTCTTTTTCATTTCCCTTTTACAGCTGTATATACAGGCTGCCAGTGAGAGAGAGAGAGAGAGAGAGAGAGAGAGAGAGAGAGAGAGAGAGAGAGAGAGAACAAGGTGAGACTTGAATCACTAAGTAGCCTATTACTAACTGGCATGCACTACCATGCCCAACAATCTCTGGCACCGCCCTTGTGAATGTTATCAAATCTTCACACCACAAACTAATCATTTCTTCTCTCTCGCTGAGCCACACAGCTTGCAGATTAATGTATTCCTTTCAAAACAAAGCCCCAAAATAAACACGCTTTCACAACACCTCTGAGGGGGAAACAAATTTTAGTTCCATGCCATGCCTTATAGAAAGCCAACTGTGAAACAGCCCCCCACACGTCAGCTCTCCCTGGTGTTTTGCATGCTAGACGTGCAAGGAGTGGTATTGTTTTCAGTACAACAGTGCATGGGGAGGGCGACCTCTCTGAAATGGGCTGCATAAATAGAAGGGCTCCACTGATGATGTGCCCGACAGACACAGCCATGGGCAGACTCTGAGGGGGAGGGATATTACTCACAGGCCAACAGGGAATTGAAAATCTTGGAAGAAGAGGAGGAGGAGGGTGCGGTTGCTTTCTCTGAGGCGTTGATGTAGGTGTGACTGATGGTGCTGACGGAAATGCCGTACTCCTCCACCTCTGCCCGCAGGCAGTCGAAGAAGGCCTGGACAGCGTGCTTGGAGGCAGCATCTTGAATGCAAAAAAGCGTCAAGGTGTCAGGCAGTAACATATGTGTGACTCAGCTGTTCGTAGATCAAAAACCTGACAGCTTAGGGTGGGAACATTAGTAATAGCAGGGTGGAAAAATATTTAAAAGAATATGACAGTTATGTTAGGTGAGCATATGAAAAAAATGTTTATTTATTTATATATTTATTTTTTTGAGGCAAATAAAGTACTGCAGTCAATTTTGAAAATGAACTATTAAATCAGTTTACAGCTTATATATAATTCATTTTTTGAAAATGATAGCTGGAATGTTTTATATTGTGCAATGTATCACCACTAAAAACTGAATTGTAGCATTTATAAGTGCAATACATCATGATGTTATGCAGATCTAAGTTTTGAAATATTTCAAATTTTTACACATTTATGACTCGTCTCTAGCCTCCTGTGGGAAATGACATCTTCTGTTGGAGATCCAACGAACTTACAAGAGGTGCGGAATGGGATAGACAGTCTGCCTTGAATGCTGTTCACCAGCAGGAAGTGGCCGGTCCTTCTGGAGATCATCGATGGTAGCACACCTGTAATGAGTGAGGCCACACCACATTTCAAAGGCAAGCCACATTCTTCCGCTGTGTACAACACCCACTTAGACATACCTGGATGTTACACAAGCCCTTGTGTTTAGAATGCAACAGCATTAGATGTATGTTCTATATGTCTATGTGTACACAGGGAAAGCTGTCCTATCTAGTACAACAAGCAGTGTTTCCAGCAATATGTTAATCTAGGTGGATTATACGGTGCAGTTTCATGATTGGAAGCAGAAAAAAGTATATAGCCTAAACATTTTCTTTTTTTGCGCAGTGACTTTAATCTCTTTAGGGGAAGTAGTCAAGGTGGGTGTTTGTTGTCAAGGTAGTCTTACATTAACCACAAAATGCATTGGAAAACCAATGCACAAATTGACTATTTGTGAGAGTGCACTGTGTTTAGATTTACTGTTACCGTATTAGAATTATTTAACCACATTTTTTTTTTTAAGTAAATAAAATATTGTTTCTACATTAATTCTGAAACTTGGAAACTACAAGTCACAGTTTCCATCATAACACCCCCCATGTTTTAGCAGGATGCGGATTAATGTTTTGGTTTCACCTTTTACCAGAGTGGCGGGTCCAAAGTAGTTCATGTCCATGATATTCCTGTCCATCTCTAGGGACAGGTTCTGGACGGGGGCTTTGACCTTCATGCTGCTGTTGCAGATCATGATGTCCACACAGCCGTAGCACTCCACCACATCGGCAGCCACGTCCTGCATGCCGTCCATATCGCAGAAGTCCAGCAGCACCAGCTTGGGCGTGAAGGTCTGTTGCAGGAAACACGAGATAGCACACATCACAGGGATGGAAACCAGATGCTCTTATCACTGAGGGCCATGGAAGATGAGCCAGTGTGTAAGCCAATGTGAGCTCATGGTGCATTTGATTGCATACTTGCTGATAATGAAAAAATGCTGACGTTTACATTATACTCTATAAAATATTATAAATCACAATCTAATTCATTAAATCAGCACTTTTTACTGCTATTTGAGGCATCTTTTTTATCAGAATGTTTGCTTTGGGATAATCTTCAAATTAGTTTGGATGAGTTTGGTCAGTCATGAAGACTGGATAAATACACATTACTTATCCAGGATATGCTCTGTGTAGTTCTTGGGGCAGGGTAGTACACCACAACAAAATAAAAGAAAACTACTATAGCAAGATATTGCTGACCTTTTTGGCGATTTTCATGTTCTAGCTTTATCAATATAGCCTTTGAAAGTATTTGTGGATGGTTTTGTGTGTTTTTAGGTTGCTAGGCCATTCAATTTACACTGCAACTCTTCAGTGTTGTTTTAAGCTGTTGCCACTCACTGTTACTAAAATCAATGTGCTTGCAGAACAGTGAGAAGGCTGGGAAGAATTATGCGGTTTTGTTTAGTGTCCCTTTACTCAGATTTTTGCACATTGCTACAAAATGTGCAATGAGTTTTTGTCAAGCCATGATCACTACGGATCCCTGTGTATGTGAGAGGGACCAGTGGACAGAGCATTGTCAGAGAGGATATCCTGCCATTGTTGACCAGGGAGGAGGAAGCATTAACAGTGACACACAGATGACAGAGAGAGGAGCTTTGAGATGGCAAGAGACGAAGAGAGAAGTGAAATGGACGGAGGGGATGACTGGGTCGAGATGAAGCATCAAAGGGCCCAGACACAGTGGCTGAGTGTCACATGTGGAGGATATCCCGTCTGACGGCGTATGCTAGACAACCACGGCGTCTGTCTCAGGTGTTAGTGCTCTGAGGTTATCAAAACCACAAAATACATTCCTTCTTTGTGTTTAAGCTCAAGTTGTAGAGCAAGATTCAGGACTGTTTATTATATGTCTCAAGAAGTCCTGTTTCCATGTGTGGCTACATTTTTATTCAGTTTCCCACCATTGCCACATTGCCATTGCCACAATTTACCACTCTCTTACCTCTTTGGGGTCTGAACCATTGCACAGGGAGTCATGCAGGGACTCCAGTTTATCCCAGCTTGGCCCACATAGGATGAGCCTTGCACCACTCTTATGGAGGAGCCTTGCACATTCTGAAATATATTCAAAAAAAGATGTAGAATCAAAAAAGTGTGTAGCTTTACATTATTATTAACATTTACAATGGAAAGCTACAGGCTGCCATATCTATTCAGTTCCCCAAAACTTGTCTGCTAGTATGTCAGAGTTAACAATAACTGCAGTCAGACAAAATAGTTTATGAGGACAAAAATCATTGTCATTGGCCAATACCAAGTGCTGAGATATGACCTGGTTCTACAACTGCAATCTTTTTCCCTCTTCAAGTGTGTAGTGTTGCAACTCATAAACAATAAAGAGAAGATTGAAAGGAATGCTACTCTGCAGCGCTGAGCCCTCGGGTGTCACCATATACAAAAACATTTGCATTGTTTGCATGTTTGCATTGCAGGTAATGGTTTTCATGCAGAATCTGCTACAATTGAATCTTTGTGCACTAAACTATTTGCTTTAGCATTTTTAAAAGGAGAACACATTTCTGCACAGCCTGTGTTGGCTTTACGGTTTCAAAGCATTTAGCAAAATGTGCAACATCTATCAATCAATAAAATTCATAAAAGCACATGGATACTGTATTGATATGTCAATATAGCGGCATAGTATCAGTTGGAATCAATAAAAATATATAGAGGTTGGAATTTGAATCTGTAAGAGTATTACCACTTCCCATTCTTGACACAGCATCTGTTATCACAACCACTTTGTTCCGCACTACAGACTTGGACATGAACCGGATGACCTCATTGTACACATAATAGATCCCAGCCATCACCACCACCAACATTGGTAGCACCATCACTGACGGAACACCCATTCTCTGAAAGACAAGTTTTAACAGGAGAGGGAGGGGGAAATTACCTCTACACAAATACACAAAAAGAAAGAAAAACAAACTCGGTCTTTGTGGGTGATATGCTGTGAACAGCTGAGGACAGACAACCCAGCCTGGTGTGTGGTTGACATGCTATGGAGAGCACATGCTATTGTGATCAGTGACTGACCAAAAGACAGGAAGACAGAGGAAGTTCCCCAAAAAAACATTCTCCAAAAGGATATAGGGACGTGAAAAGAAACAAGTATTGGGTTGTGTGTTTCATGCGTGTTTCATGCTTTGTGTAAATAGCTGTTCTTTTTTGATGGTATGGGGGCTGTGACATAAATGAGTCTGTGTCTATCACAAACAAAATGATCAATTAATGCAAAAGCCAATTATGAGATGTGATCATCATAGTTCATGGTAAGAACAGTGGATTGCATTTTTTGTCTAACACAATTCTCCTAACATGATTTTTAATAAATTTTACAGTATTTGATTTTTTTTTTTTTAAATGATCACCATAAAAATGTAATTAGGGGGTACTTTTATGTAAGAAGTTTAGCTTACCACACTTCATAGTGAAATATACAGAACTGCATAGAGTTCTGTAGGTTCCCCTGCTGTCTTTATAGAGCCACATTTGTTCTTTCTGCCAGCAACTGTTTCACTGTTGCCATGTACAGTGTGTCTGAGGACAGCGTCTAAATATATGTTGGCTTGGAGTAGACTAAGTCATAACTTCAAATGCCGTGCAGTGTGTCACCTCCAGGATATAGTCACTGGATATCCAAGGAGAGCAAACAAGGACAGAGACTAGTTTACTTCTAGGATACTTATGCTTTAGATTAACAACATCGATAGAAATAAAGGAGAAAGTTAAAAGTTGGTGTTACTTGTAAGTGTTAATGGAAATAGTATCCTCCAAAGGATTGGAGCTCAAGTTTGTTAAGCACATTCCAGTCAGACCAAGAGTGAGCAAAGAAGGCTAAAACATGATTAATGATCACTGCTCAGCCACAACAAATTCACTAGCTGGATTATACTCAGTTCACTTACAGCTATGTAAGTAGTAATCCTCCACTGGGTGTTTTCCTGCCTTTGGTTAGGTAACCTGCTTGATGCCTGCTTCCTCGTCCATTCACGTAGGCTACACTCCTCTGTGTGGGGTGGTCAAAGAAGTCCAGCCTTGATTCTTTTAATAGACTGGAGCTGACTTGGTTATTTTCATGTTGTGTGACTGGAACCATGACAACTCATCCGATGAAAATGAACAGATGTTTAACAGAATAGCCTATGCTGAAACAAAATACAACGGCTATTATGATACTCAATAACAATAACTTAAAAAATGAAAATAATTAAAAGATAAACAAATAACATTAATTTAATTGGATACAATGGTTGTTTCTCAATGCCCACATGGAAATCTGTATTAAAAAAAATGTAGGCCTATGCTTCAGAAGGCCTGGGCCTTCATCAGCCTACATCAGCACAGCTGAGAAGATTCTTTTTGTGTTTTTTTTTTCTTTTTTCTGAGAATATTTTTCCGTTCCAATAACATTTTCAAATAGAATCTTAATATTTGAACTTGTAGCCTAACCAGAGAAATTAAAAAACAAAAAACAAAAAAACTGTCCACTGACTGACCTAGGCTAGGCCTACACATTTCCCAAAATCACAACAGTATTAGGACACTGTATCCCATAATTCAATCCACAACATAAGCAAGAGGACCGTAGCCTATGTAGAAAATAAATATAATAAAAAAGAAACAATGAAAATGGCAGCTTGAACGGCAATACAGCCCTATTTCCATGGATATTTCAGACATATAATAACCCCCTCCCATGACCAATATGCAAGATGGCGTTCAGAAGTAACAGTCTCGCGAGATACAATGAAATTTCAGCCGCAAATCTGTGTGCTCGCGACCTCCCTCCATTGGGAAAGACCTAGCACGAAAAAAGGGGAGAAAATACGGGATACCATGGAGCGTTGCTAGTTAGCTGTAGGAAAAAAGCATGATAAATACCCTTTTAATAGGTTCTTTCTATTGGACTGCCTGGTGTGTGTTTGTTTTCTGCGACGGAATCTAAAATGAAACGAGGAGCGGAATTTGGGAGCCGCACAACCTTGCGAGACAACCAGGAGAAATTTCTTTAGCGGGCTAACTTGCTAGCTCATGAAGAAGCGGTGGTAAACTTCGTAATGAGCAATTGCTACCATTGGATTTGTCGGAACCCCACCTCAATTGTTATGTGTTTTTAGGAATGGGATTATTTTATCTTCCTCGCAGACACTGAGATTTTAGCTCTTGGTCTTACTCGTTTAGGAATTGTGAAATTGCTTTGTTTACTGCTGGCTTGGTAACAGTATTGATTACAAACTAGCTATTTAATCGCTCCCTGCTGGCTTTGTGGGGACAGGCCATGGACTAAGCAACCTACAACAGACAAGGTAGCTAGCTTGCAGGCTAGCTATCGATTACTGGGGGATATAACTAAACCATTAACAAATTCCCGAAGTGGAGTCTTGCAGCAATTCCGTTTTTATCAAGGAGATCACACTAACCCCGTGGTTTGGATCATGCATGGGATCAGAGTGCCCTTCCTTCGAATGGGATAATTAGCCTAGTTATAAGATATTAACGGAGTGATTCAATCTTGTCACTTGGAACAGTCAAACATCGAGTCATTGGACAGAAAGGAAAACAACGATGTCCACCGCTAAAGAAAATCCCTGTAGGAAATTCCAAGCGAACATTTTCAATAAAAGTAAATGTCAAAACTGTTTCAAACCCCGGGAGCTACACCTACTGACGGACCAAGACCTGAACCAGGTAAACCCATTTAAAATCGAAACCCTTTTAAGTGTACAAAATTCCAACTTCTGGAATGAAAGGCAACATTGTGTCAGCATGAACATTGTTGCCACCCCACATTGAAATTTTGTAACCATTATCGACTGACAGATGCTACAGTACTTTGACGCGCAATGGAATTTTGTGTCGGGTTATGTCAATATGTTGCTAAAAGTCTTATTTCTCAGTGCCTCTGTGTGCAGGCATGGGTATTTTGGCACCACTAGCAGCTGTGAAGTTTTTTTGACAGCTAGATATCCTAGTGACTACCCTGATATGATTGTTTGGCATTCGTTATTGCTTACAATAGGCTAGGTGATTGCCAGCTTAATTGTTTTCTCTTCATTTGTGTCACACCCTAATGGTCACAGTCAGTTATTAAAAACTGACATTGAGAGCCCATAATCAGAGCAAGAAGTCGCCTAGTGACGAGTTGGATTAAGTTTTAGCCAGTCTGTGTGCCGAGAGTACAGAAACAAGCTAGAGGATTTAACAGCTGACATCTCATTTTGTGTTTTTCGAAAAACAAGGATTTACACACACACACACACACACAATGACTTGCCATCATCTGTGTTCTTAGAGTTACAAATCTTAATTGAGCTTTGAATGTGTCAGGCAATGTCTATAGCTTGCATTTTGGATCCATTCTCCCTTGGCCAACAAAACCCCCACACTGTGTGTGTGTGTGTGTGTGTGAGAAAGTGACTGGAATGTTTCTTCTACAGATAATGGATATCTCAGGACTTCAAAACCAACAGTAATCACCGCTTTGCGTTTTTTGTTTCTCCATTTTGTCTGTCCACATTATCAGTTGACAGCCTGTGGTGTACTTATTAAGTGACTGGAGCCTCGACGAGAGTGACATTTACACTCCCTGCCTTTAAAGTCCAAGTGCAGATGTTTCTACTGGGAAAGCTTGTTTGTGAGAGAACAGTTGTGCTTTAATTCCACCTGAAGGTATAACAGGAGGTTCCCAGCAGCCCTCCGGCTGTTTGTCTCACCGACTTTAATTATTCACTAGTTGGCAAGTCTTGCCTGTTCCACTATAGCAGGGGTAATTGTCTTCAGCTGACTCATCCGTCTATGCAAAACGTCTCATAATGGACTGCTTGGGAGACAGATCATAAAGTTTACTTGAAACTTACTTTAACTTCATGAATCTAACTTCTGTGAATGAGTCTGTCTCACTTACCCAAAGGATCTACCCTATTCTATTAAGCCACGAGCACCTTAAAAATAGATAAAATCCAAGAGACAATAGCCAGCTGACCTAACTGCTACTTCAGTCAAATAAAGTGAAATGGGTATAGGCTACTGGGCCTAATCGGCAAGGCAAATTAGTTTATTATTTGCCTAATCAGTCTTTGTTGAAGATATACTATAGTTACTCCTGACCTACTTGGCTAAATTTGCCTTTTGGATTAAAGGATGTAAATACATCGGTTTCCTGTTTTCCTAGTTTATAAATAAAAGTTTGGATGTAAGCATGTTAAGTCAATCATGGGGTTGTTGACCTAGTGCACTTAAGTAACACTTTGATTCCTTGGATGAGAGCCTATAGTTAATCGCCCGTTATTCAGCTACTTTTATATATTGCACGTTCTTTCACAATACTGTTCAAGACCACTTCTGAAAAGTGCGCTTAATTAGCCAATATGCACAATGGCACCACTTTTGCCAGTGGTGTTACATATTTCTCTTGCTTTTGAATTCTTCAATGCTTCAATTGCCATGAGTCCCATGACCAACATAAAATAGACAATAACTTTTGGTCAAAAGTCTTCAGCCGTGCAACAAATCCAGGATATTGTCCAGACATCAGTGGTAGTGTGTACTGTATAGGCTAGTGCACTACCTGCTGGGATGTGTCAGCCCCTCTCCAGCTTCATGGAAGGCGTTGGCTGTATCGCCAAACAGCCAGATGAGTAGGGAGGAGTGCACTGAGGACGCCCCACTTTCTGGACTTATGCGTCTGTCGTCATTATGTTCTCTTAATTATCCGTAGGCTACATAATCCCGTGCTGTACGCCCGCCATGAAGAAGCACTTTCAAAGCTGTAGCCTCCGCCTTGGAAAACTTCATCTGTAGCATCAGGCCTCACAGAGGGGCGAATTTAATAACCACAACAACAAGCATTAACCCTGTTGTCTCCCCGAAGCATGTAGGCCCAGAAGTTGTGAATTGGGTGTGTGTGTGTGGTGGCGGGGGTGTGTGTCTGTGTGTGTGTGTGTGTTTGTGTGTGTGTGTGTGTGTTGAATTTCCTAGTTTAAGAAGGTTCTGTCATTTCTTAATTGGTCCCATGTTATTGGACCAGATGGCTCTTTTGAACGTGGCTTAATGTCTGAAGAGCAGCGTCAGCATCCTCCTGTACACGTGCGTGGGGTGGTGGTGGTGGTGTGCTGTGTGTGATTAGCACCAGTTAACCCTTTCACTGGGCTACCACATGAGTCATCCCAGTTGGATTGCATCACCAGATAATCCCCCTGGGACAAAGTAAAAGTTCACTTCAAGGCTCGGAAACATTGACGACAGAGCGCAAGATTTCATGGTTTGCATTATGGTGATTGCATTTTGTCTTTACTTCAGTTTCCATAATGAGAACTTCGAAAATGTAGCCTAGGACTGGAAAATAATTGACTATAAAGTCCCTGTTACAGTTACACGCTAATGTGTCAATCAGCACAACAAATACTGAAGGAACTCATCCGTTGATTTATAAATATGTTCCTAAATGGCGATTGGAAATACTGAAGTACTTTTTGCCGTGGAACAAATAGTTTATCATTCATCGTTCAATCCTAAGCGTTAATATGAGCATAGTGGTCTAAAAGCAAAGGCCCCATCCTCATGCCAGTGAGGATTTAGCCTACTTGATGAATGGAACATGCTCCACTCTCTGTTGAGCGTATTCTGTAGGAAGCTATTGACCTTTGATTGAAAACTGGATGGAATAATGGAAGGGGGGGCTGGCTACCCATTAGGGATCAGATGCACTTGCAAGCCTTTACATAATACTCTGCGATGACCAAATGCTCAATTAAATCAGAGTGGGGAAATGGTTGGCAATCACTGTCCCATGAAATTGATGCTGTAATTTGGGCTGGATAGCGCCTCCTATTTGCTATAGTTTTCTTGTTTTTGCTTAGATGTTAGTGTACTAAATACCTTTCGCTAGGGTACTAACACAGGCAGATGTGGATCTTACAGCATAGGCTAATGGTGAAGAGGAGTTACCAGTTAGTTACCCTGACTTGTTGCAGTGTTGGCCTATAGGTTGGAATTATTGCAAAGCAACAAGCTCCACACAGCAAACTTGTTGTGCTTTTTAAGCTGCCTTGTGAATCTCACAAAAATCATCTGTAGAGCCCAGTGTCTTTGTCATTTCTGTAATGTTACTCTCTCTTAGTGGTTTGAGGCAGGGGGAGTCAGCTGTGTGTGTGTGTGTGTGTGTGTGTGTGTGTGTGTGTGTGTGCGTGCGTGTGTATACGTGTACATGCGTGTGTAAATGGGGGTGGGGGGGCTTGTGAAAGGAAGTGTGGGTTGGGAAACCGAGGCAAGAGTTGCTCAAAGGTCACTCCCACTTCTGAAGCGTCTGCTCTGACTTTGGCTGTGGTGGGGAGGGGTCAGGACTTGGGACATGGGACATTTTTGGAAAAGAAGGAAGGGGGGTGAGGCGGGTTGGAGGGGGGGGGGGTCTCTGTGTGTGCTAACCGGAGGCCTTGTGAGTGGAGTGCATCCAGAGGTGAGGTGGATGCTGGGATAAAGCGCTCCGTAGGGACCAGCCTGCGCCCCCTTTTCTTTCAATCCTCTACCGCCAAGCCCCCTCATCCCCTCATCCCCTGCCCCTCTCCTTTCCACTGCCCCCTTCACCCCCCCTCCTCCCATGAGCCTCGGCCCGGGAGGAAATTGGAAGTTAAACCCGATGCCGACTGGAGGGCCACGGGGTTACCGGAGTTCTGGCCGAGAGGAAGCCGGCCCTCAATGTGTGGAGGAAGAGCAGGGCGTGGCGGACCTCTCCTGGCTCCATAGCTCCCCAGCACCGCATGCTATGGGACCAGCTGTGTTTTTGTTTTGTTTTTCTGGAGCTGTTTTTTCTCTTCGACCCCCCCCCCCAAACACACACACATACTCACCCTCCCCCCTTCTTTATTTTTAGAGGAAGAGGCCTGGAGAAAATTAGCTCATTGGGTAAAATCTGTGAGAGGGTTTTTAGATGTTTAAAGCTTGTCAGGTGTTTCACACACACACACACACACACACACACACACACACACACACACACACACACACACACACACACACACACACACACACTCACAAACTCACAAACTGGAGGTTTGAAGGTTACTTCTCTTTTATTTGCCACAGAGTAGAAAGCAGCCCCTTTATATGGATGAGTTTCACTTGTTGAGATTGCTCTGTTGTCACCAAACAGTTGAATGACTAACACTCGGGATGACTTTGCGAGATGAACCATTGGACCACTGTGCAATAGTGAACGTTGTTAAAGTTAATATTTTGCAGGCCAGGCTGCTCTGACACCTTAAATGTTCTCAAGGTTCTCCCAACTCCTACAAGACTTAGACTGGCGTTCTGTTTTAATGCTGAGGAACCAAATAAATCAGTTCTTGGTGCAGCAGCGGGACGGGAAAATTAAGAGCTGTTATTGACTGTCACTCTGATCATGCAGTACCGCGGGTCGTAAATTTACCTGCCTTGACAGCAGGTGAGACGCTTCCTCAGGACCCCTCGGGCGAAATAGTCTTCCAGGTTCACTGACAGCTGCAGGCCAGAGACACTTATTTAGGTCACTGTGAGCTTTTCTGAAGTGCAAACAGCGAGGGAACCGACCTGCTTGCTCTTGTCTGGTCCCATCATGAGCTGTTCTGTCTTTCCCTCTCACGGTCAGAGCGAATAAAAAAAACAAGTCAACAGCTTGCTAGACTAAATTGTCATCATGGAATTGTCAGTGGGAGTTAACTTCGCCTAAGCTAACCTAAGTGTGGCTGTGTTTCTGTTGAGATGGAATGAGTGGTGTTGACTCCGACTGTGTTCCTCAACAAACAAATTCTGTTTATCAGTCCCGAGACCCAAGCAGACCAAAGATTTGTGAGGAAACTCAACTGAAACACCCTCGCTTATTAAAACCGTATGGGGAGAGCAATGCGTTCCGACATCTGGATGCCAAAGTGCGTCTCTCACTCTCAAAGCTGGTGCACAGTTTTAATCATTGCCTAATTTACTGTCTCTTCTGCTCTCTCTCTCTCTTTCTCGCTCTTTCTTCTTTTTTTTCCAGGCCAAACCTATTTATGGAGGCTGGCTGTGTTTGGCTCCAGAGGGAACAGACTTTGACAATCCTATGCAAAGATCACGGGTAAGGTGGGCTTGGGGTTTAGCAGAATGTAGCACAGTGAAAAATAGAGAATTGAGCATAGAATGTCTGATGGATTGTATAGTCTGTCCATGTGTCATAGGATGAAATTGTATGGTCATACATTGACCACTGTTGAATGTGCAGTGATGGGGTTTGGGGAAAACACCTTGCATAATCTTGTGCATAGAAGTCAGCTGCAACACCTCAAATCCTATAGTGTTGTTTACTTGCAGCAGACAATGTTTATCAGGTCAAGACACATGAATAGTGCACGGGTCCACACCTTTAGTCTGAGGAATGTTCTAGGTCTGATTTGATTATGCCTCAACTCTTTTTATTTGATTGCAGAAATGGCAACGGCGGTTCTTTGTGCTATACGAACATGGCTGCCTACGCTTCGCATTGGATGAATCGGTAAGGGCCATTTTCATGGCTTGTTGTTGTCTATACAGGGTAGTTTCACTCATGAAGTGATTATGCCATTAGTGATTATGTTCTAGTGACAAATAAATGACCTGAGTGGGTCTTTGATACTCCCTGGAAAATATTAGTGTATTTCCCCCAACTGGGACAAACTGAAATTAGTAGTGAACTTCCAGAGTTGGTGCTCGTGTTGCTTGATTTGTGTTTACATAACAAAGTACAAAACTAGCCATGAACCTGGACTAGCCACTTGAGAAGAGAACCACACATGACAGTCAAGTAGCTCCGCCCCTCAAGCTCTAAGCTGTCACTTCAAAGTCACAAACAAGTTCAGAGAGAGACAGAGAGAGACGTTGTGGGGCAAAAGGGGCGACGAGGAACAGAGAGCGGCGGCGGCAACGTGTAGGCGGTGAGCAGAACGTCACCAAAGCGCCCGAGTTAATGGGCTCTTGGCCTGGGCTGTTCGTCTCGCTGGAATGCGACACGGGCGACCAAATTAGCCGCTTGATCGGCCTGGAGATTAGGCCGTTTGTATGTAAACAGTGAGGCCCACACGCTGCCTGCCTGTCAGGAAGACGGAGAGCTTTTCTGGAGAGGCCCCCGCGGCAGCACAAGCATCCAGACAAACATGCCCTCTCCCTCCCTCCCTCCCACTCCCATCACCTTATTAGTGTCTTAATGGGAACTTCAGCTCGGCTGCCTGGTCAGCGCCATGTCAGAAGCGCACACATTGCTGAATAGAGAAGATACCAGATAGATTCTATTCTTAGGATTCCAGGAGAGGACTTGTCAAGAGGTGGCAAAGGTGTTTGTGTGGTGCCTGTGTGTGTGTGCCTGTGTGTGTGTGTGTGTGTGCCTGTGTGTGTGTGTGTGCGTGTGTGTGTGTGTGTGTGTGTGTGTGTGTGTGTGTGTGTTCGTGTGTGTGTGTGTGTGCGTGTGTGTGTTTCCAGAAGCTCCAGAGTGAGGGCCACGTGCAGATTGAGGTGCTTTCCAGCGTGTGGCAGGAGCTGGCTTTAGCCATCAGCACTTCAGAGCAATATGCCTTTTCCTCCCATTGTTGGGCCATGAGAATGCTGTCAGACCTCATTGTCTTTCTCGGCCTCTTTTCATCTGCTGAGGGGAAGTCTCTGGGAGGCCTGGAAATTGGGTCAGAGAAGAGAGAAAAAGGAAGGGGGGGAAAAAAAGAGAAGTCTCTCGGAGCTCCTCCATATTCAGAGCAGAAATTAAAAAACGTCGTTTTCGAGGCTGCGGCGGACGGGCGGGCGGTCTCCCCCGAGAGCCGACTGAATTAGGATCGCTGTAAAAGATAACGGAACGACCCAGAGTAGGAGAGGCAAAGCGAAACGAGACGAGATGAGATGAGACCGCTTTCATATTCAGTGCTGGTTTGTGAGGGAGAGAGAAGCTCTGCTCCCGAGGATCAACACAAATCCACTACAGGAAGCTCTGTGTGTGTGTGTGTGTGTGTGTGTGTGTGTGTGTGTGTGTGTGTGTGTGTGTGTGTGCCTGGGGTGGGAGAAACTCCAAAGACTCTCTGCATTGAGAGTTGTTTAGCAGCACTAATAAAGGTGGCACTGTTCCTCTTTACAAGATTAGTGTGCAGTGGTTTCAACCGGTGCCAGCAGGAGGATTGAATAGACAACAACACACATGACTCCTATCCTAGCAAGTGCAGGTATCAAAGAAACTAAATGGATTTTCCTTACTTTCATGATTGATTTGCTTTACCCTGATTTGGCTGGGAATCATTTGAGTTTGAGGGGTGGGATAAGGGGTGGGGGGGTTTACTTGGCGCAAGTGAGCATTGCTTGGACTGAAAGGAATCAGACAGCAGTCCAGTTGGGAGATTGGTAGGTCTCCAGTCTGACCAAATCTAAACATTTGAGCATGAATTATGTAGGAATTATAATTTCATAGGAGATAAAATAACTCCTAGAGAATTGGGTAGTTTCTACACGTGAGAACAGACATTTGTATTGGCTGCTGACAGTGCTGAAAAAAAAAAGAAAACCTACCACCACTAAAAGCCTTTAGCTGTAATGGAGCCAGATACCCAGGGGCTTGTTGAAAAGTCCTAAGTGTTCGAGACGTGCGTCGCCTCTTAGGCCCTCGCTATGCTGTTTTCCACCATCCGAAGGAGATGCTCCGAACGCGCTGTCCGAGAGCGGAGCAGCATTCCTTCAATATGCCCATATTTGGTGAAACTTCAGCAGCCGCTGTCAGTGACTGCGCTATAGCCAGAGAGGCTGAGCCCCCCCCCCTCGCCCCTCCAAAAAAAACCACATGAAAATGTCAAATATGTCCAAAAGGTTTACATTCCATCCCCTTCCCCTCCCCCTCTTACCACAATACCTATTTCTGTAACCAGACCTAGGATAGAACAAGAGAAATAAAAAAGAACACTGAATGATAACAAATAATCACACTCTGTGGAAGACAGAAGGCCTTCCACATGGCACGAAGGAAAAAAAAAAAAAAAGAGAAGCGTTTCAGCCTGCGGTCACACAGGAGACATGGGAGAAGGCTCAGGGCTAAGCTGAGAAAGCTTCTAGAGGTTTGTGAAGCTGGCCAGGTGTTAGATCAAAATTATGGAGGCTGTTTTTTTTTTTTTTTTAAATTATTATTGCCCTGGGTGATTTATCGGGTGATGCGCCATCTGACTTGTTTTGCAACAATTTTTTTTTCTTTTCTCAAAAGTTCAAAAGTAATATGATATCACACAATAGATTTTGTCAATTAATTATGCTCTCTCTGGATTGCATTTGATTGGTTCAGTCTCACATCCTGGATGCCTTTCTCCTGCCCCCATTGTGAACGCACAGTCACGTACTGAGGAGCTGTCGTCATGCCTCCAGGGAGTTCAAGGCCTAAGCCGCCTGCCATGCCGGTTCCGCTTTATCATAGCAATAGTGATCAAATAAAAAGATTAGCAGCCAATCAAGCTAAACCCCATCTTCGGCACTCTTGAAGCTCGATGTCGTTGATTGGCTAATTGTTGTTTATTGTCGGGCCTTAGCTGCTATGTGTCCAAGTTGCTGTGCCAAAACTACACAAACTTGAGGGCAAATGGAGGAGCAGTTTGCTGAATCCAGTTAAAAAGCTAATGGGAGGAGAATCATGTACTCTACCTTTGATCCCCCACTCTCTCCATCTTATTGACCAATCAAAGATGGTGCTTTGATCTGACACAGTGATGAACGTCCCCGCTACTGCATACATTTTGTCTCAAAGGAAACTTTTTGACAATTCAAAATCTCCCATCTCTGAAAAGACATTTTTGTAAACTGAACTTTAAAGTTCTTAAGCGGTGCAGGGGATATAAGATTCAATCCCATGTTGGGAAATTAGATCCATGATAATCTGAAACGTATGAATGGCAGACTTGGCAGAAGGGGTCCTTTGTGTGGCTGCCAGTGCACGTTCTATGCACCCAGTGTAGCGCGCACACACACACACACACACACACACACACACACACACACACACACACACACACACACACACACACACACACACACTTTCCACCTCTCTGTTGTCCCTTCATCTCCCCTCTCTCTCCCTTTGCCTCGGGGAGATAACTGGATGCCTTTCTGTGGGAAAAATGAAAAGAAGCCTAATAAAGAGCCAGACTATACTGTGGTACCAACTGTGGTGGTGGTTATACTGTGGTAGTAGTACCCTATGCGTCTAACCATTCACACACACACACACACACAGTCCTAGATTAGTGCCCACCCGTGTGTGCATATCAGTAGGCCTTATCTATGAGCCCTTGGATTGACTCCCCCTTTAGAAAGTCCAAAGAGCTTTTGTAAATGGGAGCAGAACTTTGGTATGTGCCCTAACTGCATGTCCATATGTGGCCTGCGAGATTGTTACGAGAGACTGATTCACTCACGTTATCTGCTCACTCTGAACTAAGCCTAACTGCAGTGCTCACACTTAACTGTACACACACACACACACACACACACACACACACACACACTCCTCTACGGTAAGAGCTGAGCTAAATAGAAAGCGCTTGATGTTGTTATTCTGGCAAGGGGAAGATGTCTCTCTCCCTTCCTCAGGCTGGTTTCATGTTGTCGGGCTTTTCAATACAGTGATGTGAAACTCTTTGTCCACTGCACTGTACACCCCCCACCCCATACACACACAAACACACAGACACACACACTATACCCCGGTGTCTGATTACTCAAGCAGAGCCTTTCTCTTCCCTCTTCCCAGCAGCCTCCTCTCTCTCTCTCTCTCTCTCTCTCTCTCTCTCTCTCTCTCTCCTTCTCTCTCCGTCTCGCGCACAGCCCAACAGAAACAGAGAGTCCTGCTGGAGTTTATAACTGTGACACACTGTAATTGCCATATTTGGCCGTCCCTGGGGTTTACTGGCAGCTTTTAATAAAGCAGGATCACTTAAAATGGCCATAAAAGGAATCAGGGGGGGTGGGGGGTTTAGTTGGGGTGATGGTGGTGGTGGTGGTTGTGTGGTGGGGGCAGCACCTGTTTTACATCTGCAGCCAGAAGTCTGATAACAGACAAGAAAAAGAGCCGGAAAAGCAGCAAAAAGAGAAAGACTGTAAAGGGTCCTGTAGGGCGGCGGGTGCGAGAATACGAGATGGCCGGAGTCATGAATAATCTCGACTCCCAACTGCCTGGATGATGGACACGGGCACGGACTAATAGCCGTGTTGTTTGCTCGGCTTTGATTCATGAGCTTTACGAGCGAGGAAAAAGTCAAGAAAGTGGAGCCGCGAGCCGCACGCCTGGCTGGCTTTTTCTGATCTGCTTCACGGGTCGTGGGAGCCTGATGGCCGGGAGTCGGATGCCCCCGAGCGGGATTTGTTATTTTACATGTGTGCCGTTCCGAGAGAGAGGGGTTTTCTTTTTTTTTTTTTGCTTTTGTGGCGGAGGAATGTGGAAAGTGCTCTCTCTCTCTCTCTCTCTCTCTCTCTCTCTCTCTCTCTCTCTCTCTCTCTCTCTCTCTCTCTCTCCCCCCCCCCACTCACATTTAGGCACTCCCTTTGCGTTAGTGTGCAAGAGCACGGCCACATCGGACCAGCCCCTAAACCCACCCCCACATGCACACACACATATGCCCCCCCCCCCCCACACACACACACACACACACACACATATACACACACAGCATGCCCCCCTGCTTGCCTCCACTCATCACAAAAGAGGCTTATAGTCCTGGCTTTCTATGCTGCTGCCACCTCCTCCTTTCAGCCGCCAAGCCCTGGAACCTAAAGGATTTTGCCTGTTGCCATGGCAAATTTTTTGATAACCACACAGTGACCTTACAGTAGGAGCAGATAAGATTACTTCACAATGGCGCTTGAAGTGACACACACACACACACACATTGGTATGCAGCTGTTGCAGACATGATCATGTTTTTTTTTTTTTCTAAAATGTGATTGGAATTGTGTTAATTAATGTGGTTGTTAATATTCCAGCCTTCATATGCTGTACTGTTCCCCCCTAGAAGATCGCTGTTTGTCAGACGCCCTGGTGTTTGTTTGTTTGTTTGTTTGTTTTCTCGCTTGACTCTTGAAGTGTCCACTCCTTCTTTCTCTGGACATGACCTTTTCAAAGGGCAACAGGTTTATAGATCAACAGCCCTGGACAAGCCCCAACAGAGCTTCATGATTGCCCTTCTCCAAACACTGCGGTCGGTCAGCCAGCCCTCACATCTCGCTCGCTCTCTCGCTCGTCGTCCTCCTCGTGCGCGTTGTCTTTGTTTTTCTGCGAGTAACCTTTCTGTCAGCGAGCGCCAAAGAAATCGGACAACCTGTGCTCTCAAAAAGCCAGTTCAATTTCTTTAATTAGCCAATTAATTTCCAAAGGCCCAAGTCATAACCCCCCCCCCCAAACATTTCTGAAGCATAGCATTACCACGCTAGGGCTGTAGGGTTGGCAGGGTATGCCTCTCTTGTTTTCTAATAGGATACTATGAGAGAAGTGGTCCAGACTTAATAGCTTTGTTTTTATTTTGCCACTGACCTTTTGCAGCCCAGCACGCTGCCTCAAGGCACGGTCAACATGAACCTCTGCACTGACGTGATCGATGCCGAGCCCAAGACCGGCCAGAAGAACGCCCTGTGCATCATGACGCCCGAGCAGGAGTACTTCATCCGCGGAGACAACAAGGAGATTATCAATGGGTACGGACTGTTCTGAGAACAGGGCGCCAACAGCGTACTGTAGTTTCTCTAATATAAGGCTGTGTCCCAAATCGCACACTTGAACACTTGAACACTATGTTTCAGTGCCCAGTGCGTTCACACTGATAACCACTGTGAAGTTTCAGTCATCAATCTGAATGTTTGTTTGAGTTGGCGATTTAAACTGAACGTTGGAAATACACACTATGACTGCAAGTTCCCAGTGTACACTGTGGACTACATTGATAGAATGCACGCTTTGAGACACCGCCTAAATATCTGGGATCTAGACTGGAAATAAGGGTGATAGTTGTGTGCTTAAATCATGTTATGTGTAACCCTATTCTTGATTGAGACTTAACAACCCCTCAACCCCGTTAGTAACATAAGAAAGGTCGTTTGTGATGACTAAGCATCTGCTAATTAAATGAACTGAAATGCCATACTGTACTTCCAGCCTGTTTAAATCAGTTTAAAGTACTGGGCCTATTAAGTTCTTCTGAGCTGCTGAGGAGTGAAACCCCTCAATATTGATGGAAGCCATTGATCAAAATAATCTACCTGAGAAGCATAACATTTTAATTGGGAAAAAAATCTCAACAGCAGTCAATCAAAAATGATGTTTCCATCAGAATTTGAGTCTCCTGCATTAGACAGACTGAAAGACAGAAATGTAGGCAGGGTTAGTGTTGAGTTGTGTCTGAATGTGCCCTATTGCCATGTTTAAACAGATGGAGCGAGCAGCTGGTGGTGTACCCAAGAACCAACAAGCAGAACCAGAAGAAGAAGCGCAAGGTGGAGCCGGCCACGTCCCAGGTTGGAGCCAGCGCCGCAGCTGCTATTCCAGCTGCACACACACACACACACACACACTTATACACTCAGTCAGCCGCACACTACACACTCTAGGCCTGGTGTTGCAATTGAACACAAACTGTGCCCGCTAAGGGGGTGCTCCCAGGAGGTTTGTGGGGGTTAGGAATACCTCAAATAGTTTGTGTTGCGATAAGAGTTTGATATTCAAGCTACTACGTAAAAACCACATCTGCTGTTCCAAGTTGTCAATGCATGCTCTCTGGCCTTTCTCAGTCATGACTGTGTTGGCCGGACAGCTGTGTTTAGGCCATAGATCTTTTTCGACAGTTATCGCATTTGATCGCATCAGCGAAAATGTTCTTTTAAATCAAGTTAGCGTGGAATGTTTGACATCATAGTGGAGAAAAAGCATGTTTTTGGATATAATTTACTGCCACTGCTACAATTTTTCAGTGAAGTGCAATTTAGCATGAGAGTAACGTTTTTTTGTCCTCGTGGTCGTTCCTTAGGAACCGGGTCCAGCCAAAGTGGCCGTGACGGGCTCAGGGATCCCAGAGGCGGAGAAGGTTCCGGACTCAAGCTCCATCATCTGGCAAGAGGAGCTGCAGAGCCGCGAGGCGGACGTGGGCCAGGTGTGGTCGTCCCCCGACATGGCGCCCCTGGGGTCTCCCTCGGCAGGTAAGGAGCTGGCGTCGATTTTGAAACGGGCATGTGTGAGCAAGATTGGCTCGGCTACCCATAATCTTGAAAAAACTTTCTCTTGGACAAGAGCCATGTGGAAGATTTCCCAATAAACAATGTCTGGAGGGTGCGCACATTTTTTTTTCAAAGGCATGTGTGATGTGTAAGGCAAGTATGTTTAGTAGGAAGACTGATGATTGAATTCTTTACTGCTAATTGACTATTCACTCAGGGAGAAGATTATAATTCTATTGCTCTCAAATCAAAACATGTTGGAATAAATCTAGTATGTTAGTAAGGAGAAATTCAGACTCAGTCTGTCCATATCCTTTTTCTTTGAGGTTGCCTGCTATCTGTAGGTATCAGAATGGCAACATCTGTTACAACGTAGACCAAATGCAAAATTTCAACAATTTATTTTTTCCAGATGCTGGCATTCAAACTAAATTTTCATGCCCTCATTAGTAAGCGTTTACTGCTGTTACGGTATTTGGTATGCATTGCACAAAAACGTTTCGGTATTTGGTATTTGGTCTGCATTGCACAAAATTCAGTCATTCACATACCTTTGGAGAGCACTTGTACAGCAATGTACAGCAACAGGGATTTGGGCTGATTCACTCTGGATTATCCCGTTAACAGCAAATCATGATTCTCCTGGTTCTTCCTTACCTAGTTGAGGGGATTTAAAGAGGTTAAATGTGTGTCACCTTACAGGTGAGGGTTCATCAGTGGGCCGTAACTCGGACCAGGGCTCCGTGAACGGCGACGAGCTGGACAGGAGTCCCTTCCCCTCGGCAGCGGCACCCTCCCAGGAGCTCCTGTCGCCCACGGGCAGCTCGTCCAGCCGACACAGCTTCGGCGGTGACATCGGCGCGGGTGGGGGCGTCCCCCGCTGCCTGTCGCCGGCGCCCAGCGACCCCTTCCCCTCGGGCAGCAGCCTGCTGTCCAACGGCTCGCACATCAGCGGCTCCATGAGCTCGCTTGACTCGGACGCCAGCGGCAGCACGGTGGCCAGCAGCGACAGCCACCATCATCACCACCACCACCAGCGCGGGCTCCACGACACGCCGCGCTCGCGCCGCTACGAGGCCGAGGCCCGCAAGGCGGAGAAGAGGAGCCGAGCACACAGCCCAGAGGGCCAGGAGACGCCGCTCAGCCCGGAGAGGAGGTGAGCGGGATTGGGAGAGGGGGGGTGGGTGGGTTGGCGGGTCAAGGGGGGTGCTAGTTTCTCAGGTTGTTGCCATTGTGGACATATCTCTCCTTCTATATGTCTATCAGTTCTTTAGCTCGATCTTTAGCTCTCTCTCTCTCTCTCTCTCTCTCTCTCTCTCTCTCTCTCTCTCTCTCTCTCTCTCTCTCTCTCTCTCTCTCTCTCTCTCTCTCTCTCTCTCTCTCTCTCTCTGTCTCTCTCTCTCTCTCTCTCTCTCTCTCTCTGTGACTTTCTCTCTCCATCTATCTCTCACTTATTCTGTCTCGCATTTCTCCTGATCTTAAACCTCTCTCTCTCTCTCTCTCTCTCTCTCTCTCTCTCTCTCTCTCTCTCTCTCTCTCTCTCTCTCTCTCTCTCTCTCTCTCTCTCTCTCGATCCTATCCCAGTGTTTCTGCACATATCTGTCCCAGTGTTCCTGAGGTCAGAGGGTCTATCCTGCTTTTGCTGTTCCCTGCACAGCTCTGTGTTTCTCTTTCCATCCCTCTTTCACTCCACCCAGATCCACCCCTCCAATGCTTTTGCCCCTCATTTCATTTCATTTCCCTTCATTTCCCCTCCACATTTTCACATTTTTCTCTTCCTCCATCATCCCCTTTTACACACTCTTTATCTGTCTATCTTTCAGCAAACCCAATCTCTGTCTCTCTCTCTTTCTTTCTTTCTCTCTCTCTCTCTCTCTCTCTCTCTCTCTCTCTCTCTCTCTCTCTCTCTCTCTCTCTCTCTCTCTCCATTCATCTGTCTTTTTCTCTTTTCCCCTCTTTTCTTCACCCATCCCCACTTGTCAGTCAGTCTTGCCCCTCATCCTCTCTCTTTCTTTCTCTCTCTTTCTTTCTCTCTCTTTCTTTCTCTCTCTCTCACTCTCTCCCTCTCTCTCCCTCCCCATCTCCTTTTAAAGGCATGTAGTGAGGCGAGTGGTGCTCCACCAGGGCCTTTCTAGGAATGATCAGACAGCGCCAATGAGGCTTGCAGAGGATAGCACAGTACCCACTAGAGAGGGCTACACCGATGCTACAGTACCTTATTAGGCCAACGCCAAGTGCAAAAATGGCTCCCTTGCTCTGTGGCGAGGAAGCCCCCTTCTCACATGCTTTTGCTGAGGCACCAAGAAACCCATCGTTTGATCATGGTCGAGCTTTTTAGGTGTTTTTTTTTTTTTTTGGTCCCGCAGTCTGTTGTTTGCTGTGCCATGGGCCTGCGTGCAAGATAAACACGCATCTTTGTAAACAGTCTTTGTAGATGGAGCTCCCAGGGTTCCCCCCTCTCTCTGAGGTCAAAGGTCAAAAGCCCCTAGAGTGGGCCATTATAAACAAAGAGGGTGATGCTCCCCCCCGTCCTCCCCCCAGGGACTAGGATATGGCACACACACACACACACACACACACACACACACACACCCCTTCTCCTCCTCCGCCTACTCTTCTTCCATTCCCCCCAAGCCTTCTGACGTCATCCCCCTCTTCTTCCTCCCCTCCAATTTCCCAGACTCCCTTGCTTCTTTAGCACCCCTCCTGTCCTGACAGGCTGCCTATCACACACAGCAGCAAGAGGGGAGAAATAGAGAGCGCTTCCATTTGCTCTAATTTGGGTTTATGGGAGCTGTGCCACTCAAGGGCTGGCAGCCAATAAGACGCAGGGAGATCACATGACCCAAATACCTCACTGGTTTTGCGCTCTCATTGCCTTTTAAGGAGGACCGGCAGTCTTGTCTGTCCCCCCCTCCACCCCCCCAAAACCCACCATGACCATCCAAATAAGGTCAGCATTTAAAAAAAGAGGAAGAAGAAAGAAAGAAAGAGGGGGGTAATTTAATATTTCCAACTGGCTCTGGCTAAAGTGAATTCCGTATGCTTTTCTTTAAAGAGGGAAGAAAAGCGAGCATTGTCTGCAAATGCGTCAAACTGGCAATGTTCTTTTAACACCCCCTCTTTTGCTTTTATTGGACGGCCGGAATACCTCAGCTATTACCGCTCCACAATCCCACAGCAGCAGAGAGTTGCAGACCCATGCGCACGCATGCACGAGTAGGCCCAGACGCAACGCAGCGCAGCACACAGGGCCTAATCACTGCAAAGCAATTACCGTCCCCTTTTAAGACCTTTGCATAATCCAATGTTGCCTCACCAAAGAAGCGTGGATATACTTAGAATCATTTCATGTGTTGCGGTTGCCACCATGACTGGGGGAATGAGGAGACGGGGCTACATTAGCCGAGCACATGACTGTTTGCTTGGGGGATAGTGCGGGTGCGTGTCAGAGCTTGCCTATTAGGAGTCGAGGCCTGGAAATGTATAAGAAGCCAACAGTGTTTGTCACTCTCACGTCTGGTTATGGAATCAGGAGCAAAGCAGGTGAAAGGCAAGACGGCATTTCCAGAGATTAGAAGCCAGTCAACAGCCAATCATAACATAAAACGTTTCTTGACTTTTTACCCCCAGCCATTCCTAGCATAGACATCGACTCTTTTTTTTTTTTTCTTCCCAGAGAAAAGTAAACGGCCTTCCAGACTGGTCACGGCTCATCTATCCATATGCTCTGTCACTTTGCTCAGAACTACATTCCTATATGACTTTGAATGAATGTCATTTGAATTTTCTATGTCTCCTATACCCTTCCTTCTGTGTCCTTGCTTGCATGCTACAGTATATGAAGAGAGCCCCAGATGCACAGTGAACAGTGTGTGTGGGGGATCCTTTTATGCCAACATTCTGTCAAAAAATAGATAATGATTTCGCTTGAATTGCGCCTCTTCCTTTTGTCAGCAAAGAAGAATCTTCTGGACTTATCAGTCTATGTTGTATACATAAACATTTAAATAACATTTAAAAAATTTTGAATGGTATAGCACACAGTCTTATGGTCACCATCTGTATAGCAGCGATAATGCAGCAATACATGCTGCTAGCTTGTGGCTCAAGACTCTCTGTACTTGTCTTCCCCGCAGCGGTCGCTCCAACGTGATCGAGAAGCTGGAGGCGCTGGAGCTGGAGAACACCGAGCGCATGGAGGTGGACGAGACGGACCGCAGCGCCGCCCGACAGGGGCGGAGCGAGATGAGACGCTCCCACCGAGAGGTAAGCAGCCTCGCCTCGCCTCGCCGCCCCGCCAGGCCCTGGCCCGCATACACCTGCCTTACCACCAGCATGTACCTGCCTGTACAAGTGTACAAGTGCACACCTGCTTAGTCGTACATGTACACACACACACACACACACACACACACACACACACACACGATTTTAGCTTTAGCTACCCAGCAAACCCGCCTTTTCCATGTTCTTCAGTCTGTGCTTGCATGGGAGAGCATTATTGGCTAATTGGAATAGGAACGCACAGTCCAACATAGACTCACTCAGAATGAGTGCACCTGCAGTAGAGTGTCACAACAGTGGGCCTAGTTCTTGTCGCAGCAAGTAAGCTCTTGTATTAATATCTTTAGGCAGGACAATTTGATTTCAGACCTATCTGTTTTTTTTTGTTTTCTTGACCAAAAATCTAGTTGAGGTGGTGTTAAAGGATAGCTCCGGAGTGAATTCAAGCATAGCACTGTTGAAGGAGCATGCTAAATGCACCAGTTAGCGAGTGGAACAAAGAAATTTGGAATAGCATAGACCATATCGCGAACGCAGAAGAAAACAAGCATTTTACACTGAATCAATGAGTGCAGATCTGAGGTGCCATTGACACAATGTAACATGTTTCGCGTTCACGTTAGGTCTGTTATTCGAAATTCTTTCATTCCATGTGAAATATATTGCTGTTAGAGGGCCCATGCAACAGAGCTATGCTGAAACTTACTCCGGAGCTATCCTTTAATGTCCTGAGCCTAAATGAGTTAGGGGTTGGGCTGGTGGCTTGGCTCTGCCTTGCCAAGACTAATAACAGTATAGGGAGCCATGCAACATTCATCTCCGTCCGTCCGTCTGTCTGTCTGTCCTCCACTAGGCCACTGGGGTCTCCTGGCCAATAGCACTCTAGCCTCTAGCCTAAGTTTTCCAGCAGGCCTGGAATGCAGTGACAGACCAGTCTGTGGCATTAGAATATGGCCTCACACCTCACATTGTTTGACTGTTTGAGAGGCACGGGATCTCATTTGGATGAAAAGTCAGTCGTGATGGAATTTACCGATTGTGTTTGTTTAGTGTGGCATTATTGTTTTATTGTTTGCATTCTGTGTGCTTAAAACACACACACACACACACACACACACACACGCACACACACTCTCACACACACACACACGCACCACTTACCACCATACATTCCCATCTTAAGGGTTCTACCAGTGTGGGCTTATGTTGAGACACACACACACACACACACACACACACACACACACACACACACACACAAAGTGCTAATGATTTTGCTTGAATTGTGCCTCTTGCTTTTTTCCCCCCTTTTTGTCTGCTGTGACCTATTTATTCAAGGTTATGTATTTCAAGGGGTCAGAATGACTCTCCTCCAATTGGAGCAGAGTAACAATATCCTCAATAAATTAAACCCTGGCCCATTTTAAACTGTTGTTTTAGGCGGCATATTTAATGTAGAGATCGCTAGGGGGCAAGGCATATACTATTCTTTCTGCTCTGTTTTTTTTTCTGCTTTGGGTTTGAAGCATAGGTCGGCGGCTTGCACTGAATTAATTTCCACTTTGCTGAACACAAAGGCGTAGCCCCACCACCCCACATTATTTCTCCTCTCCCTCTGACTCATCTAATCGTATTCTCCGTCCTGTTCTGATCAGAGATGGACACACAGAGACACACACACAGACACACACACAGTCTCTTCAGCACCCTCATAACATTTCAGTATGTTTAAATTTGGCATGGTAAATGATGTGCCTCGATTAAGCAGGATTCTCGTCAGTCTTGCTTAGCATGTTCTAGTTGTTTATAAGCAAACTTTTAGTTTCTGTCATCGTTTCCAACACACACTCAGATGCACAAAACACACACACACACACACGCACACACACACACGCACGCACACAGTTTTGCCATCCTCCAAATGCGCAAAGGGGCCGTGCCTGTGTTATCTCTGTTTTCACTCTATTGTGGTTCAGTGGGAGGTTGCTGGGCGCTGAGCACAATGCCGAGCGATGAGGATCTTGTTTTCACTGACATTCTGTTGTGATATTATCTATTATCTGAAGCGCAATAGTATGAAACCCTTTCCTGACAAAGGAAAAAAAGAGCCCTCTCTCTCTCTCGGACTTCCCTCCCCACAGGCCATGGAAGCATGTTGTGGTCGGCGGCAGAAGCCACATGTTTAAAATTATTGGCCATCACTCCCAGTTATTTTAGATGGTTTAATTTAGTATTCTGGTTTGGCTCATGGAAGCTGTGGATGTACTGCACATGTACTGTACAATACCGTGGGGCTGTGTGACGATGGATGTTGTGGTTTTCTGCCTAAATTTTGGACACACAGTGACCCCCCCCCCTTTGCATCAGACCCAGCACGTATCACCTCGTCAGTATGCTGAAATTGTGACCACAAAAGGTTAAAGGGTATTGTGATCTGCTCTGTCATGTCTCACATCTCTGTGTGTGTGTGTGTGTGTGTGTGTGTGTGTGTGTGTGTGTGTGTGAGATCAATACCTGGAAGTTGCCACATTCAGAGAAGAAAGTGCTTTGTCCAGCAGTAGAAAATATTGCTTTGCTCTTCTCTTGTTGCTTGTTAACAGTTAAGGTTTTCAGTGTGAACCAAAACAATTGAAAGGTGTGTGTGTGTGTGTGTGTGTGTGTCTGTGTGTGTGTGGTTTCCCAGGAACAGAAGTCCCAGCCGCTGGACTTCCAGCACACAGCCCTGCCACCTCTGAGGCGAGCCAAGTCACTGGACCGCAGGACCACAGAGTCCGTCATGACAGTAAGTTCCTTTTCTTTCCTCTTTCTTTCTCTCTTTCCCTCGCTCTCCCCTCTTTGTATGTTCTACCTTGACATGACTGTATCCACATCCTCTTAATGTTGTTCTCACCGCAGCGTTCAGCATCAACATAAGAGTGAACCATAGAAAAAGGGAGGGTTTTTTTTTTTGGTCTGGTTTCAATTAGTTATTATCTCTATCAGTTCTTTAGCTCGATCTTGTTCTCTCTCTCTCTCTCTCTCTCTCTCTCTCTCTCTCTCTCTCTCTCTCTCTCTCTCTCTCTCTCTCTCTCTCTCTCTCTCTCTCTCTCTCTCTCTCTCTCTCTCTCTCTCTCTCTCTCTCTCTCTCTCTCTCTCTCTCTCTGTCCCCCCTTCGAGAAGGGAACATTGTAATCGGTTGGTGGAATATTGTTTGTCAAGGGTGTGGGGAGGGGGGGAGCGGTGCTAAGGCAGCCAGCGGCTCTCAATGCCTCCGTTGTTCTCCCGCGTCCGAAGGTCAAGCGGCCACTGCAGGCCCGTGAGTCTGGCCAGCCTGTGCGGTCGTGGGCCGAGGGGCGTTTAGAGTTACTCTTCCTCGGTGTGTGTGTGCGTGTGTTTTGGATAAATAATCGCAGAGAGAGAGAGAGAATGGGTCTGTATGCACAAATTTCATGTGGATCGGTCAATGCTTCATCCTTATCCACTAACAGTATCATCATCATGGTATATAATCAGTTGTCCTGAGAAGTCCTTGTCTTATATTTCCCATACATAATAACCTCACCTTTAATTTCACTCCAAAGGAGCTTTGTGTGTTTGTGATGACCATGTCTTACTGTACACTAGGTCTAAACCAACATCCCAGTGGGTCCTCCCTGATGACTAATGCTGGTTGCCATCTTCTCTCTCTGGCTTTGTGTTGTTATTGTTGTGTGTCATTGTTGTGTTGTGTTTGTGAGAATGTGGACGTCCTAATCCTCCTGTTGGTGGCGCCGCCGAGCCTAGCCTCCTCTCTTCCTCTCTCCACCTCCTCCTCCTCCTCCTCCTCCTGCTCCTGCCCAGGTCATCTCTACGTTCTCCCTGTGTGCTCACGCCTTGATTCCCCAGCCGCCTTCTGCTGATTTGCCTACATACATGTACTTACTGTAACTCAACTTCACCATGCTAGTGTGTGGATGTGTGTGGCTGCCCCATGTTTTTCCCCTTTCATGATATCCATGAGATATATCTCTTTTGTTAAAAAAATTGTGTTTGTAGGGGTGTGTGTGTGTGTATGCGCGAGTCCCACCCTGCTGCTTCCCCTGAGCACCATGCACCAATGCCTGTTGTGAGCGTGTGTGTGTGTGTGTGTCCTCCACGGTGTGAAGCACAGCATAGAAGACTTTCCTCTGCTGTCTGTGAGATGACCCCCCTGAACAGCCAGCAGATGAAACATGTTTGAGTTTGCTTGTGTGTGTGAGAATGTTTATGCTCTACAGTTTACCTTTCAGCGCTTTTAATTTAGGTGAATTCAACATTGCTAGTCCAAAATTGTCACCAAATTACACCTAAAGATTGCCATCTGCAGTGAATGACCTGCAAAATTGAGCGCGAGGTACGAGAAGTTCAAAGGTTGGGTGAATACTGGTGCACGGAAGGAGACAAATGGCCGAAAAACAAAATGTTTGTGTCGGTTGAAATCAGTATGATGTACCGAGTGTCTCTATGGCGAACACACATCAGTGACTGCCTCTTGGTATTGGTATGTTCCGGATACTTCTGTACAGTCAGTGGTGCTGATAGTGTGGACCATAGACTTGGACTTGCCAATGCCACACATGAATCCGCTTCTTCTGCATGACTGTGTTTTAACTGTGTGGTTCCACTAAACTGCATTGACTTTGCCCAGTGGTTGCATTTGTGTGGACACAGTGAATGTTAGGGGGAGGGGTGCTGATTCTAGTCCAGATGAATCCTTTTGCTTTTAAAAGAGCTGAGAGTTCTAGCACTCCTCCCCAGAAACCAGTCGAGATTTTCTTGCCGTCTTTGTAACCTTTAAATTATTGCTTTGTCTTTAACAGCCTGACCTGCTGAACTTCAAAAAAGGTTGGATGGTTAAGCTGGATGAGCAAGGACAGGTAATTCCTGCATTTATTGTAAGAAAGAATGATGTCTGTCTACTCCCGGTCTAGTGCCTAGAGTTAGGAAAGTGACTATAAGTACTGTAGACAAGTCCCTTTGAACAGAATACGTTTGTGTTTCTCAACCTCAGTCAGATATAGAGAGGGTTTGATTTCCACGATCAATAACCTTCCGGCACAGATTTTGCCCCTCGCCTCAGTGTCTGCTCGGAGTTATTGATCAAGGTCACCATGACGATAAGGAGACTTCTCCCTGCTAGCGTTTTCTGTCCTCAGGCCTCGTCTCTCCTATAAGCTGACTTTCCCCCGTAGCCTTTCAACCACATCTTTTCGCCATGATAAATTCATCAAAGTCAAGTTATCTGGGCAGACAGTTGGCCATACACCCCCACCCCAGGCACCCCCAAGGCATGGGGCAGAGGCCTTCAAAGGGCAGTCTTCCACTTTGATAGCAAGACTTCAATGGAAAGAGTTTAAAAGGATAAGGGCCCTTGACTTTTCCCCCCTTTAAATTTTGATATTTATATATATATTTTTTCAAACCATCTGTGCTGTATAAAGATGCGTTTAAATGTCCCCACACCTCAGAACTGTATCATTTACAGACTGCAGCAGTTACTCCGATCCACTTGGAAGTAGCATTCTCATTTTGTCTCTCTGTGTTGTTGTTTTTATTGGGACTATTTCCAGTGGAAGAAGTATTGGTTTGTGTTGACCGACCATAGTCTACGATACTACAAGGATTCTATTGCAGAAGAGGTGAGTTCTTGAAAATGGCCCGGTCCCCTTCAAGGTTTTGTTTTAAATTCTGCTCCAAATACTTGTCAATAGACTCTTGAATCTGCTGACAGGACAATTCTCTCTCTCTCTCTCTCTCTCTCTCTCTCTCTCTCTCTCTCTCTCTCTCTCTCTCTCTCTCTCTCTCTCTCTCTCTCTCTCTCTCTCTCTCTCTCTCTCTCTCTCTCTCTCTCTCTCTCTCTCTCTCTCTCTCTCATATCCCGTTTCATCATCATTCCCTACAGGCCTCGGACTTAGACGGAGAAATAGACCTCAGTACTTGCTATAATGTTACGGAATACCAAGCTCAACGGAACTATGGCTTCCAAATCCATGTAAGTCATCTTTAATGCTTAGACAAACTAGGCTCAGCCCCGTTGGAATCCCACTGCGGCGGCTACCTCGCTGGCCAGGACAGAGGGTCATTAAGTCATTTTCTGCTCTCAGAACACTGACTGTGTGAAATGTGAACACATAGCATAGGCTCAAGCGGAAGTTATGGTTACACTGTTAGCCTTGAATTTGACAGTGGAACCAGACTTGACTGTTAATATTCAAATGTTATTTCAGTGTGAAGAAGTAATCTTTTTAGTATATATTCTAGGTAGCCAATATTAAAATCTCTGAGCGTCAGTCAAATGTTATTAATTAATTTCCATAAATTTTTATTTTCACTTCTGTCCATATTTCCTGCGTGAAAATTGAGGAGAAAATTAGATGTTTGGGTTTCTGTTTCAGACGCAGGAGGGAGTCCACACTCTGTCAGCCATGACGGCAGGGATCCGGCGCAACTGGATCCAGGCGGTGATGAGGAACGTCCGGCCCTCTACCGCACCAGACGTGGCCAGGTCCGAAAACTCTCTCTACAGCTTATTGCTGCATTTACTGTGATTTACCGATGCACCCCTCACTCACTGAGTGTGTATATGAATATGACAAAAAATCTGTTTTGCAATTACTTAAAGGTGAAGTTTGTTTTTTAGTACGTTTTTAGACCCTTTTCTGGAGTGTCTAGGATGAAATAGAATAACTGACACCAAAATTTTGACGATTGGTCCTGTCTTAGATATTTGGTTAGTTTAGAATCCCCCCCTGTCTGATTCAGAATGGCTTGCTAGGACCGGACAAGACCAATCATCAACATTTTGGTGTGGATGATTCTATTTCATCCTAGACATTCCAGAAAACATGCTAAACATGCTAAAAACCAAACCTCCCCTTTAATCTCTTATTTTGACCTTGCCTTGCATAACTATGAACTACTAGTTTTTATAAATGGTGGTAATAACTGTTATACTTGTGTTGTCTGCAGCCTCGCTGATGATCATAGCTCTTGTGTGCCGCTGGAGAGCTTGGCCAGGCCCGACGTCACCCAGGACTCACCGTCCTCAGAGGCGTCATCGGTAGAACGCGAGCCGGGCCCCAAGAAGAGCCGAGCGCGGGAGCGGCGTCGCGAGGGCCGCTCCAAGACATTCGACTGGGCCGAGTTCCGACCCATCGCCCAGGCGCTGGCACAGCAGCGGGCAAACGAAGCAGAGGCCCTGCAGGCCGAACTCAGCGACTCGGAGCGCAGCCGGCGGCGCGAAGAGCGACGCAAACGCTACGGTTCAGTCGTGGGCGGTTCGCCGACTGACTCCTCTGGTGGCATGGACTTTGAGAGCACAGGAGGAGGAGGGAGTGGCAGGTTGAGTGAGGGGAGCTCTTCGCCACCCCACCAGCCTCAGCCTGTGTCCCTGGAGAGGCAACGGAAGGTGGAGGACGAGATCGAGCAGCACTGGCAGCAGGTGGAGAAGACGCCGATCCGCGAGGAGAGGAGGGTGCCACTGGCATCTACGCTGCAGGCGAGGGAGACTGCTGAGTTGGAGAAGCTGCTGGAGAGCTACAAGAAAGGGGTAAGTGCTGGACAAAGTCACTCTCAGCAATAGACAGAGGAGGATGCCCTGAGGATTTTGTGTGAGTTTAAGTGAGCAGTAGCATCATGCGTCACGCACTTGATTCTAATTCTTCTAATGGAGACGTAGACTTGATTCTGTCCCGTGGCCTCTTCCTGTTCCCAGCCTCTCACCCAATCGCTTCCTGTTTCTGTCACTGTCCTATCAATAGACACAAGCTCCAAAAACACCACCATTAAAAAACAAATCAGCTGAATGATGCAGATAAACAGAATAAGTTTATTTTATTTTGAAGTTTTATTTGAGTTTTAGGGAAAATAAATAATTTCAGTGAAAATTGCTTAGTATCACATTAGCTTTGTGTGGGCTTTATGAATTTTCTCCCTGAGTACAGGCAGAGAAGTCACATGAGTCAGACACATGGAACGTTTAAGATAGTGTAGTGATAGGTTGTTCAAATTACCTGTGTAGCAGTATGAGCAATGCATATTGGTTCTTTTGATTCCTAGGTAGCATAACCTTTTTGAGATTTGGCTAAAAGTGTGGCCTGTTTTCCATCCAGGTAGAGGACCTGAAGCAGCAGCTGGAAACATGTCACCAGCAGCTGGCTGAGTCCAACCACAACAAGCACGAGCTGGAGGAGCAACTCCGCACTGCACTGGAGCGAGAGCAGCACGTCCGCACGGGATACATCTCGCCGGTGAGTATGCTAACTCCAACACAGTGTAGCCACATGCTAGGAAGTCATGTTGTGTTGTGTTGTGTTTTACATTATGCTAGAGCAGGATCCTGTCTAATAGTCTTTGCATGTTTTTGAATAAGGTAACATGAAACAGAAACTCATTCCAAACAAACAAGCTGACATCTCATCATCTAAGCTGTGAAAGAGCTTGAAATGCTCCTTGCATGAGTGCGTTTGCATGTTGAAAGAAACAAAAAAATGACTCTCCTGTTTTGGCTTCCTCTTATTTTCTTCAGCTCTTGCCATGTTTTAGAAATTTGAACCTGTGTCATGACCTCATTGCATCCTTAAATGCATATTATTCCATCATATTAACACTGGAACAGTGCGTTTGTTAGTAAGGCCTACTTGTTGTTCCGCAACACTTTGAACTGGACTGAGTGAATAACCTTTAGACATACACATACCCTTGATGAGCTTTGTTTTAGAGAGCAATAGAGAGCATTTTTTTTGTGGGATAGAAAAGTGTCAGTTGTTGCAATGTGAATAGAGAAATAGAAAATAGAGAATAAAGTTTAGAGTTATAATTTGCATATTAGGCTATTGACTCAGTGTTGACAGAGTATACTTTTGCAGCTTTGTGTTTTTATTTGCCTATGTTGACAAGTGGCTATGGCCACATGCTTTCTGGGCTTTTGAAGTCTACTGTTAGTTTTGTTTATGTGGACAGTCATGGTGCTTGGTGTTTGCTTGAGTTCGGCCTCACCCACTGGCTGTTACGTGTCGTGCACCATGAATGTTTGTTTACACAAAGCCCACACTATAGTTTACTGAAGTTAAAAGCCCTGCTTAAGGGTTAGAGGTTGTTTGTTGCATATTGAAAGTAGCTTTGTCATTTGATTCTATACTGAAAGAAGACGGCATGGTTAGGGGGCATAGTTCATAGTGGATTCTTGTTTTTTCATTCCTGATATTTAGTGTCTTTTAAGAAGGCTATTTTTTACATAGAGTTAGTGGCTTACTGATCAACATTGAATTAATTATTGATGTCCTACATCTATATGGCAAGTGTTCCATTTGCAAGCCCATTCTCAGTTGGTAGGCTATATCAAGGGTTCTGAAATCAAGGGTATGCTATGGAGTGTATTCAAAAATGTCTCAATAGGTTTGCAATCAATTTATTAAAATTATGTATAGTATAGTGGTTCTGTTTAGTTTTTTGCATGCATATCATTTTATTCATGTTTAACCTCTGCATTCATTCTTCTTTTAACCTGGTTAAGCATACCATACTGAACATGTTGTGTGGATGACGTCCAGTTTGTCTATGGTGTTTATCGATTTCTGTACCTCTGTTTGTATGAAAGAACACTCTGTGTGGTGTTTGTCTGTGTGTGTGCGCGATTTGTAGTTTGTGTTATGGTCCTCTTTATTTTTGGGTGCCATATCATTGCTTTTTGGCTTGAATGTTTCTATGCATTTGATGTCTTTTGCGTTGGTACATCACAATTTGAAACACAAGGACTGTAGCTTTAAAAGAGACAGTTGTAGGGTAAGGTTTGTGATCTAAATCTTGTGATGCTGTGAATCGCTGAAGTTCACTAATTTACTCGTAGGCTACTGTAGTGTCAACCAGTGCATATCACCATGCAATGATAACAGTTTTTAATGAATGCAATGCAGCCTTTTTGTCTAGACTTTTATAGTCTATATATTGATATATACTGTAGCCTCCAGCAATGCAAAATGAACACTGGACTGAACACTGGACATTTTAAAGAATTGCTTTTTTCAAAAGCCTTGGAGAGATCAAACCACCATGCACATGATGCGGTATGCCTACCATCTCAAAAATGAACTTAGATAGCACTAATTTTGCATTACTTGCGCCATGAAATAACTCTTAACCATTTATTTGCATGCTCTGATGTGATCTACTAACCTTGGCCATTAAATTTCCTTCTCTAGAGCTCTAATTTTGCATCATTTAATCCAAAAATCTGGATGCGTTCATTTCCTCTCTTTAACTTGTGTGGTATTCATACCACTTTATGTGGGACATAAAGTATCATAGTTAATTCATGTTAATTTTCCCTTAATCTAGTAATACAATAGTGGAAATAAAAAATGAAATAGTGATCTGTAGAGTAATTAGCTTGATTTCACCCCTGCTGAATGTTAACCAACTGTCTGGTCCCCTTTCCTAAGCTGGATTCCCCACTGGGTCTTGAGGGAGAACTTGAGCCCCAGCTGAAGAGGCCTGAACTGGTTAGTTCTCAAGCTCAGACATTAACGAGGAAGTATCAGGAAACCAAAGAGCTTCTACAACTGCAAGAACTGAAAAAACGCAACATGCAGGCACAGCTTGGCCTTTCTCTTGCACACCTGTCCATCAAGGAGCCTTGCACACCTGAGCACCAAATACCTGCCACTTTGGAGAGTCACCCCACTGGTCCCATTGTAAAAACAGTCACTTTTATGATAGAGGATGATCAGGCTAAGATTGAGGAGCTTGAGCAATTGATATCCAGTCAGCCTTTCACTCTGCATGGCTTAGTGTCCTTGTTGCACTCGCATAGTGAGTTTACTACCAAGAGTGTCTTGGGTAGGCAGGAAAGAAATGATTTTGGTACTTCTGGCCACCTTTCTAATTGTCATGAACTCTTAGAAAACCTTAAGCATCAACAAGAAGTGGAGAATGAGACCATGAGAAGAAGCTTGGCTAAGGCTGGAGACAGCATCCGCAACTATGAAGCACGACTTATCACTATGGAAGATATCTTAGGGAGAGTTCAGCAGAAAAAATTGGAAAGTTTAAAGACTCCCTATGGGCCGCCATGTCAAGTTGATGACTTGGCAGAGAGCACAAACAGAGGTCTTTCCCAGAGGGTTGAGTTGCTAACAACAGAGAATGAGGGACTCAATCAAAGGTACCAAGAGATTGTCAACCAGTTGAGAGAGGCAGACCGTGAAATTGACAGGCTTAAGACAGAGTTGAGAACACAGGGTAGACAGGAGCCACTCAATGCCTTAAATCAAACAAGGGTCAAGCAAGTAGAAAGTGTAGAGAGTCTGGTCGAACGTGACTTTTATGAGAGGGAGCTAAATGTGAAGTCTCTGAAGCTGCAAGAAGCCCTTGTGAAGTTAGAGGAGGTCGGGAACAATCTCAAAGACACTGAAAAGAGGCTTCAGTTGAAGGAAGCCACTCTCAGAGGTTTGGGATTCCAGATGGGTGACCGGGAAAGTCATGGTAGCGAAGCACGGCTGGAGAAGGAAGAGCTGAAACTTCAGCTGGAGGTTGCCCAGGCAAAACTCTCTGAAAGGGAGCAGAGACTCTCTGCTGCCGAACAATCCTGCCAAGAACTTCAGATTCAGAACATTGAACTTCTGCGGAAAAATCGAGAAGTTGAAAGGTTACTTGGCAGCAAAGAGATTATTGATAGAATTCCAGAAGCCAATGTAGAGATGGTAGGTGCGGAGATGACGTCAGGTAGGATCGACAAGAAACTGGATATGTGTCAGACGATGGAACAAGCAAGTGAAGAGCTTACAGTGAAAAATATAGGAGTTGAGAAAGTGATTGAGGAATTCAAAATGAAGTCAGAAGCAATAAGTGTATTAGTTGACATTTTGGGAGAGGCAGATGCTGAGAAAATGGAAAGGGATTTAAGGAGCACATTAAAAGTCATGTATGGGATTTGTCTTTTAGATGAGCATGTGGAAGTTAATGAGATGGGTAAGATGTTACTGCAGGAGGGAGAGTTTTGTAGTAGACTTTTAAGTGGTATGCAGGTGAGTGAAGTTAATCAAGAGGGAGAAAATGTATGTAGAACTAGAACTGTGGCAGAACAGATGTTACTAGAGAAAATGTTGTTGCTGTTTATCGATCAACTGATCCCCAAAAACAATGCGAAAATGGAAGTCCAAACTCAAAGTGACGTGAGGCAGATGTTTAAAGATCATGACCTTACAGACACAAAGAGTTGTGCATCACTCATCAATGATCTCGTATGTACTCTACAAGAGAAATTGTCCTGTGTGAACCAAATTGTTTCAACCTTGAAGACATCTCCAAATGAACAGATGCAGACCTTACTTGCTATGTTATCCAAGCGTATAGGTCCAAAACGGCAGTGGTCAGACTATGTCCAAGAGGCGGTTTTGGAAGCACGTTGTTCTTATTTGGAATGTAAGCAGAAAAGTTATCAGGAAAGGGTATCTGAAGAATTGCATTCAGATATCAGCAGAGGTGACTGTCCAAATTGTGTCAAACTAAGGGAGCAGAACAACAACCTCTCATCCAAATTAAATGACTTGCAAAAACAGTTGACGGTTGTTCAAAAACCCTCGACAGAAGACACAAGCCCAGTCACACACATACAGATTGATGGGCAGCCCATTGACTCCCTAGATAAGGCAATCCAGTTGCAAGATATGGTGGCCAAGCATAGAAAAGAACTCCGGGAGGTGAAGGAATCTTATGAACAGGAGGTGTGTAAACTGAGGCAGGACGTGACCAAGATGGGAGAAACTCTTCAGCTTAGATCTGAGGAAAACGTGAAGGAGATTGACTCTTTAACCATCTGTATGGAGAACTTGAAGAGAAAGCATGAAGAAGAACGAAGCTCCCTGGTGGAGCAGTTTAATCAAGAGATGAAAGATCTAAAGAGTGCTGTAGATCCACAGGGCTTCAGGGAAGGCCAGGACCTCCCTGGTACCCTAAAGGAGCGAATCCAAGAGTTGGTCGCCCAGGTGGCAACCATGACCGAGGAGACGAAAGCCCGTGACCGCGATGGAGAGTCAGCATCACTTCGCCTGAAATATGAGAAAGACCTGGAAAACCTGAAGGTCAAGGTGTTCCTTGTCCTCTACTGTCCTTCGTCCGTGATACCTTGTATCTCCTTGTGGCATTCCTCCAGTCGTCCCCTCCCCATCCCGCTGCTTTTCCCTACTAACATTTCCTTTCTGCATTCCCTCAAATCAATTTCATTTTGATATTGCATGTTTTTTAACCTCAAAAGTGCATGTGTGCATTGTTTTTATATCCACAAAGAGGAACCCATTTTGATTAATTGAATTGAAATGAAAGAAAATATGTACTAAACTATACTTAAGGAATATTTCTCCTGGAGTCAATGGTATTATCAATAAGGAATAATTTATAGAAATGTGTTCCTCAGTTTTTAACTCTCATGGCTGAACTCCAAGCCTTTGCAGTGATATGCAGTGACCTAGTCACTCAGCTGAACCGACACCAATGCGCTGTTAACTATCTTTTCAAACATTTGCCGACAGCCCATTATTTAGCAAGCTGAAATATGCCTATCAACTGGACAGTTCTCCTTTAAGATCTCATGTTCTTGCTGACCTACAGTTGCAAGTGTGGTCGGTTCATCTGGATGACCATGATGTTAGTGCATTGATCTCTACTCTCCAAACACAGCATAACCTTTCCCCCTTTGACTAACTTATTAACAATCAATTGACCGCTCCGGCCATAACAAAGCTGCTTATTGTAATGCTTTGCAAAATGCTTGTTGCAGATGGTAAATCAGTCACATTGGAACTGCTTTAAGTTGAGCAAATGCCCTTGATACTGTAGTCTAATTACATGATTCTCATGCATATTTCTATATGTTGCTTGGTTCACTCTTGTCCATTCCACAACTTGGAGATAAAGGTGGACAAAAAAGAATGATCACCTCTTGGTGGTGATGGTTTATTTAATATTGCACTAGCAATGGTAGTATCAGAATCTGTTACGACAATTCTGCTCCAACATATTTGGTCTGTGACCTACAGTAAGGTGAAGAATTATTGTTGTGCGTCAGTAAGTTTACTATAGTAGGTGGTCCTACAGAGGAACTATTTTGATTGTCCAAAACAGGATGTAATTCTTAGAAATACTAAGAGCGTGTATTTCTGTCGGGCATCATCTTACTCTCAGTTTTGATGAAGTAGGAACATGTTCCTTGTCTATTGTTGCAGTTCTTTGTTATCGTTATTTTTTCCTGTTTGAGTGGCTGGCCATATCGTCGGTGGTTTATTGCCATGTATAGAGTGGTTCTGCTCACTTGCTTTTGTGCGACAGCAGCCACACCCAGACAGACACGAAAACTTCTTTTTTTTTTTCATTCAAATTGGGCTTAAGTCAGTTTGCTGTGGAATGTCCCCAAAACAAAGTGACGAGTGGCAAGTCAAAGGACTCTGACGCTCGCTGATTGTCTTTCTAAGTAGAAACTGAGCATAACCTTGCGCCACACGGACACATTGTCCTTGCGTAGCGCACCCTTGCAGACAACACGAGATAATAAATAGAAGTTAGGCCGTACTCGGCGACGGGCATCACATCAGTGGCCTTGGCCCCCCCATGCAGAGGAAATGGGATTTTCCGCAGTGTGCAGGTGCGGCCGTGGATGTGCACACAGGGGACAGGATGTAACCTCGTGGCCGCAGCATGAGCTGGCTAGCAGGGTCTTTTTTTTTTTTTTTTTTTCCCTGAGTTTGGGGGAGGGTGACGAGGTGGGGGGTGTAAAGTTGTGGCCTGAGAAGCGCTCCATACCGACAGTACCGTCCCCTATCCCTCCCACCATTCCCCAACTCTGCCGCCTGCTTTCTGAGAGCAGCTTTTTCAGTGTTGCGCCCAAAGCGGGCGGCGAGCAAAAAAAGGGCCGGCACCACTGACCGCCCAGAGAGATTAACACTGCTGAATAGGAGGGAGGAAGTGGACCGGGGTCGGCCGCAGAGAGCAGGCCATTCAAACCCCCTCGTGTGGAAACATGCACTGTAATTGTGCTAGTGTCGGCCAGTGGCTTTTTCCAGAGTGGTTTTGATGGAGTCACACACACACACACACACACACACACACACACACACACACACACACACACACACACACACACTCCAGCACAGCCTTTCGTTGGGTGTCTTTGTCGTCAGTTATCTGTCTTGTTTGGAAGATTAAGCATCCTTTGTGTTTGGTGGAGCTAAGCTCTTTATTTCCAGTCCACAGATTAGATTTGCAGATAGCAAAATGAAAAAAAAAAAAAAAAAAAAAAACCTTAACCAACATTGCAGGAGAAAAAATGAATAAATCTGTTATTCAATGGCAGTGTTTCAACTCTTATCCCACTGTCAGGGACAAATGCATAACAAGCACTGATGCACCTCCGACCGCCTATGTGTTCTCCCTTTCATGTTTAATGTATCTCCCCGTCTTTGTTAGCGCTGTGTGGAGGCAACTCGTACACAATGCTAACCCTGTCCATATGTGTTTGTGTGAGTGAGTGTGTGTGTGTGTGTGTGTGTGTGTTTGGTCTGTGTCAGGAAGACCGAAACCAGAGCGAAAACGTCTATTTCCACGTGATTTTTAACACTGTTTTCCAACCCTCCCCTTCCCCTCCCACGATGGTCCCTTCTTCTTCTTCTTCTGCGTCACTATTCTCACAGGCTACGTGTGAGCGGGGCTTTGCGGCCATGGAGGAGTCGCACCAGAAGGTGATCGACGAACTGCAGAAGAAGCACCAGCGGGAACTGGAGAAGCTGCAGGACGAGAAAGAGAGGCTCTTGGCCGAGGAGACGGCCGCCACCATCGCCGGTCAGTCAGTCATTCAGTCACCCGCCCGCACACAGTTCCCATCCTAGCATAACCCAGGCCACTGGGCAGGGAATTTGCACCGTGCCTGTCTTTTTGCTGCCAAACCCGCCAGAGTCTGAATGGAATTTGTCAGCGTAAATTGCCCCCTTTCATGTTGGCACAGTAGCAAAATGGGGAATTAGAGAGGAGGACTGGTCAGATTTCAGAGTACAGAGGAAAAGTTGAGCATGTGGTTGATGGAACAATTACTAATTCTGCTCTCAGGGCTCAGGGTCTGCAACTTCTCATTAATTTCTTTGTACAAGGATGTGATGTCTGAAATTGCTAGTATAATGTGCTGTCTTCATGCGCTATGACTTGAGACAGTCAGATTAGGTCCTTTTTTAGCGAATCATTTCCTCATTTTCCCCCCCCTTCCTTGCTCACAGCAATCGAGGCTATGAAGAACGCACACCGGAGCGAGCTGGAGCGGGAGCTGGACAAGGCCCGCAAAGCCAACAGCAACACTGAAAACGCTGACATCGAGGAGATCCGCAGACAGCACGAGTAAGCAAAGCAAAGCCCACGCTTAGACCTGGAAAGGTCAGAAACAGCAGAGGTGTTAAGATGGAGAACTACAGAAGTGTCAGATTCACTAATCGCTACATCACACATCTCCCAGTGTCATGTAGTCAACTGAACTGAAATCCACACAGCCCTCATCTTCTCTACTGCCAAGTGTGTGTGTGTGTGTGTGTGTGTGTGTGTGTGTGTGTGTGTGTGTACTTATACAACCTTAGAACGGTCACAGTGAAAAGTGAAATGAGGTTTTGCAAACCCCCTGGTGACCCTTTGGTGACCTTGCATGACCCCGGTTGTGCTAGTTCTGTCCCAGTGTTATGACTGTAATAACTGGGGATTATTATTCTTCTTAATGAGGGCCTATCTGCAGTGTTGCAATGGCAATGGAGCTTCTCTCTCTTCACCCACTGCAAACACTGAATGGGCGATTTAAGAGCAAACTCTGGGCAAAGCTGGGTTGTGTGACCACGCTCCCGCTGCCAAACTGTCCCCACGGCGACAAAGGAGCTAAGATGCCGGTGACCTTGCCAAACCTGGAATTACCGACTATTCAGGCTGGCTTTTGTTTTGCCTACGTGCTGGTAATCTGCACTCCAAAAAGAAAGAAAAAAAAAAAACTCCCATCTTGGCCACTGCTCTGTCTAGACACAGCAGTCGGGGACACAAAAAGTATTGGAAGCAATAGGGTAAACAAAATCCTTACGAAATAAGTCCACTCTGTCCTCTGAGAGTTTCTCTCTCCTTTTTGGGGGTGTTTGAGGGTGCTGGGCGCTCTTGTACATTTTTTCCAACCTCTCTCTGAACCTCTCTCTATCTACCCTCTCTGAACTTCTCTCTTTATCTGCCTTTTTCCACTCTTGTGTCAGGGAGGAGCTGCTGTCCTTCCAGAGGGAGATTGAGGTGCTGTCGGAGCAGTACTCCCAGAAGTGCCTGGAGAACGCGCACCTGGCCCAGGCCTTGGAGGCCGAGCGGCAAGCCCTCCGGCAGTGCCAGAGGGAGAACCAGGAGCTGAACGCACACAACCAGGTGCCTTGGCCCACACCACACTACACTACACAACGCACGTGCCACACATAAACACAAGCGCTCAGGTCATTCGCATTCATAGTCTCCCCACAGAATTCTGTTTTGTAGAGTCAAGTCTTACATCCTTGCCCTCAAATGAGCTGAGCAGCACGTCAAAAACATGACGTGGTCTGGTTTTCTGGAAAAGATGCTTAAGTGGACACTGACAGTCACTGACATGAAGTTAATAAGACTTGATTTCCATTGGTCTAAATCCCCCTCTATATGCTCAGTACATTAACTTTGCAACATCGAGACTTAACAATACAATATCGCTCTCACTTTCCTTAAGGAACTTAATAATCGTCTTGCTGCCGAGATCACGAAAATGCGCTCCATGGCAAGTGAGGAGGGTGGAGAGACGTGCACAGTGATTCAGGGGAAGGAGCTGTACGAGCTAGAGGTACGTGGAAGCTTTTTGTTGTGGCGTTTTTTTGTTTTTGTTTTCTCGTTTTGTTTATTTTCCGAGAATTTTCCGGTCCTGCTCACCAGCTCCTCGGCTTTAATTCCTTTGCTTTAAATCCCCAGGTCATGTTGAGGGTCAAGGAGTCAGAGGTTCAGTACCTGAAGCAGGAAATTAATTCTCTAAAAGATGAACTCCAGGCGGCCCAAAGAGTAAGTGGATGAGCTCCATTAGATTCCACACCAGGGGTTGATATACTTTTGGTTTATGTCTCCACAAGAGCTTGAGTTTAGCATTGGGACTTAAGAGCTTGTGTAACAATTACAAAAAGGCCAAAGCAGCATTTGGCACAAGTCATGGTTATGTCTAATGGTTTACGTGAACACTTAGAGATGTTTGGATTTGGTTTTTAGGACAAGAAATACGCCACAGACAAGTACAAGGACATCTACACGGAGCTGAGCATCGTGCGGGCCAAGGCGGAGAGGGACTTGGGTCGTCTGCGGGAACAGCTGCAGCAGGCCCACGAGGCTCTGGGCGAACCCACGCCAGAGGACCTGGAGCGCAGCGGCTACGGTACGACCTCCGGCTGACCCCTCCGCAGTCCTCCACTTCTCCTGCGCAAGCAGTAGACTGGAGAGGACCTTGAACTGTCAAAGTGATGTTGTCTTGTCCCAGTTTAGCTGTTTTACATGGAAAGGTTTTTGTGCTGGTATATATACAACTATGATATGGACTTAATTGCGTCAGTCTAGTTGCCCTGATTGGTGCCAGCTTGTTGCAGTGAGAAAGCAAGGTAGCTTTTCTTCATGCCCTGACTCGCAGCTAAGCTTTGGGCTTGTACCCGAGAATCTCTCTCAGTGCCTTCAACAGAGAAAAATATCTGGGCAGAAGAATGTTAGTCATCTTTTCTTTTATGTTATACTGAAGCAAACTATAAACGTTAAGCGTAAAAGTCTCATTTGTTGTCTCAGAAAAATGCCAATCATAAAAAAAGTGCTGAGCCAAACTATTTGTTCTCACAGATATCATGAAGTCCAAAAGCAATCCTGACATCCTCAAAATGGCAGCGGCAGCAGCCAAACGCTCCGAGCGCACTCTGAGGTCAAAGGTGAGTGTCAAGGTCACCACTGGATCAACATCACACCTGAATGTCATCCTGTCCTCAACATAGCTGCCAGTATTAGACAGATTAGCTATTTGCCTTCATGCAATCATAAGGGTGTTGAAGCATCCCGCACATGGAGTTGGTGTTTCAGTAGGACAACACTGCCACCCAGAGGCCAACAGCTGTATGGGTCATTTGCTATTGTTTTGCATATTTGAGAGTGGAGGGATATTTTGCCCTCCTTCAGTGAAAAGTTCTTTTATATCCTATTATAAAATAAGTGTTTTGAGACTGGATGATGGGCATGTGTTCAGAGTTTAAGTTAGAAAATCAAGCGATGAAATAACAAGGCAAGTAGCAATGAAAAAATGGGCTCAGCTAAATTTTCAGACAGGATTTAGGCAAGTTATTGCAGTCTAGCCCATTTATGCCCCCCCCCCTTCTCCCCATGTAACACACACCATGTTGGGTGTTTTGTGTGTGTGTGTGTGTGTGTGTGTGTGTGTCTGGACGTGTTTGCATTATTTCTCCATCTCTCCTCCCACTCCCTCTGTCCTCAGTCTGTGAGTCGAGACATGCCCTGGGACAGCTAAGGGCTGCCTGAGGACCTAGGGACTACTTCCTTTAGGTAAATCCCTCGGGAACAGACCATTGTTGTTAGCCACCACCACCACCACCCCCACCCTAATGCACCCTGCTGCCCTCCACCTGGGGAAGGGAGTGTGATTTTTGGTTGGGTTGGAGGGGTTTGTCTGGTTTTAATGCATCCCATGGTACACTTGAAAGGATTAGTCATAACCATTAACTAATTGTTCCATCGTAGCATCATAATTCTCTGCTTGGCCTGCAGGCATGACGGCAGGCATGATCTTTTCCAGTTTGCCTCGCCAAACCCAACCAAAGTGTCCCCTCCACTTAAGCTTTCTCTGTCTGGATGAACAGAAGATGGCGGAACTCTCTGTAGTCCCATAAAATTAATCGTTTGGATATGACTGATTCTTTAACCATCACTAATGTTTGTGCGGATATTTTTAACCAAGTTTTCCTTTTCCCGTTTTTTCCCCCCACACATGATGAATTGGAATTTTGTGATGAAATGAGAACTAAGAAATGGGAACTGTTGATGCACTCACCTTTTTATTTTATTTTTTCAGCGCTTTGCTTCTTTTTGCAACTTGGTGTCGTGCCTCACATGCAGTATGCGGTGCTCTGGTTTGGGGTATATGCATGAGGGAACATTGCATTGAATAATAGTGCCAGCCTAGAAATGTTAATATATAAACTAGAAAAGCGCTCAGAGAGTGCAGACCTCCGCCAAGACAATGTGGTCACAGATGGTGTTCTGGATCACCGATCGCCACCAAAATCGAATCAGTTCTTACTTGTCCCAATACACACGTTGTCCGAACATTTCATCCAAATCCCTGCAGTACTTTTGGAGTTATGTTGCTCACAGACACACACACACACACACACACGCCGAGCAAAACATAACCTCCTTGGCGGAGGTAACAATAGTATGGAAAGTTACATTTGTGGTCACAGAGTTTATTCTGTGCCTTCAGAAGCCTGCAGTAAATCCAAGGTGGTAGCTGATTTAGCCTGCATTATCCGAGCCTGAATTAGCCTAGATTTTAAAGACTTAAAAAAAGTTTGCTCCTTTTTTGGAAATGATGTACGCTCAGTATTTTTATTTCCATGCATGTCAATCCCATTTAAAATGCAGTGCTGTACAATGTGCAGTTTGGCCTGTGGAGCATCATTGCTTTCAATTACATGTTACACTGACATTTTATCAGCAGTCTTCAATCTTCAACCAGCCTTTAGTGTTCTGAGAAAGGAAAAAAGAAGTAGCAGCGCCCCCATCTGGAAACTAGATACATTTCTAGAGTTCATTGTGCTATAATGACTGCGTTTAGTTAGAAGTTGATGATGAACAGGGCATTGACCAATGGCTAGCTAATGCTGGGTGCAAGGTGTCAGACTATCCCTGTTGTGACACTGGATAGGAACTAATACACTGCTAAACAGTGGTTGCCAGTTTTAGCTACAAATACTTACACACAGGTTAGAGGGGAGCGCCGATGTATGCATTTCCGGCGCATCAGATGAATGAACAATATCATCCCATTCTTCTTCTATAAATTTTTCTTTGTTTGTGCCGACACAAAATATGAGTTCCCCCTCCTGTCAAATCCCACTTTAACCACTGCTTACACGCAAAACACATCTTTTGCTTGCCAGATATACTAGACTATACCTGTAACATATTCTTCTGTTGTTTTCAAATGGTTGAGATTGTCAGTGCAGGTCTGTCAGTAAAAAGCACCATGTGAGACTCGGAGCCTTCATGTAACTCATTGCCTGCTTCAGCACGTTTCACATGGAACCAACACCTCATCAGGACTGTTTTTTTTCTTTCATTGCCGTCTTGCACGCCAAGCTGAATAAACAAACTCTTTGCACTCATTATTGTATCCTCTCTCTCACCTCCATGTGTCTCTCTCTTTTGCTCTCTCTCTCTCTCTCTCTCTCTCTCTCTCTCTCTCTCTCTCTCTCTCTCTCTGCAGAGTCTGAAGGAGGGACTGACTGCTGAGCAGAGGCTCCACTTGTTTGATAACAAGGACACCAAGGAGTTCTGACATTGACGCATCAACCCCTCCCTCCCTTGCTGCATGATAAGACGCTGCCTCCCCAACACAGCCCCACACTCACTCCCCACTCTCACCCACCCACCCACTCACCTACCCACACACTCTATTTTAGCCCAGTAATTAACCATTTAGAAACACACTGGTCACAATGAGTCCTATATTATAACGTGGTATGATGTTTGAATTTTATGTCTATAGAGTATGCATTTCATGCACTTCTGTTACTGTGACTTTTTTTTTTTTTTTTTTTAAATCTCCAATGCCATGTCTTAATGTAAATACAGTGTTTTTTTTTTAATTAAGCATCTATTATCACACATACACTAAATACGTTTGTGTAAGCTACTGTTTTAACCTCTTAGTTATGTGTGAATAGTCAGCGGAATACGTCAACGTGTACTGGATGATCAAGAACAACAACGACAACACATCGCACGACTGAATGAGTGAATGAATGGATGTGTATGTGAAACCAACATAGAATACAATCATGTTGCCAGGCCTGTGTACGCACTATATCCTAAGTGCTGTCAGTATGCACATTATGAAGATGCCCTCAACCCCCCCTTGCAATGTACAGAGCTGGCTATCCTGTGCTTGCTCTTGAGGGGGAGAAATGGCTGTATCGTTAAAAGAAAAGCTGAAACTCGCTTAATAGTAGCCTAATATTCCATATAACTCTTTGTGAGCTATCTGACCACTTGAAAGGAATTATTGATGGTATCAACTTAACACACCTGGAAGGTTTAGGTTGGGGGATAGATATATGTATATGCAATATATGTATGTCATTTTTATCTCTATAATCATGTCTTCTGAGACCGGGAGTTCTTTTTCTGTTTTCCCCCCTTCAAAGTTGATTATGTTTGCAGTGTTGTTCAGTGGCAGACCCTTTATATTTATTTAAATGTCAAAAAGAGTTTTGTCTCACATTTCCATTCCTCTGTCCTCTGTTATTGTAAATATACAGCAAATATTCACCAACTGACAACAGGTTTATTAGCAATAAATATTTTTGCACCCTGCCTTTTAATTCTCTTGTGTTGTTTTAGACGGGGAAATTGTACTGTATATGAACTGAACAGAATGTCTGCAAATGTTCTGCACTTTCTGAAAATTAGGAATATCTAATCAATTGTAAGGCTCAAGCAATCGTAAATCAGTGTGCGCTGCCGCTGCTTCAGTCAAATGGTACTGTAGTTTTCAAAAATGCATGAAATGACCGTGCTTGACTGGCAGGCAGTCACCAGACCCAACAATGCAGACAGGCTGAAGGTCTCTATCAAGGCAACCTGGGCTTCCATTACACCTCAGGATCGGCTCAATCCCACACCACCTGTAATTATAATTATTGATCATTTTATAATAAATTATAATTATTAATGATGCATGCAAGAAGAGGCTAGACCATCCTTAATATACATATTTCTCAGAGGGCCATCTCGTTCTAAATGATTTTCAGTATTAGAAGTATTTTTGCCAATACAAAATTAACACAAATGGCTACAAATACTTCACTTGGAGTCTAGTGAATCTACACTAAGTGTTTCACTTTTTACACTGAATTAACTGAACCATCAAATTTCTCCAGTTTTCTCTTTTTTTGATATAGCACATTCCTGCAGCCCACTCAGGTTGCGAAGTCCTGTTCCTTCAAGATGGTGCATCTAAAAAAGGTTTGTGAGCAGAACCTCAAAGCCTTACCAAAAGAGTGTCATAAGGGCCAGTTGACCTTGGCACAATGCTTTAACAGTCCTCAGAGAAAACTACAAAAGGTCTGTCATCATCACTTCTGTTACTGCTCATGCCATCTAGAATGACTATTTTGGAGGGGGACCACCAGAGATGGTCTGGGGAGGGTTGTCCTTGGAGGTCCTCATAGGGTTCTACAAACTAGTCAGTACTCTAGTCAGATGACTGCATGTACCAGGATGAAATCCTCTGGGCTAGTCAGACAGCTAGTCGGAACCAGATCCTCCTGAAGTAGGACATACAGTAGTATATTGACTTGATCAAGCAAAACAATCTCATGAAGCTGCCTTGGGGCCTCCTGAATTATTTAATCCTTGGATAGAATCCCAGGCCTCTCTCTTGCCATAATCTGGTCCAGAATGCTGCTCTTAAACAAGAGCACATCTTCCCCACTATTGTTTATTAGGCTACTGTTTTAAAGACAAAATATCATGGGCTTTGACAGCAGTGTAGCCAAAGTGTCCCTGGTGTAGCCTACCCCTCAGTTTGCAGAATATTGATATTCGGCTACTGTAAATCTCTTCAAATATGACATATCTTAATAGGCTTTCGAAAAATCTAAATAATTGCAACCATTTTCACAAGAAATAATTCAATAATTATTCACATATTATCAAGGATCCATATATGAACATATTTCAGATGTACAAATAGCCTATGCACATAATTGTAAAAAAAAAAAAAAACAAATTAACATGTTTTTGACAAGGTGCAGAAGTAAGTGTCTGAAAAAAGAAAAAACTATGTAGGCTAATTTAATCTACCCTCATGAAGTATGGTTATGGACATAAAAGATAGCCTCATATTTCCCATAATGCCTCTGTGATGTTACCAGCTGACAGAGCCGTTCTTGGAGTGCAGCACATTCGGATACCAGGAAAAAAAGTGTGGAGACCTCTTTCTTTACGCAAACTTCAGGACATTGTTCCCCTGCCCCTCTGCGTGTCTGGGTGGACAAGAGATGGGGTCCCATACGGCATGCTCAGACTGGTGTTATGAAATCAACTAATTGATCTCCATTCTAGATTCAATTTTGGTAAGTTACGAGCTAACGCTAGCCATCTTTGGCAACGCATTGCTGTCTTTTGTTTAACCTACGCAGGGCCTATTGCTAGCCAGAAATACATGAAACATCAGCAGCCAAAATTATGATTGCTGATGTCATCCTCTTCAAACAAGTAAAGCTTATTCTTGCGTACTGTTATGACAGACGTGTTTCATTTTTACGTGTCATTGTCATAGCATTGTGATACCTTTGCTTTTGTAGCCAACTGTAGCTGTCTAAGTTAGTTAGCTAATGTTAGCGATCTTAGTTGGCAAGATAGCTCACAACACTGTACAAGTTAGCTAGCTAATGTTAGCTGGCGTAGACAGTAACGTTAGCCATCTATCGCTAGTTGGCTAACCCTGATGTTGCTTGTCACGAGGGAAAACATTATAAACAAGCGATGCGAACCAATATTTGTTTGCATTAATACAAATCATTAGAGTATCAGTTCTATGTAGAGTGAAGGGCAACTGGTGCTGAGAAACAGAAATAAGTCCTTTACATTCATTATAAGTGGTCATGCTTGTTAACGTTACTAACCTTAAAGGTTTGATAACGTTACATGTCCTATGTGTCAGCAGATGTATGCTGAGAGTGATGTGTGTACTGGCTTCCGTTTGATAGCTAAATACATTATGTCAGTTGTCAGTGTTTGTTGACTTCAAGTTATGAATAAAGAGTAACTTCAATTTGCATGTTAATAGTTCACGTGAAGTTCACTGCGGCATGGCTTGTGGTAGCTGGCCACTTTTGTCAGCTAACCTCAGCTAACGTTACTAAACTCAACTGCTAACGTTAACGTTATTTTGACAGTTCGAGTATTCTAAGTATCAAGTATTCCAACACAAAGACAACAAACGGACCCGAAGTAGCTGTTCAGCCAAACTTCACATATGTTTCAGATGATAAATTAGGGGCCATGCAGAACAAATGCAGTCAGTAGTTAACCTAAGAGACAGACCACAGTGTGTCCAAGGTTTTACCTAGACTTATCAAGGTGATTACAAAATATTGTCCCACATGATATGGTAGTCAAGTCTGAGGTGGTTGTCTAAAGTTCGAGGCAAATTCAGCAGTTCTCTCATGAAGTTGGTCGCAGTCCACTCAGGAAGGGTTGACGATGATGGTGCTTTTTTTTTTAGTGCAGTAGACTTAGAAGATGAAAGTTGCATAGCATTTTTTTGTTCCTAATTCAGAAGTCAATTGAGGGAAAGAGAGAGGGAATGAGTTGCGTCTATGGGGTAATTGCATAAAACCTTCAGGTGCTCATTGTTATCCAAAAGTTGCAAACTTGAAGTAGAAAGAGAGGGTCCGAGGCACTCAGAAGTCCATTTTAAAAGTCTTTTATTAATACATGGACACCATTGACAGCCAACGCGTTTCAGTCGCGTGCAACCTTCTTCAGGGCTTATAAACACGTTGGCTATCAATGGTGTCCATGTATTAATAAAGGAGTTTTAAAATGGACTTCTGAGTGCCTCGGACCCTCTCTCTCTCTACTTCAGAAGTCAATTGTTTAATTTCTAACATTCTGCTTTTGTCTCCTATGCAGGTTATAATGGACCAACCAGACAGCAATGGGGATGGGCTACAACCTCAAGACCTCTCTTCATCGTGCACCATGCCCATTGCCTTCGATCTGAGCAAAAAGAGTGAGGATTGCCTGCGGAAAGCCAGCGCGGTGGAGGCCTTGCATGTTGTTCAACCCCCGGCCTGGTATGTCGGGGCAGGGACTAGCGAAGAGTTAAGCTTTCCCGAGAACGCCTGTGATATCTCCCCAGTGGTAGCTGGGGAACAGATCCAACCCGACAATGCCTTCTCTAACACCACCGTGACCCTGTCATACGTCAGCCGCTCTCACGTCTTCGCCTCCGGCACCCCTCTCACAGCACATTGCCCTCTCTACGACGTGTCATCCCTCAGCAAGAAACTTTCCCAGCATGCCTCGGGCTTCGAAGCTCTCCCCTTGGTGCCCCAGGCAGATGGGGCGCCTCTCTGCGTGGAGATGGACCCCCACTGCCTACAGCCGGTCGGAGTGGCGCCGCACGAACCGTTTGAGTTTGTCCTGCCCACTCAGGTGATGCAAAACGTCACCACAGGGGTTTGTTTTCTGAAGCACGCCGTCGACCTCAACGGCATTCAAGACGGTGGAGATGCCGCAACGGCCACGGCCGCCACCGCCGTGGAAATCTTAACGCCGCTCCCGCAAGGCGGCCCCATCGTTTGTAAGCTCTCGTCCACACAGGAGGAGAACGGCTGTTTGCAGAACGGTGACTGCACCCTGTGGGACGCAGGAGCGTGCAGTGCTGAGAACGCCTCAGGCGAGCTTTTCACCAACCTAGCAGAAATGCAGGGGGAGAGGGATTCGGAAGTGCTCTTTTTGATCTCCAGGACTGATCAGCCGCTCGGAATGCACGTCACGGCGGGGGCTGCGCGAAACATTTGCGGCTCACTCAGTAGGGAATATATCAGCCCTCTGGAGGATCCAGTATCACCCCCTGCCACGCCACAGGACGAGATCGAGGACGTTTTCGTGCTGCCGCAGACGGCGAGCTCTCCGAGCGGGGAGAATTTTCCGGAGGACTTGGTTACAAAACAGACTGAAATGGATTCTCAAAGTCCTCCGTCTCCAGCTGAATTGGCTTGCACTGGCGAGACTAAATGTTTACTGGATAACTCAAACACTGAAAACATATCACAATTGAGCTGCCAGCCTCTGACAGATAATGACCTAGACATAAAGCAGCCACTGTCAGAGGAGCCTCGTGATCTGCCAGAGGATGTTCAAGCAACAGGTGTGGTAGACAAACCTGAGGTCAAAGCCAAACAGCAGTGCAATGGCAGCCCACCAGCAAAGCAGCAGGCAAGACCAGAGAGGAAAGTATTACCCCCTCGGACAGGCAGGGGAATAAGGTTGGAGGCCATCGTCCAAAACATCACCCCATCTCGATTCAGAGCCAGTAGCACTCGCTCGACTAAGAAATCCCACTGCTCGAAAGCGAAGGGGTCTGAGAGTAAAGCTTTAAAGGTGGATGGGGAGGTTGTAGCTGCTAGCGTTGACCCTAATCGACATGAGACCTTACGCACTTCGGAGCAAGAGACTAGCACTTCAGAGACGGGCACGCCGACAGCAGTTAAAAAAAAGGAGGAGGAGGAGGAGGAAGGGGACAGCGGCAGCTGTTTTAAAGAAGGATCTACCTCAGATTCTGAACACATACAGAGTCTTTCCAAATATCTCCACAAGGGCACATCTGATGACAAAGTCACATCCAACACATCATCCACCCCAACCAAGAAATCGGGAAAAAGGCCAAGTAGCACTTTGAACTGTAAATCGTCAAACGATCGCCGCGCACCATGTCCGTCGCCATCACCCAAGTCGCACAAGAAAAAGAAAAGTCCCGGGAAGCAACAACGATCAGGCGACACACGGAGCAAAAGCTCCCCCACTGCTAAGAAAGGCCACACGGCCAAAAAGAAACGCAAGAAACACAAAGTAGGCCAGTCCTCCATGTTCTCCCCCAAGGAACCGGAGATCAAGCTAAAGTATGTCAACTACAAGGAAGAGAAAAGGGACTTGCGGGCAGACACCTTCTCCCCTTTTGTGCACGTGGAGCGCAAGGACTACGTTACGTGCACGGTCGTCAACTACGCCGAAGAGGTGAAGCCGACTGTCAGAAAAGGACCGCATCCATCGACCTCGGGCTTCGTGACGGGTGCCGTCCCGTCCACACCTTTCCTACAGTATGGCCGTGTGTCGATGGAGGCGTCACGACATGCTGAGCTGGTCTGCTGCCTCTGTGGTGGAGCGGCCAACGCACTTGACCTGGGTGACCTCCACGGGCCCTACTACGCTGATGGCTCTAAACCAGAGAGCAGGCCCTCAGCCGGCGTCGCGGGTCTCAAAGGTGAGGAAGAGGAAGAGCTCAGCGACTCGGACTCGTCCTTCGGCGCCAAAGGCAGGAAGTGTTCTTCGGCGACCCCCGGCAGCTGGGCACGGCGAGCCCGCCAGAGCAGGGCTCCCTATACAGCCCTGGGGGGTGCCTACCAGAGGTGGACCGGCGAAGGCGAGATCTCGCACAGCCCGGCGGCCAAGAGGTCCCGGCCCGATGGAGGAACCGCCGAGAGTTGGTACAGCCCGCCCGTGGTGCCGCTGGACTCCAACGAGTACTGGCTCCACGAGGACTGCGGCATTTGGTCGGCAGGAGTCTTTCTGGTGAAGGGGAGGCTCTACGGGCTGGAGAAGGCAGTCAAGATGGCCCATGAAACTGTAAGAGTCTAAACAAGCTTTGTGTCAGCATTTAAGAGCCAGGAATTTTATTTGGCACATGCATATAATTTCTCTTGTCAAAAAATGCAGTGAAATTATGTCTGGCGTCATTACAGAACCTGAATAGAAATTCTTGTTTTGTATGCTACCTTAGGTCCCCCTTCTTTCTGTAAATTAGCCACGTAGCCTAATTCAAGCCTGGGCCCACCCATACTTCCTGTCGCTGCTTGAAATTTTGAGCCCAGAAAAATCAGGACCCAATGAGAAACGAGCAGGCTGAAAGAGGCGAGCTTACGATGACTCTGTCCAGCTCTGACCATAACATTGACAGAAGTTTTTTGATACACATTTAGATTAATCCTGCCATTAATCCAGTTCATTTCCGAACGTGGTCGTGTAAGCCAGGCTAACGTAATTCTACTTCTGAGTGTGATTGCTGTACCTGTGGATGTTGCTAAAAGGGAAGTGGAAGAGGTTAGTGACAGGTGCAAAAGAGTTGTTGAGAATAGACAGGTCAAAGGTCAAAGAGCATTGGTCTGAGGAGCAAGCTTCCCTGTTTTTACTTGTGCTTTTGTCATTCTGTTTCTCTGCAGCTGTGTTCCTTGTGCCACAGAGTGGGAGCCACATTGGGATGTTTTTTCCGAGAATGCCCCAACAAATATCACTACATTTGTGCTGTACAGTCTGGTGAGTTCTTTGGTTCCTTGGTTCCTCGGTTTTCACATTTCAGTGAAATGTTTAGTATGATAGAGGAATGAGGAGATGGTTAGAACACTGAAGTGTTGCTTTAAAGACTGTTTCTTGCAGACAGATGGCTATAGGCCAGTTTGCACAAGAGACCTACCTATTGCCTACTCCCCCCTCCCTTTGGCAGATGCAAACATGTTCTTACTTGAGTAGGCAGAACTGATCGTTGAGTTTTCAGTTCAAATGAACTGTGTTCTACTGTAATAAAGCAACAGAGTTTGTCAAGACTTTGTCTTTAGAAAAATAACTTTGCTTAGGCCTATGCTTTGATAAAGGAACCTATATTCAAAAAGTAAATAGCAAAAACATTTAAGTCAGTTGGCAGTTTTTTCTTGTTACTAGCCAAGAAAATATTTTATGGAAGTTGACCTCTGCATCCTATCTAACATCGGTGCTTAAAGGAGAGTACCAGAGTGAATTCAAGCATAGCCCTGTTGAAAGAGCTTGCTAAAAGCGCTACTTAGCGAGTGGAACAAAATAATTTGGTACAGCACAGACCGAACGCAGAAGCAAACAGGCACTTTACACTGAATCAATGGGACCTGACTGTTGGTAAACAGAAAGTAAGATCTGAGGTTACATTGACTCAATGTAAAGTGTTTCGCGTTCGCATTAGGTCTGTGCTGTTCGAAATTCTTTCATTTCATGCAAAATATATTGCTGTTAGAAGGCTCGTGCAGCAGGGCTATGCTTAAACTTATTCCGGTATATTGCTTTAATCTGGCATAGGAGTAGCATATGTAGCAGATCCAGCAGACATATGGCCTGTGTTGTGTCTCTTACATGTCAAGCTTTCAGTGTATTACTCAGCCTGAACAATAGGGTTTTGTAGCACATATTCAATATACAGTACAGACCAAAAGTTTGGACACACTTTCCCATTAAATTATTTACTTTATTTTCATGACTGTTGCCTTCAGTGACAATCTACAAAATAAACAAACTTATGAATTAACACGTGGCATTATGTACTTATGAAAACATGTTTTATATTCTTGTTTCATCAAAGTATCCTTCTTTTGCTCTGATAACTGCTGTATACTCTTTTTATTTTTTTGATGAGCTTCAAGAGGTAGTCGCTTGAAATGGTTTTCCAACTGTCTTGAACAGTTATTCATTCCCAGAGATGCTAAGAACTTGTCGGCTCTTTTGCCTTCACTCTGCAGTCCAGCTCACCCCAAACCATCTTGATTGGGTTCAGGTCCAAAAGTTTGTCATAACCTCACACTTTTTTGTTAAGTACATAAAGGAATAAAGGAATTGCATTGAATGAGGGGATGTGTCCAAACTTTTGGTCTGTACTGTAATTCATATAAACTCTTATACGTCCTCTTGCACTGCATGTGGTTACAGGCTGTGTACTCAATGAAGAGAACTTCTCAATGAAATGCACTAAGCACAAGGTAGGATATCAGCTTTTCATACAAGTAAATATTTACTGTTGTGATTTACTAAACAGTATGTGTTAAGACACTTGCCATCCGTGTTGTGTTGGCCAAGCATTCTACTATGTTTTGGGTAGATGCAGTGATTGCTTAATTTCCTGATTCAACTTCTTCTCTTTTTCTTCATCAGAATAAATCTATCAAAGGCTCTACAAATAGGAAGAATGCCAGATGACAAAACCCAGGCGTCAGCACCTGTTCAAGGTTTTCTTGGTTTCTTTCTTAATTTCATTTTGTCTCAATTTACAGTCCAGGCAATGTATTGCTTTTTAACACAGAGAACAAAATGTAGTTTCATTGTCACGTTTTCTAAGTCGCTGTTAATGATTTGTTTGTGGCAAAATGAAAGTGAAAACGGCACGCTGTTACCACGACCCACGACGGGACCATTCTGGAAAGAACACACCTATAGATAGCCCTAGAAGCCTTGAGTGTGTTTCATAATAGTATTGGGAGTGCAGATATTTGCCTCAATGTTTCATTTCACAATGTTCTCAATGTACTCACTCCTAAATAATTAGCTAGCATAGATTTGGTCTCTTTATTTCTTTGTGCAACAAGCAACACTTGTTACCTGGCCTACTATTGCTATTGTTCACATATGAACTATTATGGCTCTGGTATGCTCCCACGCACATAGCACACACACTTGATGCGCACCAAGCTTGTGACGAGAGTTGTGTCATCTTTGCGACCCGCGCATACATGCACCTCCTTTCTTCATTTTATAACTGCGCTGAACTGTGTGTTTGTGTTCTCTCAGAGGTCTTTTACTGGGCAGTGCCATCATGTGATTTTTGCTGTTGGCGTTCTGAAATAGAACTATTAGAATTTGGCCTGACACATGCCCCATATGGTCCTTTCAGATAAACAACATCTCTGCCACTCCACCTTGGTAATGCAGTGCGTGGACCGAGCTCGGGGAGACCAACAAGCGCGTCTCCCACATGGGCGGCAAGAGGCGTCTGGAATGCAATCACCCTCTAACCTTAACGCAACATCTCAGTAGTGAAGTCACTCCTCAACGTCAGTGCACACCAACAACAACAACAACCAGGGAACTTCAAGACTTTTCGCCAACGCCATTGTGTGTGTGTGTGTGTGTGTGTGTGTGTGTGTGTGTGTGTGCGTGTGCGTGTGCGTGTGTGTACATTTAGCGCTTACAAGTTTGAAAGTACAAGTGGAGGCCAAAACTTGTTAACAAAAGGGCCCAAAGCAGTAAAGAGGAATGACATGGCACAGAGTAATGTTTTTAATATATATATATATAAATATATGTTTGGGAAGAAATTCTCAGAAATTAGCGGATTTATCCTAAGTGGATATTATTATTGTTATCGTTTATTATTATTATAATTATTATTGCAATTCTTTTTTGTACAGAATGACTAGTCTTATTTATATTTTATTTCAATATAAGAATTATATTTCTGTCAATTGGAAAAAAAACATTGTAGGATGCATTGTATGTTAATTTAATCGATGGCATGAACGAATCTCATCTGGCGAACAGACATGTCGTTCTTGCTCCATGGGACCGAGGCAAGGGTTGGCCCGAAGATGAAGAGAAGAGAGGCAGTTATCTGCGGGCAAAGACAAGGTTGTTGCATCACTTCAAGATAATTCCTGCCCACTCAACATCTGTTTAATCACAGTCGAGTTATCTTATTTCCGCTAACGTTCTACACGACATGGACATGGCTGGTTTACACAGAAATTACATAGAAATTGGCTGCAAAAAAACAACTAAAAAATAGAAATTTTTATTAGAAAAATTTTATTTTTTGTTCTACCCCTAGTGACTATAGAGAGGTTTGAGTGTGCTCTCTCTGCACTAGTGACAAGTCTGCCTGCTGTTCTCCATATATCTTTTGCAGTGGCTCCTAGAGTGATCTTGACTATCAAACCAGTGCTGACTATCAAAAAGAGTGCACACATGATTTTGTTCTCTGTCTTCATTGTGATCCATGAGGGAAATTGTGCCTGTGTTTTTTAAAAAGTCATTCATTGAATGTATCTACTCTGGTTGTTCTCTTCAAAATGAGAAGTCCAGAGTGCACTTAGGCACTTAATTTATCCATGTGTTTTTTGTCATGTTTTGATTATCATAATAATTTTATATTATTTTTGGAGAATTATTTAAGAATACAGTGTTGTCCCCCCTAAAAAAAAAAAATGAATGCCCCCCAAAAAGATTTTTCTCAAAAAAGAAATTTCTCAAGAGCACTCCAATTTCATATCAACAAGGTCTTTGTTAAGATATGGAATTTATTCCTGCAATGCAGTATTGGAAGGACAACTTATGTTCCTCTTGATACAGTAAAAGTTTGCATTCTCTGTCAGAGGACATGTATTGCAGTAGAGTAGACTTTCCTGCACATCATCCACCTTAGATGAGTTAATGGATGTCTTGTTGCGTGGCCTGTGATGCTAGAACAAACAGAAGACAAACAGCCCCATGGATAAAACGCATAACTTGTTTGTGTTAGAAGTAGAGAATTTTTTTTGTTGTTGACTGACTAATGCCCCTAGTGAAGTATACCTAAAGACTGCCCATTAAACCATATCAGTGATGCTGCAATTTCACATACAGATTACTTAAGATGACCATAGCCACACAACAACCACGAGGAGTTGTTATGTTTACATTAGTGCAGAGTTACTGCACACCACTTAGGTTCTCCATCTCTTGATGCTCAGCCTGTTAAAGGAAAAATCCGGCGTGAATCAACACGTAGTCCTACTGTTTAAAGTGCCAAGCGCTTTTGATAGCCACTCAATCACTGGATTTCATGCAAGGCAGACTGAGATAACGAACCGGCAGCCAATGGTAACAGAATGGGGCAAACTCGGTCTACGATGCACAAAATTCGATCATTGAGGTGGCTTTCAATAGCGCTTAGCAATACAAAACAGCAGGGCTACGTGGTGATTCACGCTGGATTTTTCCTTTAAGGGTGTCCACAAATCCTTTGGGCTGCCATTTTAAGTCTGTTAATATATTTGCCAACAGTCGATGCTTCAGAAGTTGTGGTACGACAAGCATATGTTTTTTGTTTGTTTGTTTGTTTGTTTTTTTGTCATTGTCCTCTGTTGTCACCTAGCGGTGTACTTGTCATGTCCACTTGTTGATTGGACACAGGACAACTAACAGAACTGATTGCACAGCTTGACACTAGGTTGTATTGTAATCACCAGCTTGTAATCTTGTGTCATTTTTGACAGGGCTATTAATGGTCTGTGTCTCTCTCTCTCTCTTTAACCAACAGTGTTAGTGCTAATACATCTCTCTCTTGTCTGTCCTCACTTCAAATGGAATGGCCATCCCGCTCATTCAATATTATGCAGCTAGAACACATGCCAACACCATTTTTATATATATTTAACAAGAAAAAAAGTAGCTCTGCTTTCTTTTGTGAAATTTTTGTCTTTTTTTTTCTTTTAAATGTGAACATGGCATGAATATCGTTTCCCACCCATGTGTTTGCCAGACAACAACTCAGAGGGCCAGTTTACCAGCTTTGTGGAAGACAAATCAGATGATGTACATAGCCTTTGTTTATTCAAACAGTTTGACAGGAGGCTTGCATGCACTTTTTGTAAGAGATTAGTCTGAATCGATGCAGGCTTCATACTTGTCTGGTGGGGGGTGGGGGGTGGTGTTGGGATAGGGATGGGTGGGGGGGGTATCAGTGGGCACACCAGTGCGTATAGGAAGTGCATTGTAGTCTATGTATGTCAGTGATGTTTGCCCAATTGTGTCCATTGCATAGCAACACTAGGCCGGTGTTTGTGTACCCAATGAACTATGTGTTTGTCTGCAGGAGGCAACTGCAGTTCAATGTCCTGACATTTTGTGCCAATGCCATAGTCACTGTCTGAGTGGCGTTTGGGGATGCAGGCTTTAGTTGGGCTCTAATTGGCTCCCTGCATTTGAATACCACCTGAAATCTCCATTTCTTTAGTACTTTTGACATTGCTTTGGGAACTGGGTGTACTGTACCTGACCACCTGCTTATCGCTGCATATAGCAGTGTGCCATAGGCCTATTTGGTCTTTTTTTTTTTTTTTTCTATTTTATTTTTTTACTTTCAGAAACTTTCTTAGTGAGGTACATTACATTTTGATAATTTCTGAACTTCAGCCAAAGTCTGCCACATGCAACCTATAGAGATAAAAATGCCATTATTCTTGGCAGTGAAAACTGAAATGCACCAAATGTTTTGTTTTGTCTGTTTTATCTTTTATTCAAATTTTTTCCTCTTTCTTTTTCTTTCTTTTTTTTTTAACTTGTGTGTCATCTCTGTATCTTATTTTGTCAAAATCTAAAACTCAGGGTTGAACCTCAGTCTCTGATCTTTTTATCCTAAATTTGTTCACCCCATACTGGACTGGAACAATATTACAGCTTAATTGGTCAAAATGTGCAAATAAATTGCATACTGTTCACTCACGTCTTTGTCTATGTTTCTACTCCCCTCAAAATGTGCAGTCAAGAAAACCTTTTTAGAGAACATTACTCATCTGTTAGTGGTAGTTAAGATGCAAAACTGGTCAAATTTAATTGAGTTTTATATTTAGTTTGTATATTTTATGTGGCAGTACCTTTTTGTTAATGAATTGGAATTAAGAGCAAGACCATACACTATGAGACAGTGTCCTTCCAGAAATAACCTCAAATGAAGTTTTGAATCCTCATGCCGTAAAAATAGCCTTTTTGACATGATGGCCCTACATGTATTACCTCAAACTAGACAACTACCATTTCATTATTTCACTAGTTAACTTTGATAAAATAATAATAATCCCTAAGTAACTTTAATGATATGTGTATTTATTTATAGATAATCTATAATGTTGACATGATGAGACATGATTGTTGTTGTCTGATGAAGGGGACATGCCCAATTTCAGTCTTCAGGCAATGAAGAAATACCCAAATAAAAGTCCAAAACTCAAGACACACATGTCTTAAAGATTTTTTGTTTATTTTGCTTAAATCTGTTAACAGGAAGACAGTTGTATTGCGAAGACAAGTCTGACAAGAGTTCTAGTGTTTTATTTTTCCTCTAATGATTGAAACATCACTGACCCACAGGGCATCTAAAGGCTGCCACGGAAGAGAAAGACAATGAAATCACACAACTTGCAACACAATACACAATGATCACTCCATGGAAATCTGAGTCCTCAATTCTTGGATATCAGCTGGCAGAACTGGAGTGAAAATGGCATCAATGCCAGAAAGGAACAATTGCTTCCAAAATCCATTCAGTTCAGTCAAGAAATAACTTATTGTTTTTCACCATCTCAGTTGAACTGAGCCACAATGCTGGATTGTGAGATCACCCAAGTCGAAGGCAGATTCAAAACTACCTTTTTTTTCTCCCAGGGCCAAAGCTGTGGCACATTCATGTGTCTTCTTTTAAGAATCACATGAAACATCCACAGCATTGCTTTCACATAAAGCTTCTGCATCCAGCATGCAGCTGTGTCCAAGGAACAACAGAACAAATGCTTCCTCCTCTACCACACTATTTTTTGCTCCTTGTGTTGAAATACTTGACATTACCACAAACTAGACTATTGCAAAACTTGGATATCATCTTATTCAGGAGAAATCTCAGCTCTGATGATGTCCTTGATATTAAGACAATAACACAACAACAACATGGTACAAATACAACACACTTAAAAACCAAGTCTTTTTTTCAATCGTCATATTTAGCCCTAGATTCTTTCACGAAGTCATGAAGACATCACTGTGGAATATTTCGCGATTTTGTGCTACAGCAAAATTTTACATCACAACAATTGTGTATTTTGTGAGGATAGATTTTTAGATATATAAATGTATTTGTTGTATCTGTTCATGCAATTCAAAGACAAGATTGAGTCAGTCTTCAGTTATTTTCAGTTAAAATCAAAATGAAGTAAATAAATAAATAGGAAAAAAAACCTAATAACTAAGAATATGTAAAAGTACATATTTTTGGATCCATTGAGTAGATATGTCAACTGTTGTCATATAGAAAGAAAATTGAAGCTTTTGTTTTGTTTAGTTTTTTTCTCCCACCATTTCGTGATACTGGTTGACCTTTACCTGGGCAGTTCGGACACATATTGAGGAAGAGAATCAGTGGCACTGAAAAACATGCATGTCTAACAAAAGACCAGTCTTGCTTTTAAGGAAGAATTCAGTCAAGTACTAGCTTATAAATGACATTTTGACATAAAAATGACAGTGACAGTGACACTCCAGCTTTTGAGCACTTGAAAGTCGAGCTTTGTTTTAGTCACACTGTAGTCATTCCATCTGCAAGAGCTCTAAAGTCATACAAAAATGACTAAAACATCTACAGTTTGGACAATAAACGACAATAAACAAACTCATCACATGAGCAAAAAATTACAACTTCAAAAGCATTTTGTCAAGTTGTTTTGAAAAGTACTGTACCCAGAGGTTGGTACATTAGCTAAGGCTTTTGGAGAGGAATTTTCCATTGCACCGCCTCCTTTGTACCACTCTGGGTAGAGTACCCATATCCCACCCACAACAGATGAGATGGGCTCACTCAACATCAGTCATCCTCACTTGCTCTGACATCATAGCTTCTTTTTTTCTTTATTATTTTAGTCAAGAACCCTCAACAGTGTGTGGTGCAAGAGAACATCAGGGCATCTAAATGGGGCTGAGAGGCATTGGAAGGGGTCTTTCGCTCTGCTTCAGTGCGTGGGACACACTGACGCTGGCTGGCAGTGACACACAGCTGAAAGCTGTTTCCAGTGGTGTGTGGACGAAATCATTTTGCACCAATGACCCCAAAAAAACTCTCCTTCCAAATGATTTCCATGCTTCCATATTTCTGTAGACTTTCAGTTGGATGTTCTTTTTTTTTTTTTTTTTTTTTTTCCTGTTACGCCTTCTTTGGAGTCTGACCCACAATGTAAAATACTAAAAATGTACACTAATCCGCTCTGCTTCAGTGTGTAAAAATAACAACAGTAGCTCCATTTGGAAAAGAGGTGATAGACTGGGCACGTAAGCAGCTCAATACTCAGTACCATTTGGTGCAAGTGCACCAACGTCAGCTATGTACTGCAGAAAATAAACAACAACAAAAAAAACACCTTGGCTAATTACAAAATAACTGATTGAAAAATAGATATTTCATACAGAAGTCAAATAAATTAAACAAATCAATAGAATTCAAAACACTGAATCAAATGTCCCAACGTATTGTACAAAGGTAATATAGTATCTTTCAGATCACATTTTTAGTTGATGTTAAAGTGCCTATTAGCCTTGAAATCTAGACATACCCTTGTGATAGCAAATGGTTTTGCAATGAAGGTATGTCTAGAAACAAACCATAGGGGCCTGCCAAGTTTGAGTGGACCAATCACAACGCTCCATTCCTGTCGAGTTGTCTAGACGTACTGTAGCTGTATCTTATCTGGCTAGTATTGCGTGCAGAGGCAGTTTGAAAAACAACCATTGATTCTGTCTCTTGGATTGAGATCAGTCTATAGGTCATAGCTAGATTATACGTATTGGATGGATAGCCTGGCTTATCAGGCTAAGTGCCAATGTAACACTTTTAAAATAAAATTTAAAAAAATTGAAATGAGAATATTTCAAAGAAATCTCAGCAGATTTGAATAAAAGGAGTGCATCTCAATTCAAGTTTCAGGAAGATTATTTTTTTCAGATTTTCATAATTGATGGAAGGTACTCAATTTAAAATATTGAAGCTCAGAAGGAGCTAAAGGTCATATTGATTAATCAATCAACAAAAACTTTGTATTTTTTGGCATGATAAAAATGTGGAATGTGCAGTCTCTTGGTTGTTGGGTTGCTAGCATCCTACAGCATGTTCAGTTTCAAAAAGTAGCTTCAGTGTCGACTTTTAAACACAAAAATGATGCCATAGTTTACTTGTGAATTGTCCCTGTCAGGGTTTTTCTTTTTTGCTTAATAAGGGTATATTGCTCTCAAAACATTTTTTTGTTTTTTTTTGCTCTTGGTCTGCAACGCATCCTCAAAATTTTTGCTTGGTAACTTTCCATTTTTTCCTCTCTTTTTTTTTGTCTTTCGAAGCATTCAGTCTACTGATCTGGTTTAAATTGATACAGTTGGAAAGGTGATAACCTTTTATCACCAGTCTCAACAGAGATTCTGTGGAGGGATTGATGTCACTACTAGGAATGTTAACAAGAGATCACCACTGATTGTGGCCTACACAATGCCCCAGGCAAGTCCTTCGCTGCCCTGCAGTCATAGTTCCAGAAAGATTGACTTGCAGAATCAGAGTCTGTGTATAATATTTTGTGAGAATGTCCATTGTTAGAGTTACAATTGTGTGTCATGATAGTGTATATGATATTTTCTGTCCTTTCATGTTGTTTTGTGTGTATGTGCACGTGTCTGTGTGATGTTGAGTTTTTATATTTGTGTACTTGATATCTGTCTTGTACACACACAGTACGCGTCTAAACACAAATCTCGATGGGGGTCGTGACTAAGATGCGGCTGCCGGAAGTGTTCTCTCTGGACACGCGTTCGTATCCGCTGGGCGCCACCGTTGCGTAACGGTGACCCTGTGGCGACCCCGTCTCCATGGCCCCCGCTGCCTTGGGTCCACCGCACACCGCGGGCGAGAGCGTCTGCTGCTTCATGCGGTCCACCAGCAGGTCCTCGTCCTCCTCGTCTTCCTCCGAGGTGGAGCTCAGTGCCCCTTGGTGACTCCCCACCCCCCCGCTGGCGGCCCCGCCCATCCCTCCGACCCCGACCTCGCTGTCCAGCATCCAGCGGCGGCCGAAGTGGCGGAACACCTCCTTGACCGAGCAGCGCCGTTGCGGGTCCAGCGACAGGAGCTTGCGGAACATGCGCAGGGCCTCGTCGGTGAATCGGCGCCACTGCGAGGGCACGGGCCCCAGGGTGCCAGAACCTGTGCCGGTGCCTCCACGGCGGGCACGCTGCCAGCGGGCGAACTCCTCGTAGAAAGCGTCGGTGGGCAGTGCCTTCTCCCAAGGGAAGTTGCCTGTGAGCATGCAGAAGAGGAGCACGCCGAACGCCCAAACGTCCGTGGCTGGGTCCACGCAAAAGCCCTCGGAGGGCTCGGCTGCGCCGCACAGCTCTGGCGCCGTGTACGGGATGGTGCCACTCACGCGTTTCACCGGCGAACCGGCCCGTCGCGTCATGCCGAAGTCGGACAGCTTGACCTTGCGGCACTCGCGGTCGAAGATGAGGACGTTCTCAGGTTTAATGTCGCGGTGCACCAGCTTCTTGTAGTGCATGTAGTCCAGAGCGATGCCCACCTGGTGCACACAGCGCTTCGCCACCGGCTCGGGAAGACCCACCTGGGAGGAGCAATCAAGGACAAAGTGAGAAGGGCTCAATCCTAATGTCCACCCTAAACTCTAAGCCCACATGAGATTGAGCCAGTTAAGTCTTTGAAGGCTCCGGATTGAGGGATTAGGGGAGTGGCATGGGGCTTCAGTTCTTTTTGCTGACCTTAGATATTCAAAGTGAAATAAAAAAAAAAGCTTGGGCACAGCAATGTACATCTATGGAAATAGAGCTTTGGAACTGGAGATGCTAACTGCTAATGACCATGTGTACTGTACAATAACCAAGCTTTGTAGAGACTGATCACAGCAGGCTACTGCATATTCATATGCAGAGGTTAATAGTCTATGGATAACTTTCATTGAGTCATAAGTTTTGAACCATGACTGACTTGACTGCCTAACTAACTAAATTGACTCCATGATTGGTTGATCCATGATAGTTAAGTTTTTGACTGTTCTGGCATCCCAAAAGCGCAACGCAATTTCCCATTGACAACCAACTAAGTTGCTAAATGGTTAGCCAAATGCTGGGCATCATTAAGTGTCCCATATTGCCATACATACCTGTGGCGGAATGATGTCAAACAGATCTCCCGCCACGGCGTACTCCTGTGCAAAGACGTAATAGTCGTCTGTCTCGAAGGCGATGCCGAACATGTTGATGATGAAGGGACAGGGTGAGAGGTAGAGCGAGATGCTGTATTCCCTCAGGAAGCTTCGCAGCTTTGTAGTTTTCTTCTTCAGGAACTTCAAGGCCATCTTTGTGCCTAATTAGGACAGGAGGAACACATCAAACATGCATATTAATGCAACATGGAGATGGAAAGAGTTGGGTGATGTGTTCGCATGGTTGTCCTTTGATGAAAAGGATTCAAAATTCTAAACTGTAACATGGGGGCAGTAGGTGTATGTGTGTGTGTGTGTGTGTGTGTGTGTGTGTGTGTGTGTGTGTGTGAGTGATTTTGTAGGATGAGGGAGGGAGAGAGAGAGAGAGAGAGAGAGAGAGAGAGATTTTGGTCGATGAGGGTCAAAATTCAAAACTGCAAAACATTTCACAGATGTTTGTGTGTTTGTGTGTGTGTGTGTGTCTTTGTGTGTGAGAGAGATTTTGGGTGGATGAGGGTCTTCACCTCGAATTTTGTGAATGACCAGGTCCACCTTCCCATAGGTGCCTTTGCCCAGCTCCCTGATGACCTCATAGTACTTGTTGACCTCCACTTTCTCCAGGCTCTGGGCGGTGATGACCTGCAGCTCCTCCACAATGTTGATGGGAGGGCTGGACATGACTGGTGAGGAAGTCATGCTGGCCAACAGGGGGAGGAGGAGTGAGGAAGAGGAGGAGGAAGAGGAGGAGAAGAGGAGGAGAGGTTGGCACACGTGGGATGATGGGTCTCTGCTACCACTCACTGAAACACAAAAACAAAAAAAAACAAAAAAAACAAAGGTCATTATGGGGATAGGAGGTAGACAGTAAGCCTTGTTCAAGGAATATTCCGGAATATGTGGTACAAATATTCACAAATTTCATATAGCGAATAAGTGTTCTAAATGCATTGCTCAATTTGGACAACTCGTCATCAATAATAGCCTGGCACAGGGTATAATAATATGACAAATATTGACAAAAGTATATATAAATAAATATAAATATTTTCACTGCTCCATTTGTTCCATTTGTATCTGCCTCCCAGTATCTGTCACCAACACTGGAAAATCAGCCGGATGAAAGACCAGTCAGTCAGTCAGTCAGTCATTCAGCAGCTGTTGGAACTGGCGGCAGTAATAGCACTGGCTCAGCTTAGACCACTGCACCCAAACACGTCATTAGTCTGAGGTGATGTTTGCTTCAAGAAGCCTCACCTTATCACAAAGGTATACAAACACACACACACACACACACACACACACACACACACACACACACACACACACATACACACGCATGCACGGAAATGTCTAATTAGTTATAATTCACTCATTCATATCTCAGTCGAGGCCTGAAACTGTCAATTCCTTCTGTCTATTTTGATGTGTGTGTGTGTGTGTGTGTGTGTGTGTGTGTGTGTGTGTGTGTGTGTGTGTGTGTGTGTGTGCCTCCGCCGTCCTAAATTGTAATTTCACTCTTCAGTTTGGTTCAGGGCTGAATGACTTGCCTAACAGACTATGCAATCTGCCTCGCTTCATCAGCTGTTATGTAAGCGTCCCCTTCCTTAATATACTGTAAACCAGGGCAGCAGGAAACCGGATGTGCCGTGAATGAGATTCAAACAGCAGCACATCTCAATCTCACGACTAGGGACACTCTGACACTGAGAAGAGTACAACTTGGACCGCTGAAACGATAACAAAAACGAAAACTAAAAAAAAAAAAAAAAAAAAAAAACACTGCCTAAAAGGAAGCGGTTTGGATCTTGACTGTTATGTCTTTTCTCCATCCTCCCAGGGAGAGAGAGAGCTGAGATATCCTGATGAGCAGAAGAATGTAGAAAACCCACAGAAAAAAAACAAAACAAAATGATAGAAAACTATGGGAATAGGAAACCAAAACATTATAGTTGTTGCCACAAGCAGTTACAAAAAGTTTTGCTACATTTGCTGGTGGTGTGGGCAGTATTGTGTGTGTTATGTGTGTGTGTGTGTGTGTGTGTGTGTGGGTGTGTGTGTGTGTGTGTGTGTGTGTGTGTGTGTGTGTGTGTGTATGTACTAAGTATCTTAAGGCAACACAGAGCACAACCTCTCCATCTCCATATTCTTTAAATGTGCATCACATACAGTACAGTCGGCTCCTATCCAGCCCTGACACATCCACCTAAGAGAGGGGGTGGATTTGTTGAAGAGGAGTCAACAGCCAAGTCAGCAGCTAGCATAAACATTTACACAACCCCCTGCAAAGCGTGAAGTAAACCTTCATGACTGTACTGGGCTAGCAGGAGATGGGGATGACTCCTTGAGGGTCAGACTAAGTGTCAGGATCTGTTCTGGCTATAACAGCTATGTGTGACGCATACTCATCCACAATTCAGTGCCTCAAATATCAGCAAGTTCTTGTCAAAATAACCCCCAAAACATTTTCATCTATGTAATCAAACCAAATTATATATTTAACCAAACCTATTTATAACCAAAACAGATGGTCAGTGAGCAAAATGAATGAAAATGAGCCTCTTTACATGTAGTCAGACTGATAAATACTATAGTTACTAAGACTAAACTAAGGCTAAACTATAGTTACTAAGTCAGTGACCATGTCTATGAAGAGTTCCAGAAACAATTTAAATCTAAATTAAAATACTAAGAATTGAAAGACAATTATTTTGAATTAACCAACGAGCACCTTACGTTTTCTTAGACTCAAAAGATTTAGTCAGTAATTAATGCATAACGAACTTCATAATTAGATTTCTAGAGCTATTATAATGACTTCCCCTTCGTTCATGAGGCCTATGTTACTTAATTACTTGTGATTAGCATGATAACTGCATTATCCACAAGCCCGCTGTAACAATTTGCTTCACTCTAACTTGACCTGCAGGTTTCAAAGCAATTAACTCAGCACAAATGCACAGTTTGTTCAGCAGAATGAATAAAAGATTACACCAAGCAGATAATGTATAAAACACATAATATAAAATATATTGATTAAAATCAGTCCCTGCATGCAGTAGATGATAATTAAACCGATTATTCACGTTGGGACACGTGTGTCTGTGTGGATGTGTTTTTAATGCTCGATCTAAATATGGATTTATGATTAAACACAAGTGTGTGAACAGTTTTGAAATTACATCATCCATAGGCCTACATCATGTATAACCTTTGTCTGTTTTTGCCAGAGGCACCAATTAGTGAAGCTGTTCCTCTGTTGTTGGCGCAATCACTACTTATCACACTGCATCAGACCTACAGACCTCAATCATCATTTGAGATTGATCACTTCATTGTCTTTGTTTATTTAGATCAAACCTGAGAATCACATCACTTGATGAAAAGGAAAGTCTGGTAAGCAGCCAAGTCCAGAGAGAGAGAAAGAGAACAAGAGAAAAAGAGAGAGAGAGAGCGTTATGCAACATTCTAAAAACCCCACAGGTTTGTACGAGTCACACAGTAACGGTTGAGGCAATCTCTCTAAAAACATCCGCACACGGATGAGCAATGAAAACCAAAACAGAACTCAGACCTCACAAGCTCCCAACATTTTTCTGCACAACCTTTTCTCTCAGAGCCTTAAATACCCACTCATCATTCCCTTGCTAATCAGGAGTATAATCATCATGAAAAGTGAAGCTGGACCAATGAATAGAAAAAGAGCTTTTCTGTCCAGTGATGCCTCCAGGGTCTGTGTTATGTAAGGTCTTATTGAGCCGCTTGCAAAGGTACGACAGGTACTATTGGAAAGACTAAAGACTGAAGTCGATTCCGAGTGGACGAGCCATCATTATCACCTAAAGATTTTGTGTGTGTGTGTGTGTGTGTATTAAGAGAGAGGGAGGGAGGGAGGGAGGGAGGAGGAGAGAGAGAGAGAGAGAGAGAGAGAGAGAGAGAGAGAGAGCATTTAAGTGTTAAACTAGTCTAAAAATACACTTGTAGACTAGTCAGTCTTCCTGATATGTTCAATTTTCTCTGCATATTTTCTGTAAGTAGTATGGGAAAGGAGTACACACACACACACACACACACACACACACACTCTCTCTCTCTCTCTCTCTCTCTCTCTCTCTCTCTCTCTCTCACACACACACACACACACACACTCACACACTCTCTCTCTCTCTCTCTCACTCACACACACACACACACACACACACACACACACACACACACACACACACACACAATGTCACACAGGTGCTGGAGGGTAGGAACACTCAGACATTGGGAGAGAGGGAGAACAAACAGGCCCACAATGAAAATAAATGTGACGTGCAGCAAAATGTTTAGACGCCCGGAGTCTCTGCTGTGCCCTCTTCTCCAGTATCCACAAGCACGCACACCTGCTCCCACACACACACACACACACACACACACACACACACACACACACACACACACACACACACACACACACACAAACTCACTGAATATTATTAACTGACAATGACAGGCAAAAATCAACAGACTCAACAATTCTGCCTACCTCACTCTACCCCCTGCCCCTCCAACCATACACACACACACACACACATGCACACACACACACACACACACACACACACACACACACACACACACACAAAATGAAACTTTATCAAAGGTGCCTCATCAGAAAGACCATAGAGAGAGAGAGAGAGAGAGAGAGAGAGAGAGAGAGAGAGAGAGAGAGAGAGAGAATAGTCTATAATGCTGGCAGCACAATGACTTATGAGGACATACTCCTGCTCCTCAGACGACCGATGAATCAACGTCTCCCTACAGACAAGCTAAACACGTCCCCCCCTCCACCACCATCCTTCTCAAATGTTTGAATGTCAAACACGCACAAACACGGGCACATGCAGGAACACATGGACACACTCACATACTCTCTCTCTCTTTCTCTCTCTATCTCTCACTCCCTCTCCACTCACACACACACACACACACACACACACACTGAGAAAAACAAATGGAGAAAGGGAGGTTGTAAGCCTCACAAAGCAAGGTCGGCTAGCATCCCTGAGCAGTACAGATAAGGCACCACATGGGTGGAAGAAATGCGCTCTCCTCTCCTCTCCTCTGCTCTGCTGCAAAGCACTGCAGCCAGCCTCTGCACGAGAAAGGGATCAAATAATTGCTTTTGTGACAGTAAACAGTAGCCTACAACTGACCTACATTTTAAGACTGTGTGGGTGTATGGGAGTGTGTGTGTGTGTGGATGCGTGGGTCTGTGTATGTGTGTGAGGGTAAGTATGTGTGTGTGTGTGTGTGTGTAAGTGGGAGTGTGTGTATGTGTGGGTCTGTGTGTGTGTGTGTGTGTGTGTGTGTAAGTGGGAGTGTGTGTATGTGTGGGTCTGTGTGTGTGTGTGTGTGTGTGCGTGCAAGTGTTTGTCATGTGTCATCACATGTATGCTTCAGTCTAGCCTTATCTGCCTTCGAGCAGGGAACGCTTCTTGCAGCGCTGACCTCATCAAATAGAACAAAGGGATTTAATGCCATCACTTTTCACTTTTAAGTTGCATGCATTTGCTTGGCTCAGCTTTATTCTGATTTAATTTGCTTGCATCCTTATGTGCCATTATCTGAATATCACTAAATCACTCAATTACAGTAACAGAATAACTGACATCCTTTCACCACAGTGGATTATCATTAGAAATTTAGAGAGCTCATTATTGTAAGGTTAGTACTAAGAGCTTTTGCATGTAGGCTATAGGCTATCTTCCAAAAGCTATCACTCTGCAGTTACTTCAGACACGAAATCCTTCAATTGGAGTAGCTGCCTATCCGCCTAAACAAAACAAGACAGGCCAAAACAAACACTAGATGAGGCTAAAGCATGAGAGAGCCAAGCTCTCTTGAGGAAGGTGCGTCAGGCGGCTTGCACCTCAAGGCGCTGTCCACAAGGGGCTAAGAGAAACCTCGCTGTCAGACAGAGCGCTGTTTCTCTAGGTCGGACTGCACGTTGCTACGCGCATGGTTTGGGCTTGGGTGCAGAGTCCTTTGACTCTCCCCACATGCCTCTCCGACAAAGCTATCATCCTACCCCCCACCTGTCTGACTATGACCGTCCATTCAGCACCACTATGCTCCGACTGACCCTGCGGATACCTGACTCATCCAGTCCCGTCCTTCCCTTCCTTTCCCTCTCCTGCTGCTGCAGCTACTCGTCTCTGTGTTCAGCACCCCGTCAGACAGACAGGCAGTTCTCCGTGCCCCCATCCCCCCAACATCCATCCTCTCTCCTTCCTCGCAAGGGCCCAAAGACAACAGTGGCTGCACTGTGAATACAGGCAAAGCAGACAGCAATAGCCTGCAGCGTTTAAATGATATTTCATTCTGAAAGGTGTAAATGTATGTGTAGGAATGTTCACAAGCAGACAAGCAGTATGTGTCAGTGTATAGGTTACTTTGTCAAGGTGTATTTGACAGTCCAGTCTTCAGCCACAATCAGCGTCTGTCCCTGGTTATAAACTGTATTATATTCGAGACGAGACGAAGACGCTTGTCTTGAAGAGAACAGTCGCATCGGAGATGTTGTTTATAGCACATGATGGACGCAAGACACAACACCAATGCCAAGAGGTACCCTATTACCGCAATCAGAATCAGACGTAAACGCAAAGGGCAGCATTCTGCCATTGTTGTCATTACAAAGACCAACAGACACTATAGGCTGCGCTAATCGCATTTGGCCATGTTATTCAGAAGCAGTCTGAATATTTTCATCATGATGTTGATGAAAATGATTCAGTCTACATGTATTCCAATGGCCAATACGCACGACCGGAATGATAAGAGAGCCGGTGTTCACTCACCATTCAATCTGTCCGTTGTTTTCTTAGGCTACCCAAACAAGCCCAAAGGATAGCGTTTTAGGAGACTGAAGGTGAAACATGTTTAAGGGCTTTGCGTAAAAAGAAAAGGCTATAACATCTGTGTCCAACCGTCCACTGACCGATTCTTGTTGGGGACGAGTTGACGGTCTGGAGTAATTTCACTTGTCTCAGCAGCCCGAAGCGTTCCACCAGCTGGCCTGCGTTCCCCTATTGTCTCCGTAGTGGCCCTGGTTGAAAACCATAGCTCTCCTGCCGAAGGTACAACCCACCGCATTTCTCGACCAATAGGGACAGGGTACAAACGGCACGGTGCCTTTCTAAGCCTATGGCAGCGCAAAGCGCTCAGCACCATCCGCACTCACACTCCAGTCCAGGAGCCGCACTTGTCTCCGTACAGATTATCAGTGTCTAATGAGTTGCAGATTAATCCCGTGGATGTGTAAAAGATTTCCACACAAAGGCACAGAATCAGTGTTTTACAATAAAATAGGACTCGAATCGTTAATGCCTCGGTAGCAACACTGACCACCCATCATGAATGGAAATGATGGCAGGCTACTACTGTATATGTACTATGGTGAAATTACATTACACATGGGATATGAGATTTGGGACCGAATTATTCATGTGGATTGCTTAATTTGTTTCCTCGGGATGAAAGGAATGGGTTGCATCACATGGTTCATTTCTGAAGCCTCTAGAACTTTCTGCGATTTGCATATGTTCTGTGTGTCTGCGAAATTAACAAAGTGGGTCACAAAGCAAGTCATTGAAATTGATGAAATTCATGGCCTGAATGAATCCAATACATCACCAGATGCCACGTTGTATTCTTGTATTAATAAATAAATTTAAAAAGGCATTCACTGATTTTGAGGCAAATTTTGTAAATGAAATGTTGAAATACTTATGTAACATCCCTGCAAAAGTATTCTCTTCTAATTGCATGGGCCTAGCGAAACATTACAGACAACTGCAAATGACACAGATTTAACCTTAGAACAGCTATACCATTGGCCAGACCAACTTGTAATTAAACCCTTTAATCCACAGCTTGAAGCGAAGATAATCAGTCGCACATCAAGTGAACTTTTAAAACTGATTACACAAACAGCGCCTCTTTAAAGTTCCTGGATGCTGCATCACTACTGAGGCTGAAGGGGTCTAGTTGCCTGTGATGTGGGCCAATAAAGACAGTCATCAGATTAGAACATTTTGGATGAATGAACTCAAGGCATCGGCAGTAAATGTCAGTGAGGCAAAATTAAGGGTACAAGACTAGACTTTTATTTGTCAACATGACCAAGGCTTCTGCAGCAGAGCAATGCCATGTCCAGCGCTGTGCTGTGGACAGAACTTATTCTGTGAAATTTAAGAAACTATTTTTTTTTTTTTACCTCATTTTAGAAGAAAACCCCTACCCTTATTCAGTGAAAAGTCAAAAGCTGATAAACCAACAGTTAACAGTTAACTGCTTCACACAAGAACATGTTAAATTCTTTTAGGCGTCTAGTCCTTTACCTTTCATTATTGAACCAATCTGTTGTTCTCTGGAACTGAATATGCAATTACAATTGATCACAGAGAATACTATCAAACAGTGCAACTCAAAATACATTTGCATAAAACTGTTTTGCATTACGATTGACAGAAAATATACCTTTACAGTACAAGAGAGTATAAAATTACAAGACGAAAAAAAGAGAAACGTTTAAAAATGGACCTCGTTAATAGTGCATAAGAAAGCAAAAATCTTTGTTCCTTCTAAAAGAGGACTTTAAAAAATTTAAAATGGCTAAAATAAAACAATTCAGACTAAACAAATAAGAAGAATAAAAGACATCTCTAAAAACAACAATTAACAAATAAAAGGGATGAATGTTACACAAACAAAAACAACTCCAGTGTTTTGGAATGCAGGTGCTGAGCCAGATTGCGGATGCGTCGCAGTCGGACGCTCTGGGCATCTCCGGCTCCGTAGACCCGGTAGATGTGGTACCGCTCCTTCTCCTTCAGTGCAAAGTCCAGCTCGTTGGCCGAGAGTCGGATCAGGTGCCTGTCCGGCTTGGTAGTGGTCTTCACCTCCACGTACACCACCTCCGCGCCGAAGGTGAGCTTGAAGTCGCACGGCCGGCCCGTCTCGCCGTCCCGATTGAACCAGGTGACCTCTGACGGGCCGTCGGGCCCGTGCGTCTGCCAGTGCGACAGGAAGGAGTGGACCAGCTGCTCGCCCCACAAGCCCACGTCCTGCAGGTCGCCGGCGTCGTCCGAGATCTCCACCACGGTGGGCGGCAGCGGGCAGTCCAGAGACAGGTCTTGCAGCGCCGCCTCGCCTCCCAGCGCTTGAGCCCACACGGCCGTGTCCAGGGTCAGGGGTGACCGCTGGAGGTGAGCCGCGCCCTGGAACTGACTGGAGATCACCTCAGGGATCTCACCTGGCTGAGCCGATCTGAAAATAACCACAGCACATCACCAGTGAGTGAGCTTAAGAGTAGCAAGACACCTCTAGACTCCCAGCAACAAATTAGCACAACTGTGCATATCCGTCAGGCAGGATGTTAAAAATGGATCTGCTGTTTATAGAGAAATGCCCACAGATTCACTTTACCAAAGCAGAATTTTGAGACCAGTATTGGACCCATTTAAACCGAAATGAGTTCAATGACTCAACGTTACGGTTAACAGACTCATCATGGCTGTAAACTAGTCTAAAAATATTTGAAAGTCTAAAAAAAATATACACAGAGGAATTCTGGGGGAACAATAACTTGAAGTCTGAGTCTTGAGGCTGTGGTGTCATAAACCTTTTGGGGATGTATCTGGAAATATACTCTTACAATATCATTAATTTATGTAGAAGACTGACTACATCCACACAGCCTCATTTGAGTTCCTTTGTGCACCCAGTCAGAAACGCAACACGCTGCGTTGGCTTCTGTACCACTGGGAAGAACAGAAGAAGCATCAACA
>JAODXP020000032.1:8919820-8927352 GCA_027497455.2 Sardinella longiceps
GAACCTTAGGCTGCAAAGAATGCCATCTCTCACTCAACAGCTGGTTCTTCAGGGTCTGGTCTTTTTTGCTCTCAATGGCACCTTCCAAGCCTCAATCTAGGCTTGGAATCTAGGCTTACACCGTGTCCTAACTGAAATCTAGGCTTACACAGTGTCCTAACTGAACGTGATGCGACTGCATTTGTGCGTCAAAAAGAGTTCCATCACTTTGTTTTCTATTGGAATGTCCTAACTGAATGCTATGCGATGCAACGCGACTAGTCGCATTGCTACGCGACTTTTTTGTCGCTCTGTCGGTTTCTATTTCAGTTGCGCAAGTCGCGTTGCTCGGCCAGATTGAATAGAAAATCTGATCGAATAGAACGTCATATTTAACGCATCCTATGTAGACAGTGAAAGTCAATGCTACACGACAAGCCGACAGTCGCTTTCAGTTAGGACACGGTGTTAGGGTTAGAGTGCTGCCTGGACGGTGCGGTGGAGGGCAACAAATACCATTGAGGACTCTTTAGAGGAGCTAAACTATACTAGCTGGACTGTAGCTGGACTAATTGATGTCTATTCTTGATTGGGCCTGTGGACCTTGCAAAGTACCTACAGCATGGTGAAGATTTTTGACAACAGTAACTATACTAATGAACTACTACAGAATAAATGGTCACACTTTATTTGAAGGTACCGTCATAAGACTGACGTGACACTGTCATTAACTATGACACGACGTTGTCATGAATCTGTCATAAACCTGAAACACCTGTCATGACTTCTGTAACTAAGTGTCACCCGGTATTTGTCATGGTTAGGGTTAGGGTTAGGGTATGTCAGAAGTCATGACAGGTTTATAAAGTTTATGACAGATTCTTGACAATGTCATGTCATAGTTAATGACAGTGTCATGTTAGTCTTATGACGGTACCTTCAAATAAAGTGTTACCAAATAAAAATTAGGAAAGTTCTTAGTTGCCATTATTGACTAGACTGAGACTTTAGTCTTATCTAAGACTTTAGAGAACCCAACATCTGGCCCACGGCCACTTGTGCGGGTAGCACTGGTGCAGTACTTTACCTGCAGATGTCCAGCTTGGACTTGAGATAATCCTTCTGGATGTAGAGCTCCTTCCTGTCCTTCAGCAGACAGATGACGTTCTCCTGCTCATACACGTCCTGTCCGTCAGGCACTTTCAAGTGGTAATGAATGTACAGCTCCCCCACCTGCACACACAAGACAAGAGAGAGAAAGGAGGGGGGGGTGTCACTTAGCTCCCTGTCTTATGCAATGCTGTGCAATCCCTTCATCCATTCACTTCCAGACGTGCTTGGGAACATTAAAGGCACAGTCCACAAAAGTTGATGTTGAGTTCAACCGCTCATCACGTGTTGATTGTTCGTCTGACTATGATTATCATTAAACAATGACTATTAAGTGAATTAATTTAGTTTAGTTAATTAATTAGTTAATTTAATTTAGTTAACTGATTTAGTTCACTAACTAAACTGATTGAGGGCAAAGTAAATATCTTTGGCCTGTAGAGACAACTATTTCATTGAAACCACAAACAAAAGAGACAGCTAGGGACTCACAGTGTGCATTTATGTGCATTTCAGCTACAAGCGTCTCACACTACAGTTGTGGACTGTGATGGATAAAATAAACCTCTTTGTGATATTAACATGGACGCACCTGGCCAAAGCTGAGGGCCTTGATCTGCTGTGCGATGCCCCCGTCCTGCAGCTCTGCGTAGAGCTCGGCCAACTCCTCGTGGGAGCAGAAGAACCGCTGCAGGTAGGGTACCACGTCTCGCACGAGTGCCTGCAGCGTCGGTGACGGCCGGTAGCTGACCGTCTGGGCGTCGGTGCTGACCGTCTGGGACAGCCGGGGCACTTTGCAGATGTCGAGGAAGAGACTTCGCTCCTCCTCGCTGAAGGTGGGCTCAGCACGGGACTGGGATTTGGCTGGGGGTGGGAACACATTTAATGCAGCTGTTTTATCAATGCAAGTCTAACACTGAAACCAAGTTTCACTAAGCTGGTTTAGAGATGAACTGTGCTTGATCTATTTACCAATGCCCATATGGAACAACTCCAAACACTTACATTTGGATTTCTAGTTCATTACTGAAGTTTAAGCAGATTTGCAATTTATCACTATTGTTTTTCTTTCTTTTTGGCATGAGATATATACTGTCTCATACTACTGTCGTACTGTACCGTGTGTTGGTTTGAATTTTAATAAAAAATGTTAATCACAAAAAAAGCAGATTTGCAATAAAATCAAGGCCTCTGTGTGTGTGTGTGTGTGTGTGTGTGTGTGTGTGTGTGTGTGTGTGTGTGTGTGTGTGTGTGTGTACATCCGACTCAATACAATACCTGTTGAAGCTCCAGGTTTGCCTCGAGTGGGGGCTTTCTTCTGCGGCGGTGGCAGGTTGAGCAGACACACTTGTGGGTGTGACTGGAAGATCTTCTCCAGGTGTTTGTCATCAGAGATCATAGGCATCTGTGCCAGAGACACCCAGGCACTCCTCTTGGAGGGGAACACTCTCTTCCCCGACAGCATCTCTGACCACACACACAACATACAGCACAATACACTTACAATACAGACACAATGCAATACGATAGCTGACTGACCAATAAAAGAAATTATATATATTCATTCATATGCTTAAAAAAGTGGTTGGATTGGATGGATATGTGGATAGATCTAAACCGTTAATCAATTTTTTTATCAAGCGATCTACTGATCAACAAATTGATAAGATAAGTGCGAAACACGAAGGATTGATTGTGTTGATAAAGAGTCCCTTTGTAGGCAATTTCCTACCTTTATTCTGTAATTCTGGTGAAATTAAACAGACACTTTTTTCAGGAAGCTAAATCAGAGGTGATTTTGTAGAAAGCTGTCTGTTGCTCTTTATCTGGTGTGTGCATAGCATAGCATAGCGGCTGATCCTTGCTAAGCGCTCTATAGATGCAGTGGTTATTTTTATGCTCGTGTGGCAGCGCGTGGCTTAGAGATGTCAGTTCAGAGTTCGCGGCGAGTCTGGGCTTACCTCGCAGAGAGGAGCAGTAGCTGGGATTTAGCTGGATCTCCGTGTCGTGGTCTCCGTGCTGGTATGGCACTGTACACTTCTCCGCTTCAATGGGCAAAAAGCAAACAATACATTTCAGTTTAGGGGATGCACGCCCCTCCAAATCAGCACACATACAGTACATGATCTTACACTATTATACAACTCATTGAGAAAGACCCTTGTAGAACCTGATAATGTAATAATTGCCCAATAATGTAATAACTCCCGATAATGTAATAAAAAACTCCCTCATAAGTCCCTAAAACATGTAATAAAACCTGATAATGTAATAGGGTGCATTTCACAATAACATAAAAATCGGCATGCTGATCATGTAATAAAATGTTACATTACATTTCCAGTATTCAGATTTTTACATTATTAGAAAATGCTCTGTATTACATTATTGGGATTTTATTACATTATCAGGTTTATTACATGTTTTAGGGACTTATGAAGGACTTATGAGGGAGATTTTACTACATTATCGGGAGTTATTACATTATTGGGTAATTATTACATTATCAGGTTCTACAACTCTGAAAAGTACCAAAGATCAGTAAGATCTCAATCTGGGGTCTGTTTCCCCGAAACCAACTAAGTTAACTCTATGTTGGTTGGTTAACTCTATGTTGGTTGGTTAACTCTATGTTGGTTGGTAATTTACAAGGCAATTGCTCATTGCAAGCCAACAGTTGCTAACTGGATACAGTGGGAAGCCACTGTGGTTTTGGAAAAGACACAGCATCACTGCAATGCCACACTGGCCTGCTGTCCACTACAGTAGCACCTTAAAAGTGTATTTGAAGGTAACGTCATAAGACTGACATGACACTGTCATTAACTATGACATGACGTTGTCAAGAATCTGTCAAAAACTTTATAAACCTGTCATGACTTCTGACATCACCTAACCCTAACCCTAAACCTAACCCTAACCATGACAAATACCGAGTGACACTTAATGACAGAAGTCATGACAGCTTTATAAAGTTTATGACAGATTCATGACAACGTCATGTCATAGTTAATGACAGTGTTATGTCAGTCTTATGACGGTACCTTCAAATAAAGTGTAACCGTTAAGGCACACTGCACACCAATTCGGCAGTAGGACCAGTGTCTGCCCCATCAGTCTACGTCTCTGACCCAAATTTGAGCGGCATGTGCAGCTCAGCAGCCCTCTGCCGGCTCGTTTGCAGCCAATTTAACATATCAAACTGGCTGTGGTAGTCATCATCATTATCATATTGTTCAGTTCTCCGCAGTTTGCCTGGTGACATGATGGGAGTGGACATGATGGGATTAGGACTGGCAATCTCTGCTTCTGCTAACCCACCCAGCTTAGCGTAGATGATGGAGACGTCCTGCAGGATGAGGCCTGTGGCCTGAGACTCCGACTCACACACCAGCTCCAGCAGATCCACATACTGCCTCATGGAGGGGTGGTGCTCCACGCCCAACTGGAATAGACAACATAGAGTGGGGTCTGACACTCACATTCACCACATCACACATCCCATGTCCATTTCTTCATTTCATTTCAGCTCTCCTTCAGTCACTTCGAGAGACACAGCTCACATATTGGGAACTAGATACAGTGCATGCATCTAGAAATTCATTCGTTTTCATGAAAATAGTTTGATCTTTTATCTTGACACACATCTTTATAGTACGTTCACATTCCCAAAGACTGGTTGATTATTGGCAGGCATAATATTTTTTTCTCCTTCTCTGAGAGAAACCACTGCTGGAAGCTTACCGTTAGGAACAGATTTTTCATGTCAGGAATGTTACTGTAGAACGGTGCCAGAACTTTAGGTTCTTGCAGACCATTGCTGGCACGGGAGACGATCTCCTTGTACCGCTGGAACATTCTGGTAGGGTCGCTCCAGCAGACATCTCTCAGATGATAAAACTTGCCAGAGCACCAGTTGTTGTTCCTCCTTAAAAATCAACACAGCCAATGTGTATTTGCATCTCAGAAATACCATCAAATGTTTAAACCCTTTTCAAAACCAAATTGGCTTGTCTATAAAGTCAGTTATTAAGTGCTCGCTCACTCACTCACTCACTCACTCACTCACTCACTCACACACACACACACACCTCTCAGTCTCCACAAAGACGGCAGGGGTGTGCTGGAAGAGCTCTTTGAGCTGGCGCGGGGGGCACTGAGTGTGCAGGTAGCTGTAGACGTTACTGATGTGCTGGACTGTAGTGGTGAAGCAGGACTCTCCCTCGGCCCCCACAGCAGCATCAGTATCAGCTGCAGCAGTGTCTGCTGAGGCCACACAGCTCCACTTCCTCAGGTACTCTATTACCTCCTCCAGAGACACAGTGTGCCTCATGCCTGCAACACACACACACATACACACACACACACACAGACAATAGAAGCATTAGAACACACACACACGACACTATTAGCATTCACCATCAAAACTAATCTCACCAGTCACTGTTTCATATCCAACACTTCCCTGTTCACAATAGAAGCATTAGAACAGCAGCTGAAAGGAACCACATTGAAAGCTTGGTGCTATGATGCACACCAATGTCCTGAGTTGAAGTCATTTACTGCAACACCAAAATTAAGATCCTACGCTGAACCAATAAGGCTCTTCCTATTAAACATATATGACTACATTCAAATGCCTATGAATGACGTACGAGAATGTACTAAACTCTAGTCAATCTGCAATATATGGGGCTTTGAGTTTCTTCTTTAGAAAACATCTGGTGATGATGTTTGCAATAATTGTGTACATGGCCTACATGTGATCTACCTATTTAAAATCCCATTCATGAGCACAAAAAAAGAAAGCTGACGTTCATTAGCAATGCATTGTTGCGTAGCGTACCGATGCCTTTGGAGAACTCGCTGGGGGCCATCTGCACGTAGTCCACGTGTGCCCCCAGCACGCTGTGCACGTCCTGGGAGTAGAGGTAGACAGAGCCGGGGCAGTGGTAGCCGCGGGTGGGGGGGCGGTCGTCCGGCTGGAAGCGGCAGGTTGGCACCCAGGGGAGGCGCGTGAGGGCCTGCAGGAAGGAGGAGCGGGTGTCCCGCATCAGCGGGCGTCCCTCGCCGTCCAGAACCTGGGCGCTCAGGTACTGGGAGTACTTCTCTCTGAGAAGGGAGATGAGGAAAGCAAGAACAGCATGTTTGGTGTCAATTACACTTGTGTGTGTGTGTGTGTGTGTGTGTGTGTGTGTGTGTGTGTGTGTGTGTGTGTGTGTGTGTGAATGTGTGTGTGTGTGATATTTTCAGGAGACTGAAAGAGTTTCTCGAAATTAGGGCAGTGACTAAACACCTTCCCACCTTCCCTATCAACAAGTGTCTCCCTGACTCACTCACTGCGAAGCAACTGCACCAGTCATCAGGCAAATCCCTGGAGCTTGTGGAAATGAACACGAGCACAGCACACAGCACATCTCCATAAGAAAAACTCCTGATTAGATTCAAAGGCATGTGCTCTTGCTCATCTCAATGGAAGAAGATCACTATGGGGATGTGGTGTGCATGTGTGTGTGTGTGTGTGTGTGTGTGTGTGACTGATCTGAAGACATGACTGTCAGTGGCAGCTAATCAGGGTGTGTATAGGTGGCGAGGCAGAGGCAGAGGGAGCGAGCCTCAGCTGGGAGCTCAACATGGGGATCGCTGAGTGATGAGAGCAGAACGGAAGGGCATATCACAGCAGTGTGAGTCAGAGACAGCTGATGGGGGGAGAGAGAGAGAGAGAGAGAGAGAGAGAGAGAGAGAGAGAGAGAGAGAGAGAGAGAGAGAGGGAGAGAGAGAGAGAGAGAGAGAGAGGGAGAGAGAGGGAGAGAGAGGGAGGGAGAGAGAGCGAGCGAAAGGGGGGGTATAGATGAGAGAGCGGGAGAGATGGGTAGATGAGGGAGAGAGGGAGGGGTAGAGAGAGGGAGAGGGCAGAGGAAGTCAGTGCTAAAGAGAGAGACAGGAGGACAGAGGGGACGAAGGTAGGTGGGTGGAGGGTGGGGTGAGGGGGGCATGTCTAGTAATGACAGGAGAGCTGAGACTGCTCTTTTGGGGGAGTTATCAGCTGCGCTGGGGGCTGGGGGGTGGGGGTTAGGGGTGGGTGGGTTCTTTAAGTCAGCACCATGGGTCTCCATCTGAAAATCAGCTCATTACAATCCCGGGGGGGAAACACTTTAAAACGGCTAAGGTGCTTAGAAAAACTAATGCTCCCGCTAGAGAGGCAACGCAGAGCTTAGGCGGTGGGCCGAGGCTTCGTATCTGCTTGTTTTTTATAAGTCAGCGGGGGAGAACTCAGAATATTTTATGTAGTATGGTTGATTCATTTTAAGCAATATTCCACTTGTTGCCACTCACACTTCTGTTGCCGAACCTTAAAATAATTGTTTTATTCACCCAGTGTGGTACAGGAAATTCAACGGTTGTGTAGCCAATAGCACAACAGGATTTTGACACGTGAGCAT
>JAODXP020000032.1:8932452-8934952 GCA_027497455.2 Sardinella longiceps
TGGGGTATGGGCACAGACTATGGGTATGGGGTATGGGCACAGACTATGGGGTATGAGGCATGGGGACAGACTATGGGCATAGACTATGGGTATGACGTATGGGCACAGACTTTGGTTATGGGGTATGGGCACAGACTATGGGTATGGGGTATGGGCACAGACTATGGGTATGGGGTATGGGCATAGACTATGGGTATGGGCACAGACTATGGGTATGGAGTATGGGCATAGACTATGGGTATGGGCACAGACTATGGGTATGGGCACAGACTATGGGTATGGGGTATGGGCATAGATTATGGGTATGGGCACAGACTATGGGTAGGAGGCATGCAGGCACAGACTATGGGTATAATGCATGAACATAAAAGGACTCACCAGCTGTTCGGCATTAAAGGTGCGGCGCTCCTTCCTGAAGATGAGCAGGTCCCGCACACCCAGGGCCACCAGCAACTCCCTCCAGCCCGTCACATCACGGTCCGCACGCAGGTAGCATGGGTCCACCAGCACCCAGTCCACACCTGAGAGAGAGAGAGACAGAGACAGAGAGAGAGAGACAGAGACAGAAAGAGAGAGACACACACAAAAAGAGAGAGAGACAGAAAGAGACAGAGAGAAAGACGCAAAGAGAGAGAGAAAGATATAACATGTGTAAGAGTAAAACTGCGAACACTCACCTAGAGTACACACACACACACACACACTCATGCTAATTTAAGAACTTCATCTGTGCTCTGCCCCCCCGGAGGAGCAGGTCAGGCGTGCTGCTATTCTCCACGTTGAGGCGAGGCTCCATTCCTTCTGTGCTTACATAACCGTCAGCATTCTCCCAACTCCACTTTTCATGCCTCCTTGGGCCGGGACAAAAGGCACGGGCACCGCTGGGCCAAACTGCTGACTGGGTCCTGCGGCCCGCTCCAAAAGGTTCCGAGACAATGGCACAGAGTTTGGACTGGCGCTTTTGTTTCATGAGAATGCGCCGATCGGAAGGGGGCAACGGGTTTGAGACTTGTGTCATCTTACCTCCGCGAGTCTCCCAAATTGCAGGCGCTGTGTTTAACTGAGTCAGCTCATTACGATCAAAGCCACTTCCAAATCCTGTCTATCTGGGACCTCCAGTAGTGCTTCTAGTGGCCAGCCATAAAGACTGTTAAAGACACGTCTCTCGGTTTAGAATAGAAAGACTGAATAAAGTTGGGTTGCAGTATGGTTGTGTTTAAGGCTGTTTAAGGCTTTAGAATTCAAGATATCTCGAAGGTGTGCCAAACCCCGTCACAGAACGATATAGGAATCATTCGCAAAAGCAATCGGAAAAGGGTTTGGCACACCTTCGAGGTGAGGTAGTTTTATATTTTGCTACGTCATGAAATGGATAAAAATCTCTCTCTCTCTCTCTCTCTCTCTCTCTCTCTCTCTCTCTCTCTCTCTCTCTCTCTCTCTCTCTCTCTCTCACTCACTCTCTCACTCTCACACACACACACTCTCTCTCTCTCACACACACACACACACACACACTCAAAGGCAAAACACTTTGTACAAATATATGAAAGACCCATATACAGGACATATTGCATCAGTGACAAACTTGAGTGCCGTGTGCAGTGCTGTGCAGTGATGTGTGCTAGGCGGGCGTGCATCTGTACCAGGCAGTTTGGTGGGCAGGTCGATGTTGCTGTAGTCTTTGGAGAAGTGCACTCTGCTCTGGGCCGGCCACTGCAGGCCGCGGTTGGTGAGCACGGGGACGGCCACGTTCAGGCCGCCGTAGTCCTGCTCACGCACGTACTGCTTGATGAACAGCAGGTAGCTGACCAGCACATCCTGAGGCTTGGACTGGAGGGGAGGGGGGATAGAGACAGAGATGGCAGAGTAAGAGACTGTGTGTGTGTGTGTGTGTGTGTGTGTGTGTGTGTGTGTGTGTGTGTGTGTGTGTGTGTGACTGTGTCCTCGGGTGCATCAGGGACATGTGCAAATGTCCTCCCCGGCTCCAGACTCAGTTTGTGATGGTGAATACATTTACATAGACAGCATCAGCACAGAGAGGTGAGGGGCTTAGCAGGAGGGAGGGAGGGAGGGAGAGAGGGAGCATAGGAAAGGTGGCATGAAAGAGGGAGAGAGAGAGAGAAAGAGAGAGAGAGAGATAGGAGGAGGGGTAGAAAGAAAGAAGACATGACAGAGGGAGGGAGAAAGAGACAGATGGAAGTAAAGATGAGTGAAGGAGGAAGAAGAGAGAGAGAGAGAGAGAGAGAGAGAGAGAGAGAGAGAGAGAGAGAGAGAGAGAGAAAGACACAAATGGAAGTAGAGATGAGTGATGGAGGAAGAAAGAGAAAGAGAGCGAAGAAAGGAAAGAAAGTAAAGACCGAAGAAGGCAGCAAGTTGGAGGGAAGGAGAGATGCGGGTTATCTGTGTTAGCCGGACTCGATCATGTGCATCAAGGTGAGAATGCCTCCCTCCCAAGTGCACTTCCTCCAAGCCCACACACACACACACACACACACACACA
>JAODXP020000032.1:8939952-8972433 GCA_027497455.2 Sardinella longiceps
CACACCGCCAGCTCCGACGGCTGCTTCCACGCAACATTCCCGTCTGGGGACGCAAAGTGACAAAACAGGCCTTATTGGGAGTTCTGGGGGATGATTGGGGGCTTACAGTGATGTTACAGTGATGTAAAGATAGAAGACAGTTGCTGTTCATGTAAACAACAACAACAACAACAACAACAACAACAACAACAACAACAACAACATACTGTAAACAACAGCTCATGTGATCCATCTGGAGCAGAACAAGGGGGGCAGTGAGGCAAAATTGAATACAGGAGATAGAATACTTCAAATAGACACACAGTACATTACATATCTTAAAGGAGAATCAGTCAATAGCCCTGTTGTTCCAGCTACCTGGAACAGGTACCAGGTCTTTAGGAAAAAGAACGACAAAATTTGATGCTACACAGACTGAATAAAAAAAACAATTACTAATGCTGACTGAATGGGGAATAATGAAATGAAACTGAAAGTAAGTTGTTATGCCCCATTCCCTTAATGTTAGATGCCGGTACACTGCTGAGTCTACGGTGTATCAAATTCTCTTATTCTTTCTCCTACCTACAGCACTTGGTGAGTTTGAACAACAGGGCTATAGACCGATTTACATTGGATTTCTCCTTTACGTGGTTGGCTTTCTGCAAATTCATTTCATGAAATGCATTTGTCCATTCTATTCATCTTAATGGAGTTCTGCTCCATCTTGTTACATTACTTGTGGGAAAAGGTCCATACTAACAGCGTGTCTTAGCAAATGAGTTTCAGGAGCTCAAAGTAAGAAGCCTGCCATTCTGACTATGTATAATTAACAATAAGTGTCTGAAGAAGTGGGTTGAAAATAGCTCCATCTCGGGTCCCGTAGAGTGTGCAGGGGAGAGAGAGAGCTAAACCCACCTCGGCCTTTTTTGGCAGGTAGGCAAGCTCTGCCTTTGAGGAGCTGCAGGATCTGATTGGCCACCGGTTTGAAGAAGTCTTGGATCTCGTCAGGAAGTGGAACGAACTGCAGGAAGTTGCAGAGTCCTTTCAGGCCGCTGAATTCCGGGTGTTTCTGTGAGAACCGAAATAGAGAAGATAAGACGTTCCATTCTTTCAGCGGCACAGTGTGTTGTCTTTGGTTCTCTTCGCCAATTTCTCTAGAGAAAATTGCTGAACTGCTGCAAGTGGTTGAAAACTTTCTCAATAATTATTCACCAAACAGCCTTGTGTATTTCCTCACTCTAATGTAAGTAGGCAAAGGGTTGAAATTCATAATTTTAGTCATAATTTTAAACCAGGGTATCCAATTCTATGATAGCTATCAAAATGTAAAGCCAGCTTATTTGCATACTGCAAAATGAGTATTACTTGAAGTGAATGTATAAAAGAGATTATCACTTTACTCACACCATTAGACATAATTGTTATTTAATATCATAAAATCAGTTTGGACAGGCAAAAAAGTCATTTCATCACTGGTCTTTAAATGTAATTCTCTTAAGGTTTGAGGCTGGCAATTTGTGATGTAACACTGCGAGAAACTATTGCCTTAATGGTCCATCAAATATACATGTGTGCTCCACAAAGCCAACACTTGAACACCAACATGCTCTCAACGCGGAGCGCAGAAGGTTATCGTCCCGCCCTTCCCAAACCATCCACACACACTTACAGTGATTACAAGTGATGTAATGCCATTCATTATTCATGCATTTGAACTCCAGTTGTTTCAATTCGACTCGATTTTTTAACAACTAAAGGCTATTAAGAATGCCAATTCAATTGCATTTGGTTCCTAGTGGGCATTAGGTCCCTGTGGACGCTAAGACTGGGGTTAGATAAGGCTGATCTGGAGTCAGTTCTGTGGGGGGAGGGGACTGATGAGGCTCTTACTCTGAAGACGTCCATGGCCTCCATGAAAAGTTGGGCCAGGTTGGAGCGCAGCCACTGGTTCCAGGAGCTGTCCCTGTCCACGTCCTCTCGGGAGGACGGGATGTCAAAGTCCCCTGCAGAGGACACAAAATGGAAATATTTTGATGAGGAAAGAAGAAGAAATTGCTTGAAGGTGTTTATTTTGCCCTCAACGACACCTTCTAGGCTGCACTGTCTAAAAGGCACTACCTTTACCCTAACCCTAACCCCCTTAAACTTCACCCTCAATTTAGGGGCGTAGTGCCTTGAAGGCAGTGCTGCCTGGAAGGCACTGTTGAGGGCAAAAATACTAAAAAACAAAAGAATTTACAGTTACAACAACAACTACAACAACAACTAACAACAAAATATCACTCAAACAAGGTGATTCTGATAACTGCATCTTTCTATTCATCTATGACCAGGATCTGCTTCACAACCACAAGATAAATTGACAGTATTAATGGCTGAGGAAAAAAACACTAGAAGACTGCACTGCATCTGTCCAGCTGCACAAACAGCTGTGCTGACGTTCGCACCACCCTTGCATGCCTGTGCAGTGGATAAATGACATCTGTGAACTTTGCCCTCCTGCGTGACCCCCCCCCCCCGACCTTGGATGATGAAGCGAAAGCCGAAGCTGCGCAGCGGTAGGAAGGCGAAGACGTTCTGTTGCCGCGGCTGCAGGGGGACGTCTGTGGAGGACGCGGACGCGCCGTCACTCAGGCAGAAGGCCATGGCCAACTCCGTTGAGTCCACCTCCTCCTTGATCTGTAGAGCGCACACACACACACACACACACACACACACACACACACACACACACACACACACAAACACACACAGACACACACACAGACACACAGACACACAGACACACACACACACACACACACACACACACACAGTGGAGCACCTTTAGTATAAATGTGTGACAGTCAGTCCATGGATCATTCCATCATATGTCCATGATGGAAAAGTGTTATAGCAGTCTGTAGAAAGTGGGTTTTTCTGTTTGTCTCTGTGTACATTTTCTGTGATATGTATGTGCTGGTGTTATGTTATATATGTTTCTTGGTGGTGGGCAAAGAACCTTAACTTTGTGAATCAGTATTTCATGTTTACGAGGCCTGTACAAAGTTGGTGAAAAACGAATAAAGACAAAAAAAAGACTAACTAAATGGAAAACTAAGACTCATAAACATCGAATACAATTCACTTTTACCTCATGATTTAACTCGCGAGTCACGACTACCGTAAGTAGGTTCTCTCTGAGGAGCTGTGCTTCCAACCATCAGAGACACTCGAGAGACAAAAAAAAGCAGCCTTCTAAAGTTCACACAAGCATGCAGTTCAGCTTTTACACAGGTATGATGAAAAGCTTCAGTGGACTATTCTCATTTTTAAAGCAACTCTGTGCAATTTCCACAACGGGCCCAACTGAAGAACACCTGAAGGACATGACATACTGTATGGCAATCTGAGTGTGAGTGTGTGCAATTAGCTCGTAGCACTGAGACGCTAGCGGCAGTGTTTCTATATGGAACAGAAGCAGAAGCCTGAGGGACTCGAGCCAGGTCTTTCCTGCTGCAGCACGTGTGTAGTGGGCCTGTCAATCATGTGCTGGGTGACAGCGCTGCACGGGGAAAGCCTCGCTCTCCTGTACGCCTCCCTCGTTAAACGTGACTTAATTAAAGCGCTGCTAATTTGATGGCATCCCTCAACACCTGAGGCGGGAGAACTAAAAATGGAGGAGGTGGAGAGAAGGTAAGAGAGAGAGGTGGGGAAAAAAAGAAGCGATAGAATAACATACTTTAGGGTGGAGAGGGAGAACAGGAGTGTCAAAAGAGTGGGGGAAGAGAGAGAAAGAGAGAGAGAGAGGGGGGTTGGGGGAAAAAAATGACAGCGTCTGCCATAGCAGATTTGTGTGTTTCTTTTTGACTTTCCCTGTGACCTGAATGGGCTGCTTTGGTGATGGGTTGGGGAGACAGTCCCCAAGCCCTCAAGGCACTTGAAATGTCTGGAGAAGATCAGACAGAGAGGGAGAGAGGGAAGGAGGGAGAGAGAGAGCGAGAGAGAGAGAGACAGACAGAGAAAGAGAGAGAGAGCAAGAGAGAGAGAGAGAGAGAGCGCAACAGATAGAAGGGAAAAGATCACAAAAGAGAGAAGAGAGAGAGAGAGAGAGAGAGAGAGAGCGAGAGAGAGAGCGCGAGAGAGAGAGAGAGAGAGAGAGAGAGAGAGAGAGAGAGAGAGAGAGAGAGAGAGAGAGAGAGAGAGAGAGAGAGAGACGTGGGCTGCGAGAGGAGGGCTTACATAATGCACTAGGAGGGCCCCAGAAGACACAGACATGAAAAGGCGAGAACATTCCTGTCGTGAAGGAGCAAGATGGAGTGAGAGAAAAAAACAAAAAAGGGGAAGATGAAGGGAAGGAAAGCGGGATGGCACTGAACAGGTTGAGGGGGGGGGCTGCAAATCCTATAGACAAGGCTCTTTATTCTCCACTTGGTTATTAGAGAGAGGGATAAGTGGGGCTTAACAACAGTGTGTGAGCTGGGGGGGGGGGGTTAAGGGGGGTAGGAGGACGGCGGTTGTGAGGAGAGTTTTAATTTAGCTTAATTACTATTTTTTTTTAACTTAATTACTATTACTTAATCACTACTTGCCAGTTGTGACCTTATTTTGATTTGGTCTTGTCTTTTGTATACTACAACACACAGCTATTCAAACAGCTACTACCTTATTAAGTGTAAATTTGTCTTCACTGTCTGACTGTCATTTGAGGATGATCTGATATCACCAAGTAATTAAGGATCCGGGATCACTGTCAAACTTGATGCCCTGGATGAATGGGTTAGGATTAGGGTTAGGGTTAAGGTACATTGATCCAGGGCAAACGTTTGACGTTGATCCTGGACTCTTAAATACTTGGTGATATCAGAATTATATGAGATATGAGAATTTTTTATGTTTTAGGTCTACTGTTCTGTTCAGACCTAATTCAGTGGACTCTGTGTGTGTGTGTGTGTGTGTGTGTGTGTGTGTGTGTGTGTGTGTGTGTGTGTGTGTGTGTGTGTGTGTGTGTGTGTTTGTATGTGTGTATGTATGTATAGTGTGCGTCTTGCCTTCTTGGGGTGGAGCACGTTCTTGACGACCAGCCAGCGTTCTAGGCCACCTGTGTGCTTCACCTCCAGGATGTTATGGCTCAGGTCCTGCCGACTCATCGTCTCCAAGCGCCCCTCCATCTAGACGTCGGCAGAGAGGTCAAGGGTCACCAAAAGGGGTCATTTACAGCACACAGAAAACAGCAGCACTACCACCTATTAATAAAGAGCTGGTGCGTTCTAGTTAAGGCGTGATATTCTGTGGGCAAATGTGACCACATCAACTCAATCAAAATATATCAATCAAAAATAAAGACAAGAAAATTGCGCTATTATTGTTACTGATTGATTAAGAAGCACCATGTATGTCCATGTGTGTTTGTATGTTTGAATGTGTGTGTGTATGTATGTATGTATGTATGTATGTACAGTATGTATGTATGTATGTATGTATGTATGGAATGTGTCAGCAGTCGCGAAGGAGTCGCAAACGCAACAGATCTCAATTTACACCGCACTGGAAATATCCACCATGGGGAAAAGAAGTGGGAAAAAGACGAGGTGAGTTTGCGTCAGTGAAGCACCTGGTTGAAGATGGTGATGGAGCGCAGGCGGTGGAGGAAGAGCAGGAGGGAGGGGTGGACGTCACGGAACAAGTTCCTGGTTTGGAGGCTCTCCGAACGCAACGGGAGGTGGATCTTTGTGGTCCAGCTACAACACATAAGAAAAGGGTGAGAATCCAGTTGTCTGGAGCCATTTCCATGTTGGACAAATCTGACTATTCTAACCGGAATGTTCCACACTGCGCGGCTATTGGATTTTATGATTGGATTACTGCAGTGAATAGACCGTATTTGACTGCTGGTGCAACGTCGCACTGGCAGTTTCAACAATTTATTTTGGCAGAATACATTGTTCCGCCTCGACAATTGGCTATTGTTTTGACTGGAGGATCCCAAAGTCACTGAACCAAAAAAAAAAAAAAAGGAAGAGCCATTGAACTGAGAAAGACTCCCTCTAGTGTTCCAGAATGGACACTGCACAGCATTGGAGAGGGATCTCACCTCTTGCGACAGATCTCCGAAGCGTCGGCCGCCGCCATGAGTCGCTCCTCCTCCACCCAGTGAGGCAGGATGTATCCCATGGGGCCGCTGTTCTTGTCGAAGCACACGTGGAAGCCGTTGGAGTGGATCTCAGGGCGGTCCGTTACTTTGAACACCGACTTGAACCCGATGCCCTTCTGGCCTGAGGGAGACAAATGTCACATCATCAGTCTTTTGATCACAACATAATTGGGCAGAAACAAAACTTCATTTTAAAGACCATAATATGTTGTATAATGCATATATACAATAATGCTAAGGTTATTTAAAGGCATCTTGGTTATATAGAGGTGATCTCTTTGAGAACATTGTAAGAATGTATATGCCAAACAGAACTGTGTTTCATTTTTCCGAAAGCACTGAACCAAACTACATCTAAAGAAACCATCAAGACTGGAAAGTAATGGAAAATCGATTGCTATGAGTCACAATTTCTCTGTGCTGCTCTGCTCAAAACACCACACATGCTTTTTTTGTGGTGATGGTGGTGGTGGTGGTGGTGTGGTGGTGGGGGGGGGGGGCTGTGTGTGCCTCTCTTGCCCCAGGACCTGCGTCTCTCTGGGCCACACATCTGCAGCCCAACTCCATCTCCACTGCCCAGAGCCACACTAAAACACTGGGCAAAATTTGGCTTTGGGGAACCAAACTGACAGATTGGATTGTGATATAAGCACATCACAGGAATGAATTACACAAACTGTTCACACATTTCTCTTTCAAAACAAAAACACACACACACACAAAGACAGACACACACACAGTCCCCCCCGCCCAAACACCCACAGGCACACACACACACACACACACACACACACAGCGAGCCCATAGTTTTTCAAATGAAGTGTGTGTGGTTCAGACACCAATCCCAGACCGCCTGCTTGTCCTGGGCTGCATAATTAGTCTGAAGGTTATCTAATAAAGCACTCCTCACAGCAGGGCCTGTGGTGCCCTGGCACAGCCAATGCCTTACTGACACACACACACACACACACACACACACACACACACACACACACACACACACACACACAAACAGAGAGTGTGTGAGGGAGTGTGTGAATGGGCTGCACACACTGACAAGCACACCAGGCACTTCACAAGGACATCTGCTCTGTTTCAGAGACACTTCTCCCAGACCGCAGGAGACAACAACACACACAGAGAGAGAGAGAGAGAGAGAGAGAGAGAGAGAGAGAGAGAGAGAGAGAGAGAGAGAGAGAGAGAGAGGGAGAGGGAGAGGGAGAGGGACAGTGGGGAGGATTGTTACTCAATCCATTTACAGGTATAATGGCAGGTCTTCACATAAAACCCCAGGACAGAGAAATTTCCCCTTATCAGCCAAGAGCTTAAAATAAGCCTGCTTCCATGATGTCACTATAACCAACTTCTTTATACCTTAATGAGAACACTAGCCTCAAAGCAACTGCACAATCAACAAGACAGCCTAGTCATTAAGACAAACAAACTAATACACAGTCACACACACACACACACACACACACACACACACACACACACACACACACACACACACACACACACACACACACACACACACGGCTGTGCTTAGTGTGTGCCAAGGAGTTGCAGGTAAAGCTGGTGGCCCAGAACACCTGAAGTTTTCCCCTTAACTCCCTTGAGGTTTGGGTGCAATTGAAGCATAGCCCTGTTGCACAAGCCTGCTGACTGCACCACAGTAGATAGTGAGTGGAAAGAAGAATTTGGAACAACATAGACCAAAAGCGAAGGCAAAAGCGAACAAGCAGCTTACATTGAGTCAATGCCACCTCACATTTTACTTTTACTACAATTTCAAACGTTGTATGAACCATTGACTCAAAGTGCTTGTCCGCATTTTGGTGCTAAATCAAAAGGATAAACTGATGAAAAAACAAAAGGATTTGCACACTGCCTTCAAGAGATTCAACTTTTAATATATGTGTGACGTTTCACATATATTAAAAGTTGAATCTCTTGAAGGCAGTGTGCAAATTCTTTTGTTTTTTCAAGGGATTCACTTTTTAAAAACTAAATAATAATACATATTATTTATATAAGTATCAATCATAATGTAGAGAGTGTTAAATAGAAAAGTGTCTAAATCCCTTCAGTGGCATCCTAATTCATTAGACAAATGTGATGAGATTTCTGGCAGATGAAGAGTACCTATGTAACCGTAAGTGTGTTTGCCCTTGGTGCTACGTCCCACGTCACAGATGGCCCGCACGTTCTTCTCCTCGAAGCCACACTCGTTATTTAGGATGGTGATGCAGTCCTTCTCGATCACGAACGCCAGAGATGGCGGGACATCTTGGGCTGAGGGGTAGCTGTTGTCATCTGCATTCTAAACACACAATGGCTTTTTAATTTCTGCAAACGTTGCTAAGCTAAGAATAAGAAATATGTTACGCAACACAGTGCCATATAATTCATTTGAAAACACCACCAGGAATTATAAAACTTAAAAAATATAGCGGAAGCTGAAGGCAAATCATGCTGAATCTGAATCACATTGTCACATTGTCACATGGTGAAAGGATCAAGTAGTAGTATCAAGATGGCGGACAAGATGGCGGACCCGGCTGGTAGCTCTAACCTGGGGGCTCCTGCTTTTAAACGCCGACGATTAAAACCAGAGATTTTTAAAACGGATGACGGCAAAGTTATAGTGGAGGATGAACTTTTAAATTTCCTTGCTGTAAAAATCAGAACTCTAAGCCAGGAGGAAATTGTACTGTTGGCCACAAACACTTTCGACTCGGAGGCGATTGAAGCCTCCAAGAAAGTTTTGTTTGAAGTCTGTCAGGGAACTTCACAGCGATGCGTTGCGCATAAAGGACAACACAGAGACGCTAACAACATAAAACTCTGCCTTAAAGTTCTAAATGAACGGGGGGAGGACATCCCCAGATTTGTGTCCCACTATTTGGATGAGCTGCCGCCTGTGACATTCTCGAGCTTAGATGTTTCCTATCTGCTTCGGAGAATGGAGCAGCTATGTGCGGAAGTGGGAGCTCTGAAACACATCACCCAGCTTCAGACAGGTGTTTGTGAAACTGTCCGTGCCGAAACGACAGAGATCAACAGGAGAGTGACAGTAATGGAGAACCGATCTGCTAATCCGACAACAAGTGCTGCTGCGGTGGTTACTCCAGGGCCTCTCACCGTGGCCTCACCGGCCTCTCACCGCGGCCCGGGGTGCGTGGTGGAGCTAGCTGCGGACCTGAAGGCGACTGGAGATGCAGCGCGCACAATGGAGCAACTGACGGCACCGTCGGGTGTGAGAAGTGGCGATAAGCTGCATGAGGACCAACAAGCGGCAGAGGACGTAGCGAGCTACACTGCACCAGTGCAGTGTGGCGGAGATGGATCTACTATCGTGGATGTAGCCGTGAGGAGGCATGCTGCTGGATCAGTGGCTTTCAGTGGATCCCCAAGATGGAGTACCATTGTCAAAAAGGGCAAGTCGGTTGCGGGCCGACCAACAAAAAAGGCTGCTGTCTCTACAGCCCTGGGTGGGCATGCTCCCACTTCTGCGGTGCGTAAAAGACCTGGACCTGCGTCCATAATCGGCACTGGAACTGTGAGTACAATCAAAACTGTGAAGACTAAAATAGTGAATGTGTTCGCGACAAAATTTGCCCCAGACCTTGATGCAGACACACTTGCTGATTACCTCAAATGTAAACTGAATAGAATCGTCACCTGTCAGAAAATTGACAATGCACGTAGCAGTAGAGTTGGCTCTTTTAAAGTCACTGCTGAATGCAACGATGTTGGGGAAATGTATAACCCTGAACTCTGGCCTGAAGGAGCTTTGATAAGGCGTTATTATGAGCCACGCAAAGTGCCCACTGCGGGTAGTGACAGCTAGTCGCCATGGAAACGTCAATTCGGGTGATATCCTACAACTGCCGTGGCCTAAGGCTAGGGCAGAGTGATGGAGATAAAGCTCGGCGGTCTGCTGTGGATAGTCTGCTGGCAGAATGTGACATTTTATGTTTGCAAGAGACTTTTACTGCTAAACAAGACTTGGATAAATTAAACACTCTGGATGCAAACTTTTTTGGAGTGGGAGAGTCAACAACTGACCTCAGCAAAGCTATTGTCAGAGGCAGAATCTCAGGGGGGGTGGCTGTTCTCTGGGACAAAAAGCTTGATGCTGTAATAAAGCCGATTAGACTTGATGTTGACTGGTGTATTGGATTGCAATATACTTATAAATGCAATAACTTTATTGTTTTAAATGTTTATACTCCTTACGAGTCCAGTGAAAATGAGGTTGAGTATTTGAATAGACTGGCCTTTATTAATGCTTTTATTCAAGATAATAGCAGCAGTAGTGTATATGTGGTTGGGGATATGAACTCTGATATATCTGACTGCAGTTCACTATTTGCTCATCATCTGACCTGCTTCTGTGATGATAACAACTTCACTCTATCTAGTAAAGTACTGTTACCTATAGACAGTTACACATACATAAGTGAAGCGTGGCACACTACATCATGGCTTGACCATTGTATTAGCACAGCTGATGGTCATGCTGCCATTGAGAAAATGGATATTAAATATGGAGTAGCGCTTACAGACCACATACCCTTGGCCTTTACTATTAATGTTGCAGAACTGCCATCTATAATTACCAACACTAATAATGGTAGAGGTAATGTGTCCACTAAAATAGACTGGTCAGCTCTCTCTGATGAGGATTTGGTAACATATTATGCAAACACAGACCAATGCTTGGATAATATTTATCTCCCCAAAGAAGCCATTTTGTGCAAAGATGTTCACTGTCAAAATGGAGAACACAAGTCTGGCCTATGTGCCATGTATGATGCTGTAGTGGCTGCCCTGTATGAGGGTGGAAAACCCCTAGCTAAAAACAAGAGAATCAGGGCACATAAAGTAATACCTGGTTGGCATGAACATGTGGCTCCATATCATGCTGAAGCCAGGGAAACGTATAAGCTCTGGGTCCTGGCTGGGAGACCTAGGCAGGGCCCAGAGCTTGAGAGTAAAAAGCTGGCTAATGCCAGATACAAGTATGCTGTTCGTTGTATCTCTAGAAATGAGCAAGCCATGAGGGCTGACTCTATGGCCACTAAAATGATGGGTAACAATATGACTGACTTCTGGAAAGAGGTGCGGTCCCTTAATAGCTGTAATTCGTCCCTTCCTTGTACTGTTGAAGGAGTCTCTGGTGAAGATAGTATTGCCGAACTATGGAGAAAACATTTTAGTTCTCTTTTTAACTGTTTACAATATGACCCATATGCGGAGGATTCAGTGACCCATGATGAATCAATAACAATACTGACACACGAGGTGCATGATGCTATACAGAAATTACCCAACAGTAAGGCGTGTGGCATGGACTTCATAAGTGCGGAACACCTGAAACACGCCAGTCAGAGACTCTCCCTTCTTCTTGCACTCAACTTTACTGGACTGATGGTTCATGGCATATTGCCAGATTCTATGCTATCTATTTTGCTTGTACCGGTCATCAAGGACAAAACTGGAAAGGTTGGCTGCCTGGACAATTACCGGCCTATTGCGCTGGCCAGTATACTGTCAAAGGTGATGGAAAGAATTCTACTTGACAGAGTGAATGTGTATATCTCTTCTCTTGACAATCAGTTTGGGTTCAAGCCAAAGCATGGCACAGATATGTGTATATATGCTCTAAAAGAGATAGTGAACTTGTATAATTCTAAAAAGTCAAGTGTTTTAATGTGTTTTATTGATGCTTCCAAGGCATTTGATCGCGTCAGTCACAAAAAGCTATTCATTAAATTAAAGCAAGGAGGAGTGCCTGGATACATTGTTAGGGTACTTGCTTACTGGTATGCAAACCAGAAAATGCATGTCAAGTGGGGATGTACTATATCTGACCCTTTTAGTGTGACTAATGGGGTAAGGCAGGGTGGCATTTTGTCCCCTATTTTGTTTAATCTGTATATGGATGAATTGTCTAGACGATTGAATGCCTGTGACACAGGCTGTATGATTGGTGGGGTACTAGTCAATCATCTTATGTATGCAGATGACCTTGTGACCTTTAGTCCAAGTAGTGCAGGGCTGCAACAGCTTCTTAATGTATGCTCTGACTATGGTGTACAGTTTGACATAAAGTATAATTCTAGCAAAAGTGCTATTTTAATATGTAGAAGTAAACAGGATAAAAACACCAAATTTCCTGTGTTCAAACTGTCTAATAATCATCTTGATGTCTGCAAAAAGATAAAATATCTTGGTCATTATATTAGAGATGATATGAGTGATGATGATGACATTTACAGACAGTGTTGTAAACTATATGCGCAGGCAAACACCATAGCCCGTAAATTTACATTTTGCTCTACACAAGTCAAAGTAGCTCTGTTCAAGGCATATTGCACACCACTTTACACTGCACACCTGTGGTCCTTTTACAAAAAGTCCACCATGCAGAAACTACAAGTGGCATACAATGACGCTCTAAGAATACTACTGAAAGTTCCCAGAGGAGGGAGTGCTAGTCAGATGTTTGTGTCTGTAGGAGTGAGCACACTACATGCACTTTTAAGAAACTTAATGCATAAGGTTTCAAAACGCCTGGATGATTCTTCAAATAATATCTTGGTTGCAATCTGTGATCCAGCTGTTAGTAGCGCAAGGTATTCATCCAGGCTGAGAGCGCACTGGTTAAAATGTCTGTATAGATTTTAATTATTTTACTTGTTCTGTTTTTCTTTTGTTGGAGTGTTGTTTTTGTATGATTGTCCTGGTCTGTGTTGATGTTTTTCTATTTGTTTTTTGTTTTGTTTTTGTTTGTACTATTTATATAAATGTATGTGGATTTGGACAAGTGTCTGGCGAATAAACTGAATTGAATTGAATTATATACCGCATTAAAATGAAAAACATGATGCAGCAGAACTATTCATATCTTAAACCGATTACATACTGGAGGTAGAAGAATTGCATCCAAAAAAATCTAAATAATGAACAAAATGAATTCAAATAATAATTATGAAACTTTTCTGGAGCAATGCACTGAACGAAAACAAAAACAAGTGCAAAACTCTAAGCATCTTTTCTCAGTAAGTGACGTTGGCTATTATTCAACACAGGAATAATCAGAAGCCTAATTCCACAAATGACTCATGCAGGACAAACATTTACATGGGGGGTGGAGGTGGGGGGGGGCAGCAATGGATGTTAAGTAACGCTTGTGGAAGTGGCCAACCTGAATGAGCTCCAGGACAAAGTGGGTGTCTTTGCTGTAGAGCTCGGTGGAGAGGCGCTGTAGACTGCGTCCCTAGACGCTCCTGGTGCACCTGCATCAGCCGCTGGCCCTCCTCGTTCAGCTCCACGCCCACCCCAAAATCACTCCTCCTGGAGCACACACACACATGCGCACACACACACACACACGCACACACGCACGCACAACACACACAGACACACACACAACACACACACATGCACACGCACAACACACCCACACACACCCACACACACACACACGCACGCACACGCACACGCACACAATAAAGACAAAACAGGCATGATCAGATGGGATCCCAATGTCAAAACAATTCTGTAGTAACACACTTTTGCTGCACAAATGTATCATCATCATCATCATCATCATCATCATCATAATAATCATCATCACCACCACCATAACCATGACCATGATGACAATGTGACTGAGCCCAGGTTGGAGAACAGGAGTAATGCCATTATGAGATGCTATGCTGACATCTTACAGTGATCACTGCAGCCAGTTATGCAACAAGAAGCAATTCACTGAAAGCCTTTTAGCTCATGGGATTGTTTTGAATTGAATTAATGTGGTTACATTGTCTCAGTATTAGCAACGGTTACGGGTGTGTGCACGTAAACAAACCTGATGTCCTCGATGACGGCCCTTTGTTGGCTTAGTCTAGACAGCTCCGTCTGCTCGTCTGGGGAGTCTGGCTCCTCCTCCTCTTCTGCTTCTGCCGCTGATGATTCCACTGCACCTGGCTGGCCTGGAGTCAGGCCGACGTGGGTCTCCTCCGTCTCCTCGAGGTCGCTCAGGTCGCTGGACTGATCCGAAGCCAGCTCTTCGTCACTGTCGGTTTCATCACCGTTGACGACGTCACTGTGACTGGTGTCATCTGTGGGAGCAAGTCACATGGAGGAGTCAAATTCTGGAGTAATACTATCAGTGCCATATTTTCCTGCCATTCAAGTCTTCTAGAGTCTCCCAGTGTTTCGATCTTAAGGCAGCTGAAGCCTTGTTGATTATTGGCACCAGAGACAGTTGTACCTTTGTTACAACTTGTTGTTGTTGACACCTAGCATGATGCCACCACTTGAAACATGAACCAAATAATGCATGACTATTAGTCTGTAATAAGCCTATGGGTCATTCCATGTCAAATCACCCGATGGGTTAAACCCCACCCCCTCAGAAATTGATGAGATTTGGTGTGTAGGATCATCACACCTGAACATTTAATTTCTGAAAATTTTAGCTCAATCGAACCAACGGTTCCTAAGAGACACCAGGTCCAATTTTCAGATTTTTGCCAAAAATGGGCTGACCAACCCACATTGACATTACCCTAATTTGCTTATTTCTGGGTCAAATTCGATAATCTTGGTGTCGTTTGAAAGCTAAGACCCCCATGAATCTGATTATATGATTACTTTTTATGATTAGACCCATTTTGACCAAATGACCATTTGACCTTTACTTTGGACCTGAATTTGACCTTGTGGATCATGTGACCTTCAAGCGACCCCTGGTCTAAAAGTTACCTCAACATGTTTTGTAGACAATATCAAAAAATCAGAGGTATAATATTTTTCGTTCGTCAGCAATTTTAAAACAAAGTTTGGTTGAATGTGACAAAGGAATATTCCATGCTATCTGGCTACATTACATTCCAGTGTCTATGCTAAGCTAAACCTAAAATAAATCTAAGTTTGGGGTTGGCAGACTAGGAAAATGCATGCACTTAAACAAAATTTGGTTCAACGTGATAAAATGGTCTTTAAAGGAATATTCCACCTTTTTTTTAATCAAAATTGGTTATTCACTCTCTTATCTAGAGTTGCATATGTGGGTAAAAGCACTTTGGTTTCAGTGCATGCATTTTCCTAGTCTGCCAACCCCAAACCCCAAACTAGCTTAGCATAGACACTGGAATGTAATGTAGCCAGATAGCATGGAATATTCCTTTAAAGATCATTTTATCACGTTCAACCAAACTTTGTTTTAAGATTGCTGACAAACGAAAGATATTATACCTCTGATTTTTTTATATTGTCTACAAAACATGTTGACCTAACTTTTAGACCAGGGATCGCTTAAAGGTCACATGATCCACAAGGTCAAATTCAGGTCCAAAGTAAAGGTCAAAAGGTCATTTAGTCAAAATGGGTCTAATCATAAAAAGTAATCATATAATCAGATTCCTGGGGGTCTTAGCTTTCAAACGACACCAAGATTATTGAATTTGACCCAGAAATAAGCAAATTAGGATAATGTCAATGTGAGCTGGTCAGGCCATTTGTGGCGAAAATCTGAAAGTTTGACCTGGCATATCTCAGAAACTACTGGTCCAATTGAGCTCAAATTTTCAGATATTAAATGTTCAGGTGTGATGATCGGTTACACCAAATTTCACCAGTTTCTGAGAGGGTCAGGTTTAAAATTCACAAAATTTTGGGTGATTTGACATGGAATGACCCCTATCTGATCACTGTCTTTTCCCACACTCTCCTGCAGCAAGTACTGGTAAGGAGTCTTTGCCGTAAATGTGTGGGTGTACCTGAGGTGTCAATGCCGTTGAGTTGAGGGACGGAGGGCTCATCTGTTGGGTCTTCACTGTCGGACAGGCTGTCCCCAGACAGTGGAGTTCTCAACCCGTTGGTCACCACAGACTGCTGCAAGGGAATTAGGGTTAGTGTTTGACTTTGAGGGAGTGTGGAAGCAATAAACCACGAGAGGCTGGTGGTTATGCTGGTTTTAACACGGCTGTTGTAATCACAAGCACAATGCATAGTGGAATACCGGTAGACACCATGGTCAAACCAGCCAAAATACTGGACTCAAGAGGGTTATTGTGTATTGTATTCTTAAACTGTTGTATTCTTAAACTGTTAGCACATTTAGAGAGTGTAGTAGAGAGGGCATGATTAGAGTAGAGTAGAGTAGAGTAGAGAGGGCATGATTCCATTTAATGAAGACACAACGAAATGTAATTAGAATAGAGTATATTAGAATATGGAGTTAGAGTTATACTGCACATGATTACAACCAACCCCCTCTAATCAAACAGTGGGATACGTCCAAAACTAGACTTAAGGCCACCGCACACCGGTTCTGACACAGTGCTGAGCACTCCTCTTCCAACATTCTATCCCATTGTTTTCAATGCAACCCTGCACACCAGCGGCGAACTCTTCCACCGTCGATTGTGAATTACGATTCAAGTCTATTTTGTCGGAGCCGCCAATTGTCATCCATTGTTAATTTCACAGGCTACTGTGCTAGGTGCTGGGCAAAATTGTCGGATTGGAAAGTGCTCCGCAATGCTGTCGGAACCGGTGTGCGGGCGGCTTTAGGGCTTTGGAAGGCTAACTGACAACTAGCGACTCTGCAGTTGGTGGTGTCTTGACACAACCCCAGGCGTGCCCTGAGGGTCCTGACCTTCTGATTGGACGAGGTGTCTGCGGCTTTGGGCGGGAGCAGTTTGGAGTGGTAGTCCCTCGCCCACTCGGTGATGCCCAAAAGGACACCCATCTGGTGGAGGCGGTTGAGGAAGCGTGGCACAAGCCGGGCACAGGTCAGCAGAACCGTCTTGGACACGGACTGACCCAGCACCTTAGAGAGGGGCTCCAGGAAGATCTGGGGGCACAAAAGGACTTTGTCAAGATATAAGATAAGATATTAAACAACATTTTGTTTAGTGGTGTTAGTTGGTGAGAAAAATAAATAATCTTTGCGAAACTGTAGGACTGGTGTCATTATACGTGTCCTCCCATGCCAGCTTTTAGCTTAATGAAACAAAAAAACTGCAGTGATTTCAACACCAAATGCCTGTCCAAACATGATGGGTCTAACTGCACAGACGTATTCATCCATCTTCAACCAAATGTTAAATTGACCAATACATTCAGTCAGAAAGACGAGGCCAGATCACCAAGTTGTTTGTTGTGAAGTTGACATAGAGGGTAACAGTAACAGTTGAGCATGGAGTACCTGTTGCAGTAGGGCTCTGCAGATTCTTGTAGGGATTCGGACCAAACACTCCAGAACAAACTGGGCCACTGTGTTGTAAGAATGATCATCTTCCGACGATGCTGAATCTGAAAAATGTTTAAACACATGAAATGATTTGAACCTCAGATTTCCGTGCATTTTTCTATGCATTTTTTGTCTACTTTTCTGGGTGTTTGCACCTTCATGTTTATTCCATGATAATATGTGCTTATATGTGCATAGAGCATATGCAATATCAACGCGATAAATCCATTGCCTGCGTCTTCCTACCTTCTCTTGCTACAGCTGCGGCCAGTGAGCTCTCCATGTGATTGGCCAGGAGGGCTGTGGGGGCGTTGGCTATCCCATCAGCCACCACGATGGACACCAGGTGGCCTGCTGTGCCGACGGCGTCCAGGGCCTGAGCCGCGTCTGCAAACAGTCTGTCCCCTGAGGCTCTGGTCACCCGCAGGAGGACTCCTGGCTTCACCTCCAACGCCATCAGGTCTGTATGGGCTACACAACATAAACAAATAAATACATAAACAAACAAACAAACAAACACGAAACACTAAATTATTCATTTTGTCAACTATTTACCTTTCGCTGTTGTGAAATACTGTAATCTATTCTGCTGCAATATTGCAAAAAAAAAGTTAAGCTTTGGTCCATGCTGCTTTTTAATGAATCATGTTGTTGTCAACAGACTAGACTTTTTACTGAAGTCACGCCTCAGTGCACATTTCTCCCCTGTGTGTGAGGACAGACATATCCTGAGGATTTCTCCTCAACCAGACATGCACCTTACTGCACCACTGAACACAAACTGAATAAATACAAACAGAAAGCATGGCGCAACTACACACCACTTATCTGTCTCTCACTCCTTCTTTTTCAATCACAAACACACACACAGGCATACACACATAAGATACTCTGACACACACACACACACACACACACACACACACACACACACACATAGATACTCTGACACACACACACACACTCCAAAGGGACCCACCGCAGTGTCTCTCGATGAACTCCTTGAGGAGCCCCAGGCTGGGCTGGAAGACGGACTCCCAGAGGCTCCACTGCTCCAGGTCCTCCAGCAGAGGGGCCGACAGCAGGCAGGACACGGCCTGCTCCTTACGGACCTCCCCCAGCACCCCCACAGACTCCGCCACCGCCCGCTCCCTGATACAGGCACAGGAGCCAGTCAGCCTCAGTGTACTGGATATTACACTTACAGACGATCATCTCTATGGCCAATGCCAAGATTCAAACGTTTAGGCTAGCTCATTGTGTGAGTAGAAACATTACAGGTAGGAGTGGCAATCGAGTAGAATGGAGAATTGAATGCTTCAATTGACTGGAATCGTATGCCTCTGACACTGACGATTTCTCTTATCAATGCCAGCATGTTTTTAAGATCATGGTCAGTGGGTCTTTATGTATTCACCTTATTCCGCGGGTAAACATGGGCGCTGCCATGACGATTGTCATTCAACATCCGGTCTAGCAACGCATTGACTTAGCGTTGTGATATTTGGTGTTTTAACCGTCTAATATAAGTGGTCTTACTATGAAATTGTGCTCACTATATCCATCAATAAACTTAGAATAGTTAATCGCCAGATAAAAAATGATGTTTTCAGCAGTAAAAACGGTGTTTCTACGGCTATAATAAGGAGTTTTGTGATTGTGGTATTTCATGAAAAATATGTTAATTTGAATGAGGCGCAGCGTCTAACGGAAGTTCCAAGACAATCGGAGGGCAAACGCGGAAGAAAAAAAGACAAAAAGGGGCAGGGCTGCATAAGGTGAATAAAAATGGACATAAATAACACCTTTCTACAGGGTTTCCCTCATTCAAAGCTAAGAGGTGCCAAGAGGACAAGTGGGTGAGCATCACATGTATATTTCCATATGTTCTATATGTTCAACAGATTCTAAGGGATATACCTCCATCCAAGTTGTGTCCTTCCCTACTGTAAAACATTAATAATTAATCTCAATACTTTACATTTAGAAATCAAAAGGGCAATCAAACCCAAATGCAACATGCATAGAGGACTAACCTCTAATATCAGTAACTAATATCAGTACCAGATTTAATTTACTTGATTTCATGATTTCATGCAGTTGATTTTATGATGTCGTGTACTGTGTAACACTGGGGGGAATTTCTGAAAGCATCAAAGAGGAGCTTGGTTCTCACCCGTCCAGCTTGGGCATCAATGGGGTCTCATATCTGACTGGGCTGGGGCTCAATGGGTCGCCCAGGCTTCTCTGGCGCCGGACGAAGTCCAATTGGTTGCTTAGCGCCCCGTAGCCCAGCTCCCTGCTATCCCTCAGGCCGTAGTGACTCCTCAGAGCCGCCTCGATGAACTTCAGCTGAAGCGAAGGGTAAAGACCCGGGGTAAACAAGACTAACAAAGAAGCTAGCCATTCATATGACTAATGCTTTTAAGATCAGAATTCCAATCTTAAACCATCACTATGAGCGTTTCTTACTAGAAAACAACTAAGCTCCAAGAAGTATATCAAGCATAAGATACTTCACATGTGTGATTTCAGAGCAGATTACTACATACTAGATTACTCCACTGACTACTGCAGCTGATGGATTTCCAGAACAAAACCAACCATTTCCAAATGACAAATAAACAGAAGATTTTATTCCCCTATTTAAGTGAATACTCAGTATAGGCAGGCCATTCCATGGCCCTTTAGGCCTAAATATAGCCCCTCTCTGTCACATCAAAGCTGCGTGGAGGAGCACCCATTTAAGAGTGTGGGCCTTAATCCCGTGCTCCACTTCTCATCCTTGGCAGTTAAGTCCAACAAGCAGGATATGCATAACAACACAAGTTTTAATGAGCCCAAACCTGCACTCCATGTGTATGCATTAAGCCCTCATTAGGTGAGGTTGGAAGGGTTTAGGAACCAGGAAGGCAGAGGTGAAGCGGGATTGGATGGTCGGTTAGAAACTCACTCTGCTGGGGTCTGTCTCTCCGCACTGGGAGATGAACTCAAACACGTCCTGCTGGCTGGGTCTGAAGCCGCACGCGCCGGAGCCTTGGCTGCCAATGAGGATGGAGCCCCCTAGTGTCTGCTGCAGGGACTGCAGGTCCAGGGAGGAGGACAGAGGATGACAGCAACACAGCGGGGGAGTATTAGGAGCGGAGATGGATGATGGATTCTGTCATTTTCCCGACTGGGAGCAGATCTCAAGCTTTTAATCAAGATCAAATAATGAAATGGGCCAAGACATTACAGCTTATTTCAGCAAGAAGTACCGTAAAAAGACTTGACTTCATTCAATTGCTTGTTGCATCTGATTTGCTAAGTGCAGAAGCATTTTTTGTCATGACTAGTTAAAAAGGTTAATAGATTTTGGTCAGGCAACACTCATCACCCCCCCCCCTCCTCATTCCAGTTTGTGTAATTAAGATTGAATGACTTGCCTCAGAGTGCTTGACTAGGAACTCCAGGAAGTTGCCCTGTGCAAGTCGGAGGAAGTCCTTGACCTTGAAGTGATCCGCCATCTTCTTCTCCAAGTCGGACAGGTAGCCAAGGGTGGGAACGCCGCGCTGCTTGGCCATCCGGTCATGGAAGAACTGCAGCACTGCGGCTGAGTTGGCAAGTCGAGGGAGTCAAGACAGGAAGGGAGAAAGAAATATTACAAAGCGTCAAAACAATCATGATGACCATTAAAACCAGGCATCAAACAATCATGGTGATTATTAAGACCAAACTAAATGGAAGACAATTACAAATCAAACAAAATGACTTCCTTAAATTAACAACACTTGAAATGATTTTGTAATATGAGTAGATGTATTTAGTTGGGTCTACTGGACTGGATGTAAAGTAGCGTTGTACACACTTTCGGAGGGTGCCATGACGGAGATGGCGTCATCCTCCTCTTTTTTCTTGCTCTTCCTCCTGTCGTTCTGCTGAGTGGTCTTGGTGTCGGCGGCCAGGTCGTGAGGGGCCTCCAGAGAGCCGCAGCAGATGGCCAGCTGGAAAAGGTTCTTGGCCAGACGGTCGTCCTTCACGTAGGACAGAAAGGTCTGCACACGCTGTGGAACACCAGAAAAAAAAAAGAAAAAAGAAAAAAAAAACAGCATCAGTCTAGTTCTCCCGGTTCAGAACAAAAACTTCTTTGTTCAGGGTCCCAGAGTTGCCAAATCACATTCATTTACATTTATTTGCCAGAAGCTTTGGGGCAGAATATAATATAATACAAGATGGAAAGAACCTGCTCTAAATTAATGCCATCGCAATAACAACTACTGTGCTTACTGCCAAGTTGGGAATGTTTAATTTTGTTCCTTCAACTTTGGTATATGGCTTACGTGTTTAAGTAAAGTTAATTGAGAAGGCACGATAAGTTCTAACTTGATTCATAAAATGTGGCCATTTATGCCTGATGAAGTACCAGACAAAGGAAGAGAGCTGGCTTCAAATAAAAGAATGAAAAAGGAACGCAGTATTTTACTTAATCCTTAAAAACTGCTAGCGAGGGATGAGGAGTCGTCGAGGAGGAGGTGGTGGTGGTGGGGGTTGAGGAGTAGAAATCAAGTGATGTAAGCACTGCAGAAGCGCCTCGATTACAGCCGGGATTAGAAGATTACGAGGGCGAGGCATCATATTAACAAACTCCGAGAGCCACAGACATTTTTTTTTTTTTTTTTTAGCGAAGCTCCTTGACAGCAAGCAGACAAGCTAGCCTTAATGGTGTTAAACACACTGGCATTATCTGCAAACTCTTTCAAGCTCAAATGCAGCATGAAATGAGGAGGAGATGGGGGTGGTAGGGTAGGGTGGGGTGGGGTGGGGTGGGGTGGGGTGGGGTGGGGTGGGGTTGGTGTCTGGTTATGACACCTCGTTAGGGATAAATGGGAGCTTAATGTCACCCACGGCAGGCGGGTGGACGTTCCAGGTCGTCTTTCGCACAGCAGCCAAGTGGATGGGCCAAGCGGATGGGCGCTTAAGCTAAGAATTTCACTGAACTGAGAGGGAAGAGGGGCAACCTGAAATAGGTCAGTCTGAGGAAAAGTGTTTCAGTGGGACTGGACTAGGGTTGTGCGTTATCGTTATCGTATATCGTCAAAAAAAATTCCCACAATAGGAATTTTTCTCATATTGGGAAATACGATAGTCAGAAAATGTTTTATTAGCATTTATATTTCCACCGAATACACTACAAAAACTCTATCAGGTGAATATTTATTGTCAACAATTAATTTATAATTGATTGATTGATAACCCAAGCATTTTCAGGCACCTGTATGAACCCTGTGTTAAACTGTAGACCTAATATACTTTTTTATCGTCAGTTATCGATATCGTGATAAAAATATATCTGTATTTTAAGTCCATATCGCCCAACCCTAGACTGGACATCCTGCGACTCCGCATTACTCCGCGTTCCAAGCGCTATCAGGTGGGGCAGCAGTGCTATTACACAACACTTTACCCCCGCCAACCTCTGCCTGTCACTGGAACAGCCTACTCTATTGTGGAATACGGTTTTTATATGTGTCATGCACTTCAGGACTGTACTGAGAGCTGTGGAATACTGTATTTATGTGTCGTGCACTTCAGTACTGTCCTGAGAGCTGTGGAATACTGTTTTCACATGTGTCATGCACTTCAATACTGTCCTGAGAGCTGTGGAATACGGTTTTCACATGTGTCATGCACTTCAGTACTGTCCTGAGAGCTGTGGAATACTGTTTTCACATGTGTCATGCACTTCAGTACTGTCCTGGAATACTGTATTTATGTGTCATGCAGTTCAGCACTGTTGCTACCGTCTCATCTTCGCACCTAAGCATGTCACTCATATCAGAACACTATTTTCTACTCCCTACTACCCACGCTGCAGTATCGATGCTTTTGCAAATGCGCATCTTATCCTAATTTAACTAATTTAGTGTATCAGCTAATATCTCAATATTTTTTTTGGCAACCTAACCTAATCCCTTTACAAGCAACTCATTCTCCTGGCCTGGGATGCCCTATGCACCTTCGTCATGGCGGCATTGAAGATGCCGTCCGAGTTGTTGAAGACCTCCATCACGGCGTCGGCTGCGGTCATGCCGGCATACTTCTTCCTCAGCTCGTGGTTTCTACTTGAGGAGGAGGAGGAGGCGGAGAAGGGCATGGGTCCGTCAGCCGGGTCCAACGTGCTCTTCTTGATCTTCCACAGCTTCTCCTGGACCTCCTGCTCCAGTTCGCCCTGGATGCGCTCCCTGGCCGAGTCCATGTAGGCGTGCATGGTGAGGGTGGCCCTCTGCAACGTCTGAAAGGGACACCACACATTAGACTTAAAAAGGGAAAATCGAAGCAGGTCAACGCTTCGCATTGTACGAGGGTCTGGGATTCTGGCTACTGAGAAACGACTGCTTGCTGGAGGTGCTTAAATTTATTGTTATTTATTTATTTATTTATTTATTTATATGTTTATTGAACAGGGACAATACCCAATATATAACTGAGGCTGATTGTAGCCATAGGTTAATTTACATCAATAGTCTCTGGGCAGGAGTAGATGTTAGCATAAAGAGGATGAGCATAACTATACTCATTCAATCAATTTCAAAAAGGCCGCGCAGCATTTTCAAAGCTCGCTGATTGGCCAGGATGTGATGCATCCTAAGTGTATGAGGCCAATGGCCGGAATCCCAGATATAGTAATGAAGCAAGATGAGAGTCAACAGACTGTGAAAACTATTTCATTCGGAAGTGTAAAGCGATCTTACTGAAATGGGAAGGCCCAGGCCTTGGATGCGAATCCCCAGCTCATAAGGAGTGTCACAGTTGTACTGATCGGCAAGATGCTTCATGAACTCAGCAAGGTCCACCTTAACGCCTTTGGATTTTTTCCTATACGCTTGAAGACTCTTTAAAAAAAAAAAAAAGAAAAAAAAAACACAGGGCAAAGCATCACACATGAGCATCCAAGAAATCCAAAATGGTGATTTAATTAACACTGATCACAAGTGATCATAAAAGTGATCATATGATCAAAAGTGATCATAAAGTAATCTAGATGAGCTACTGTATGTATGGACTGTTAGAAAATAGCCAACAGCCACAAAACACTGACCCTCAAAATGTCCACCGTCTCAATGGGATTGATGTCCTCGTCCTTGGTGTTGGCGTCCACTTTGAACATCTTATGGATGAGCGGGTTCTTGCAGAGGGGGCCGAGGTGTAGCTCCTCAAAGCGTTTCTTGTTCTGCAGTCCTGCCAGGGCTTGGCCCAGCTCGTGCAGGGTGCACACGGCAGATACAGCGTTCATGGCCTTGATACAAACAAACAAACAAACAAGACACACAGCAAACAATGGTGATGCCGACTGATGTGCTGATTTTGGCATAGATTTGCAGCAGTTAAAGGTTATCGCTCTTTAAAATGTTTGTACAGCAGATCAAACAAACCCCTTCTATTTTGTGCACCAAAATAAACACTGTGGAACTGGCGACACCGTAAAAAGTATCATCTCCCTTCAGAACGCCATTCTCTTCTCTGATTGGCTGCTAGGTGACCATTATTTCCAGATAACTGGCTACTTTGGAAGTAGTTCCAAAAAATAACTCATCTAATAATTGATTACTGTTCCATATGAATGCCTTTCAGAATGGTAACTATAACAACAATAAGCAGCCTTGTAGATCTACTTTCAACTGAAAGTAGTACTCAAACCGAACAGGTTAGCTTCTTTAAAATTTGAGTTGCATATTTCTTTTACGTTTTATACGCTTCTTCAAATATACGAGAGATAGATGGACACGGGAGATAAGCAGGATAACGACCTCTGAGGTGACCAGTTATTCATTAATAATTGGCTTGGCGGAATAACTCCACTTCTAACTTCTAGATTCCACCTCGCCAATTATTAATGAATAACTGGTCACCTCGTCGGCCGTTATCCCTTACGTACATCACTTCACATTGAGGGCACTAATGTGCTAATGCACCATTTTTAGGAATATTTCAACAGTACTGGTGATACTTTGATATCAGGGTGATGTAATTATCTATCTATACTTGGATTACAACTGGTTTATACAGTAGATACAGATGAGCTTATATAAAAGCAATATTCAAAACCGTGAAATTAGCAATAAACAAAAAGCATCAGTGTCTTTCAAACATCCATACAGTATTTTAAACTCAACAGCTACTACAATCATTTCCCAAATCTAAAGCACAATGATTAAATTGCAGATCAGTTATGGTAATTAACAGGGTTCCCACTCTTTCTTCAACATCAAATTTAAGGACTTTTCCAGGACATTTCAAGGCTTTTTCCCTCAAATTCAAGGACACGGATCGAGGTGTAGGCTAATGTTATCGGAACAACAATACACCAATTCTCGATACAACAACATGCTAATAGAATTTCCTTTATTGCTATACCTATGAAATAAAGAGGTATGACTGGCCAGTGGTGATCGGCGTAGTGAGCAAATTCATGTTTAGAATGAGATCTTTTAAAATCAAGGTTTGGTGTAGGCCTAATTCCAGCATAGCCCTGTTGTACAATTTTGCTTAGTGCACTAGATAACTAGCCTGACATGCCAGACTATAACAGTATAGTCTGGAGACCAGTGATAGACCCCCCGAGTAAAACTGTGGCTATTTGTTAGCAATGCAGTGTATATTGGCATGTTGCAACCAGGTGTTCTTTTATTTTGAGCTTGTTTAATGTGCCTCGCTGCTGGCATTGAAACTTGTGTGTGTGTGGCCTTTATGGAATCATAACTTGTCCGCCAACATAGCACTTTGAAACGTCTTGTTGTTGTACAGTATGTGCCAGGACTCCACCAAACCACCAGAAAAGGGAGTGGTGTTGGAACTGCAGGTGTTCAGTCACAGGCATAAATTATCAGAGGGCCACAGTTATTTACAGGTTTATCAACATTCTAAATGGGTGATGATTGAAAAATACAGATCGTGCCTTATAACCTACATGTACAAGCACTAGATAACAAGGCACATCATTCTTCAAATTTGTCAGTGAAAACATTTCAGGCAAAGCTGTGAACACAATACAGATAATGTTGTTTGATGTTGTTCGCTATATTTTTGTGATATATATAGGCCTATAGAAACAGGCCTAATTAACATGAAGAAATATTAGTCATATCTTTACTTAACGTTAATGATAAACAGAGTAATTATCACTCCTAAATCATTATGATTAAATACTGGAACAGAACCCGATCCTATGATCTTTAATCATAATGATTTAGGAGTGATAATTACTCTGTTTAAAGATATGCTAGCAATGCAGTGTATTTTGGCATGTTGCAACCAGGTGTTCTTTTATTTTGAGTTTGTTTAATGTGTTTAATACTACCATCATCAAACACACAAAAAAATACCTTTTTTCACGATATTTACGGCAGAGCAGACCCTCCAATTATTTGTTACAAGGGTTAAAGTTAACCAAAAAAAAACACAAATGAAAAGTATAACAGACGGTGTCGGGTTCAACCTATTTTCTTGAGCTTTTTAGACTTTGGCTCCCTGACTATTTAGTGGACGTTGTCAGCACATGTGTTCTGTGCATATGGAATGTATTTCTGGACAGGCACTGAGTATTTGAAGGGAAAAGAAAAACATTTTTCACATTTATCTGATGAATAATACACTGTATACACTAAAATAGGCACAATTTTCTTTCGCGATATTTCCGGCAGAGCAGACCCTCCAATTATTGGTTCTTAGGGTCAAAATTAACAGAAAAAACTCAAATAAAAAGTATCAGACCATGTCCGGTTCAACCCATTTTTGAGACTTTGGCTCCCTGACTATATACTATTCTATTTAAAAATACAAACCAGACAAATGTATCTCCCCAGCTTATCAAAAAGCAGCAAGTGTCTGCGAATCTGAATGAGTGGCTAAATTAAATTATAATTTTCCAGGTCAGTACATAATTTTTCCAGGACATTTTAACATTTTAGCCAATTTCCAGGTGTTTTCAATGACTGGAAAGGCCATCTCTAAAATTTCAGGTTTTCCAGGACGCGTGGGAACCCTGAATTAATAATAATAATAATAATAATAATAATAATAATAATAATAATAAAAATACACATTTGATTTAATTACAAAATCAGGATCAGATCAATTAGAATGAAGAAAAAAGATGCATTCCAATGTATAGCCTGCTCCCCGGACTAACCTCAGAAATGAAGACATTTAGTCAATACAGTAATGTCATTTATTAAAAATCAAGCCAATACTGATACTGTATATTCTCTGTCTTACCTCAATGAACATGTTGACTTCCTTGATGGAGCGCTGCAGGCTGTTGACGGCAGGTAAGTCCCGAGGATAAATCCTCATGGACTGCAGTGAAGGGATCTGCAGGTATTCACACACCTGACTCACCACCTGGACAAAGAGAAACAAACCTTTCACTTCAGGTTTTGTTGTTTGAAAATGGAGAAGTATTAGCTGCACAATGGGAAAGCTGCTGGCTAAACAGTTAATGGAGATGGCAACCATTTGGTAAATGCTTTTGATATAGATTGAAACATTGGTGATGTGATTTACTGTAACTAATTAAGTCTTTATCCTGAGTTTTATTTCAAACTTCAAAAACCACACTCTGTGTTTCAAAACTTTATGTTTTAAAAGTTATAAAGTTATACAGAGTGCAGTTTTTCACGTTTAATATATGATTAAATTTCTAACCAGCATCCAAAGACTCCTTCACAAGTAAAGCGAGTAAAGCGTGCATGATCTTTCTAAACCCAAATATGTTGTCAATTGTTCCCGCCCATCTTTCCCAGCTTCAGTATAAGAGTGTCTTACCCTCTCAACAGTCACCAGCTCTCCTCTGGTGGCCAGGGACCTGGTGACGTCCTCCACCAGGCTGTCCACCTCGTTGGCACTCACGTTCTTCCTTGAGCGACGCTCCCTGCTGCCCTCGAAGGCCTCCAGGGCCTCGGCTGCACGGACGTTGGCGTTGTGCCGCTCCTTTAGTTGAGCGTGGTAGGCCTCGTGGAATGTCATCAAGTTCTCCCGATCCTGCTCCCGCGACGCTGCGGCCCGCTGTCGCCGTTCCTCTGCCTTGGATGGTTTTGTGGCCGTCGCAGCTCCCAGCGGGGGGAAGTCGCCACTGGCCAGGCCGTCTGGTAGAGAGGCCTCCTGGGGCTGCTGGACCAATGGGGAGGCGGCCCTCAGGGGCGACGGGGCGGTCCTCACCTGACTTACAGGGCTCTGATTGGTCCAAGCCACGGGGCTATCCCTCTTACTGCCTTCTGGTGTTGCTGGATGGAAGACAATTAATAAAATGAATAAAATAACAAATAAAATAACAATAAAACAAATAAAATAAAAATACAATAAAACGTGTTGAAACACAAAATAGATAAGACGGATAAATTAACAACTATAGAGACAGGCAAACAGACAATCAGAGAGGCCAACAGATAGAAAATCTCGGCCTTAGCGAATTTTCCAGTATTACTTTTTCACAAATTCCATGCCATGAATTCCAGGGGCCTAATTTATCAACAGTGCGTAGAAAACATTCTAAATTCTATCGTACGAGTGAAATTTAGGATGTGCGTACTGTAAGCACAAAAAAAATCTGCATTTATCAAACATGAGCCGGCTGGTCATACACACACCAGCAATGACAAGTCTCACACGTTCTAAATCACTGTGCTCGCGCACGCTCAGGTTCATTTACATGCCGACACACCCCAAATTGGCATATATGGCATGAATAACCTCTCTGACACGCATGGATTTCAAACATCATAAATCTCTTTGTGCAGGAATGATCGTACGCACCCTTTAAGCACAGATCTGTGCTTAAGTTCAGTTGATAAATGAGGCCCCAGGCCTATACCTAAACCTGCATGTATTCCATGATTGAATCTGCTCTAGGTAATTACCAATAAAGCCTAGTGGCTCTGCTTGCCCATTGGCTTCCACTGGCTTTGAGGCTGCTGGTGCCACTGATGCTTGAACCAAGCGGTGGTACAGAGGTAGGTACAGGTTCATGGGCAGCGGCGTGCCAAAATGGAGGAAGTAGCTGTTCTGCAGCTGGACGATGGACGTGCCCGCCACTGGGTAGTGCCTCACCACCTCCTGGACCTTCTCCAGCAACTGCTCCTGGGTCAGTTCGGTGCTAGTGGGCAGCGGGCCCACGCCAAATGTCGGGAGGACCATGCGCACCGACGGCTGGGGGTCTTTACCTGGTATGGATGCAGCTGCTGCAGCAGCCGCAGCTGTTGTGTGCAGTGGAGGGGTTGCAGACAGTGGAGGTGTAGGTGCCAGTGGAGGTGTGGCATGTGGCTTTGTCCTGTGTGTTCGGTGATAAACCACATCTTTCTCAACAACTATCTCTGCTATGGATTCCACGAGCTTGCCAATGCTGGAGAAACCGAGTTTGCTCAGGGTCAAGTTCCTTCTGTATTTCTGGTTGTAGGACACTGCTAGCTTTTTTATTGAGATTCCCTCTGGGTGTCCCCTGACCAGCTCTATGATGTCCTGTTGAACTGTCGCCATGTCTGAAAAAAAAAAAGGAAAAAAGGAAACTGATACATTAAGCCATGCATTTAGGTCCAGTAAATGTTTTAAGGTTATAAAGTCAACACAATGCATTCTACTGAACAGAGAATGCTCTAGCTAGCTCTACTGCATTATAAAAAGATGGAGTCAGTGGGCCAATTAATCTGTCACTGTCACACGTCATTCGGGGCATGGCCTTTGTACCTGAACCAGGTATGATTACAAAAGATACCGTAGGATACCAAGTAAAGTTATCATGCCGTTAAGCTTCTTGCATTTTTTCTTAACTATAACAAATTCAACTGTTACCGTATTTGGCGAATACCTGTTCATTTTTCTAACATATTTGATACGAAGACTACAGATAAAGTGTCTCTCAGATTCTGCAACATGTCTAACACAGAAAAAAAAAGAAAAAAAGAAAACAAAAGAAAACTAAGAAACACAAAACAATCAAAGATCTGATATGGAAGTATATTCAACTAACATTTAAAAGGCAGTGTACATCAACAAATGTAATGTTAACTGGAGGAAACTAGACTACTAACTTCCTCCTTTATGTTAGTTAGTAAGAGGCAGTTAGAGGCAATGTTGACATATGAGCTACATACCCCAATGAATAAAGTTGTGAGCTAGATGCCTTATGAATAAAGTTTTAGGGTTACGCCCATCTTCACCACAAAATATAAAGGACAGCCTCCATGAAAATAAATAAAGTTTGAGTATCATGCTAGCATATTATTAGCAGTGGAAATAAATACAATTGCTTTGTGCCATTTTAGAGTCTCACTAATCTTTAAATAGCTGGTTCTGTAATCCAATGAAATCAAAACTGTGCACAAGTTAAGACAACAGTACTTTAAAATGAGTGAATGAATACAAATGAATAACTTATTACTAATACAATAATATGATAGGAATTCTCCCTACCTTACCACAGAGCAGTTGCTACTGCCAGGCACTGTCGATTAATTGTAGTAGGCTGATCTTATTAAGTGTTACCAATGTGTTTTCAAATGGCATGAACTTGAAACTGACACTGTTTGTGTTTAGATTCCCTTTAAAACTTCCTCTCCCCAACCTGAGAGCCATGACATCAGAACCTCTCAAGAAACGAAAGTGAAACCAATTTAGCCTAGTCACCATTGCGGGCTGACAGAGGACTTGAAGGACGCTAGTTGACTCTCCTTACCCTACCAAACATTTCTGCAGTTAAAGATAACAACTCAGCCGAGGTCCATCAACAGACTGCATTTATAAAATTCACACCATACACCAGCGCTTAAATTCTAATATGTAATCCATGACATTCAGGTCCCAGGCTTTATGGTCCCGTACTGTTAAGTTAAAAGGGTGATTTATGTTCGCTCCTGTTTGTGACTTGTTCCGGCATGTTCTAGATTCCATTAGTGGTGAAATCACTAGGCAACAGGGGAAAGCAAAACTGAGCTCACGGCTCCGTATGGCACACTTAAGTTTCGCTTTCCAGCTCCCTCTGCTGGTGCCAACAGCTGTTACCAAGGAAGTCATGTGACAGGCCTTGAGAACACAGAGAGGACATGAGAGCAGGTTTATTCTACAAGTAAACACCAAATTCAGAGAAACAAAGAATATGTGATGTTATGTTTTGTTGAATAGTTGAGCAAAAGCCCTAAAGAGACCATCTTAACATTTTAACATTCCAGTCAATGGAAATGAATGGAAAAAAAAAAACAAAACATCTGTCATACAGTTAACATACTTATCACAAGATAAAAATAACAATCAAGACAAGGTTAGGTTTTAGGTATATGCCGGTCATCACCATAAAATATAAAGGAAAGCCTCCACACTCTTCACTTTCACTTCAAACTGTCACGGTTGCTCAGAAAATCAGACAAACAACAGACTGCCACTCCTACAATGCTTTACAGCTTCACACGTCACGTCGACATGTTTTCTGTCAAAAACGAAACTGCAAACTCCCATAACCAACATTGCAGCCACAATGTTAGGGCTTCCTTCATTCAACATCTCGGGACATGATGTGCATTCCTATCACAATTAGACAGGGCACTGACAAAGTTCACCAACCAACCAACTCCAACTTAATCCAAGTATTAGTTGCATTTCTCTCCCCTGACATTTTTCATAGCAACATGGATTAGCACATTGTGAATCTTGTTCAAGAGGTTACTTGATGTTTGGGGAATCAGGAACTTCCCATTTGAGAAAAAAAACTGTTAGTTAGCATCAGGGTCTTACCAGGGAAAAATAAGGATGAGACCTACCCCAGCATTCCATATTCATACTGGAGGATATTAGTTACGATTAAAGGTGATTCATCCTGATTAATCAAGAAAAGAAATTGTGATTAATCTAAATATTTTCTTGATCGAATAAGCAGAATAACTTTCTGTTCAATTGATATCTGTCAGTGAGAAAGAACACAGGGCTGGTGTTTGCTATGCTTTCCTGGAATACTTTCATTAAGTGTGTTTGTGTGTGTGCGTGTGTGTGTGTGTGTGTGTGTGTGTGTGTGTGTGTGTGTGTGTGTGTGTGTGTGTGTGTGTGTGTGTGTGTGATTCTGTTTAATTGA
>JAODXP020000032.1:8972533-8982533 GCA_027497455.2 Sardinella longiceps
TCTCTTACAGTACTGTCCGTCAGACACACACACACACACACTCACCCACGCATACACATACAGTCACTCACTCAGACATCCCCTGCTGCTACCACACGGCCAGCACCCTTTTAACCACGACTCAGAGGTCACCGATCAGATTGCGGCCATCTAACATATAATTATAAAGCTAAGAGAGCCGGGGGAGGGGTGAGGCGGGGACACTAGTAGTGTAGTGGTCACAGCAGAGTGCTGTAGTGGTCTCACGGTGACCCAAACAAGGCATAATATTTTCTATCGTTGAAGCTTATATAGTCAAAGCGGATAAAAGACGGACAAAAGCCCCTCTGCACAGTTAACTGATGGCTTTATGGGCGAGAGACCTATACAGAGAAAATGGGAGAGGGAGAGAGAGAGAGAGAGAGAGAGAGAGAGAGAGAGAGAGAGAGAAAGAGAGAGAGAGAGATAGAGAGATATAGAGATAGAGAGAGAGATAGAGAACAGAGAGAGAGAGAGAGAGAGAGAGAGAGAGAGAGAGAGAGAGAGAGAGAGACAGAGAGAGAGAGGGAGAGAGAGGAAAGGAGTTCATGATGAGAAATGTAATATCTGACAATATGAGAAATCTGATGGAACACCAGCAGAGCGAATGGCACACGATGGGTGGATATTGCGGAGGCAAGTGAGAGCAGTGAAGGACAAAGGAGAGCAGAGAGGAGGACAGATGAGTCAGTGGAGATGGGCGTGGGGGCCAGATGACCCCTGAGCGAACGCACGGGGCTGATGACACACAGGGGCTTTTAGGCAAAGGGCACGAGGAGGGGACGTACAGGGTGCACGGTCGGGAGTAATCCCCAGGGACCGGGTGCAAGACCAGTGGATTTCCCCCAACACACCCCTCTATGGATTCTGGGTAGGGGGCAAATGGGATAGGAGTGTGTGTGTGTGTGTGTGTGTGTGTGTGTGTGTGTGTGTGTGTGTGGAGGGGGGTGGGGTGGGGGGAGGGGTTTTGGGGATGAGGGCGGATTAAGGCAGCTCGCTAGCAGACTGCAGGGGCGTGTTGTCTGAGGATAACGAGGCCAGAGTGCATTTATAGTTGTTTCGTTTTTTCCTCTCTTTCTCTCTCTCTCTCTCTTTTTTTGTTTTGTTTTGCCGGCAGCGTAAAAGCCTCCAGCAGATGAGTAGAGAGCTACTGAGAGGCACTCTGTCGTGTGTGTGTGTGTGTGTGTGTGTGTGTGTGTGTGTGTGTGTGTTCAGGGGCCTGGAAGATGCATGTCGAGTGGACAGCAAGATGAGTAGGGTCTATTTCTTTAACATGATGGTGTAGGAATCTACCATCACAAGATGGCAAGCTGAGGGAGCAACAACACACAACAACACACAACAAAGAGCTCTAAAAACTAGTGTCCTACAACGTGACAAATATAGCTTTGGACCAGACAGAAAATGGGAGTATAAAATAGAGATGACTCCTCAGTGCTTTCAAGACTATCTAGAGAGGACCACACACACACACACACACACACACACACACACACACAGGCCTGTCATCCCCAGTAGAAGTGCTACACACACACACACACACACACACACACACACACACACACACACACACACACGCCTGTCATTGCCAGTAGAAGTGCCACACACACACACACACACACGTACGCGTGCCTGTCATCCCCAGTAGAAGTGCTAGTGGAGCCGTATGTATGCAGCGTGGCATGTGATCAATAATGCAGAGTGTGTTGAGATGGCCCAGTTACCCAGTGTCCCAGTTCTGGTCCAGCAGGCCGAGCAGCGCCTGCCTCTGAGTGAGCTTGGCCTCTGCACTCAGCTCCTCTGTGCCGGCCAGGGTCTGGAACTCCTCACACACGTGGTCCTCCAGCACGTACACACCGCCCGCCGCCTTAGGCCAACGACTGGACTCCTCGGCCCACGGACTAGACGCCTTTGGGACAGATAGAGAGAAAGAGTGGGGAATGAGAGGGGGGGCAAATAGAGAGAGAGAGATAGATAGATGGAGAGAGAGAGAGAGTGAGAGAGAGAGAGAGAGAGAGAGAGAGAGAGAGAGAGAGAGAGAGAGAGGGAGAAGGGAGAGAGAGGGGGGGGGTGGGGGTAAGAATCTCATTAAATGTTGTCAACAGAATTGTGTGTCCTCTCTATCCCACAGCGGACTCAAGAGACCGTTTTTTCTTTCTTTTCTTTTTTTTTTTTTTAAATGAGAGCTGTGAAAGACAAAAAAAAACTTTCAAGTAGGAAACCTCAAGCATGATGTGAGGGGAAAAAAAAAAAAGAAAAAAAAAGAAAGAAACATTCTAAATGCGGTTATTTTCTCACCCAACCTCTCTCTCTCACACAGTTTTTTTCCCCCTCTATGATGCATCATTCAGGTCTTTTTTCACTCCCCGTCCCAAGTTTGATCCTAGCAGCTGCATTGACGCACACACACACACACACACACACACACAGAGAGCGAAGAGTCTTGCTAAGGGACAGGGTTAGTCACGTCTCAATCACTCTCCTGGGACGCCTCATATGTTCCCCACCAACACAACACAACAACAATATTAATGACAGGGAGAGGGGAACAACCAACAGGTGTGTGTGTGTGTGTGTGTGTGTGTGTGTGTGTGTGTGTGTGTGTGTGTGTGTGTGTGTGTGTGTGTGTGTGTGTGTGTGTGTGTGTGCTCATTTAGACTTCTGGCAATGAAAAAAAAAAACACACAACTAAGCCTGATCTCCAATCAGTCAACATCAACAGCAAATGGCTGCAAAATGAGGTGACTGGACGTGGCTTCAGACGGACTACAGCACTAAGATCCATCTCCCCTCCTCGTTCTTCCTGTGGCTTTGGCAGTGAAGGCCACTGTGGCTGCTGGACGGGACTTCAAAAGGCACCCAGTGGAGTTGGAACTGAGCAAAGCAAATGGCTGCAATGCCTCCCATGCAGCGCATTCCCACTGAGCCAATGAATAACACTTTCCAATAGCTCATCCCTCAAAGAGAGTTCCAGACCATCCTCTCTCTGTGTGTGTGTGTGTGTGTGTGTGTGTGTGTGTGTGTGTGTGTGAGAGTGAGTGAGTGAGTGAGTTTGTGTGTGTGTGTGTGTGTGTGTGTGTGTGTGTGAGAGTGAGTGAGTGAGTGAGTTGTGTGTGTGTGTGTGTGTGTGTGTGTGTGTGTGTGTGTGTGTGTGTGTGTGTGTGTGTGTGTAGAGGGTATGAGGTTAGTTGGTGTTTTTTCCCCCCCAGGTAACATGTTTGGCATGTCACATGACTGCGGGTGCAGGGGGAATGCCCTGAATCATACTGCTAGATTATAGGCTTCCATCGCCACGTTTGCCATTCCGGGCGGAGGATTACAAGATGCCGAGGGTATTGTGTGGCACACGGCTAATGCCGTCTTTGTTTTCCGGGAATGCGCTGGCAAATGCCTCTGCTTGGGCTGCGTCAAAACACTTAACATTATGTAATGGCTAATAAATGAGATCCCTTACAGCGGCGTGGTGTGTCTGACAGGGGGGGGGGGGTGATTTAAGGGAGTGCCTGTGCTGTGTGGGAATGATTAGCAACTCACTAATGGCCCAGGGCTGGCCACCTGACAAGCTGTCTGGATGGGCCCCAAGTGGGCATACTGGTGTGTCTGTGTGTGTGTGTGTGTGTGTGTGTGTGTGTGTGTGTAAGAGAACGAGAGAGAGAGAGAGAGAGAGAGAGAGAGAGAGAGAGAGAGAGAGAGAGAGACAGACAAGGGGAGAGAGGGAATCTCCGTTTCAAAAGCACTGTCAATGTGTGTGCTTAGCCTACCAATAACCTAGCAGTGCTTCCTCCGTCTCTCATTCTCCCCTCCACTAACCTTCTCTTCCCCACCAATATCTTGGCCACAGAAATAAGAGTTTGCTTTTTAAGGGGTGAGCAACTTCACTTGGAGGAATGGCTCTGCATGGGTATGGGGTATGGGCACAGACTATGGGTATGGGGTATGGGTACAGACTATGGGTATGGGGTATGGGTACAGACTATGGGTATGGGGTATGGGCACAGACTATGGGTATGGGGTATGGGCACAGACTATGGGTATGGGGTATGGGCACAGACTATGGGTATGGGGTATGGGCACGGGGTATGGGCACAGACTATGGGTATGGGGTATGGGCATAGACTATGGGTATGGGGTATGGGCACAGACTATGGGCATAGACTATGGGTATGGGGTATGGGCACAGACTATGGGCACAGACTATGGGTATGGGGTATGGGCACAGACTATGGGTATGGGGTATGGGCACAGACTATGGGTATGGGGTATGGGCACAGACTATGGGTATGGGGTATGGGCACAGACTATGGGTATGAGGTATGGGCACAGACTATGGGTATGGGGTATGGGCATAGACTATGGGTATGGGGTATGGGCACAGACTATGGGTATGGGGTATGGGCACAGACTATGGGCACAGACTATGGGTATGGGGTATGGGCACAGACTATGGGTAAGGGGTATGGGCACAGACTATGGGGTATGAGGCATGGGGACAGACTATGGGCATAGACTATGGGTATGACGTATGGGCACAGACTATGGTTATGGGGTATGGGCACAGACTATGGGTATGGGGTATGGGCACAGACTATGGGTATGAGGTATGGGCACAGACTATGGGTATGGGGTATGGGCATAGACTATGGGTATGGGCACAGACTATGGGTATGGAGTATGGGCATAGACTATGGGTATGGGGTATGGGCATAGACTATGGGTATGGGCACAGACTATGGGTATGAGGTATGGGCACAGACTATGGGTATGGGCACAGACTATGGGTATGGGGTATGGGCATAGACTATGGGTATGGGGTATGGGCATAGATTATGGGTATGGGCAGACTATGGGTAAGAGGCATGCAGGCACAGACTATGGGTATAATGCATGAACATAAAAGGACTCACCAGCTGTTCGGCATTAAAGGTGCGGCGCTCCTTCCTGAAGATGAGCAGGTCCCGCACACCCAGGGCCACCAGCAACTCCCTCCAGCCCGTCACATCACGGTCCGCACGCAGGTAGCATGGGTCCACCAGCACCCAGTCCACACCTGAGAGAGAGAGAGAGACAGAGACAGAGAGAGAGAGACAGAGACAGAAAGAGAGAGACACACACAAAAAGAGAGAGAGACAGAAAGAGACAGAGAGAAAGACGCAAAGAGAGAGAGAAAGATATAACATGTGTAAGAGTAAAACTGCGAACACTCACCTAGAGTACACACACACACACACTCATGCTAATTTAAGAACTTCATCTGTGCTCTGCCCCCCCGGAGGAGCAGGTCAGGCGTGCTGCTATTCTCCACGTTGAGGCGAGGCTCCATTCCTTCTGTGCTTACATAACCGTCAGCATTCTCCCAACTCCACTTTTCATGCCTCCTTGGGCCGGGACAAAAGGCACGGGCACCGCTGGGCCAAACTGCTGACTGGGTCCTGCGGCCCGCTCCAAAAGGTTCCAAGACAATGGCACAGAGTTTGGACTGGCGCTTTTGTTTCATGAGAATGCGCCGATCGGAAGGGGGCAACGGGTTTGAGACTTGTGTCATCTTACCTCCGCGAGTCTCCCAAATTGCAGGCGCTGTGTTTAACTGAGTCAGCTCATTGAGATCAAAGCCACTTCCAAATTCTGTCTATCTGGGACCTCCAGTAGTGCTTCTAGTGGCCAGCCATAAAGACTGTTAAAGACACGTCTCTCGGTTTAGAATAGAAAGACTGAATAAAGTTGGGTTGCAGTATGGTTGTGTTTAAGGCTGTTTAAGGCTTTAGAATTCAAGATATCTCGAAGGTGTGCCAAACCCTGTCACAGAACGATATAGGAATCATTCGCAAAAGCAATCGGAAAAGGGTTTGGCACACCTTTGAGGTGAGGTAGTTTTATATTTTGCTACGTCATCAAATGGATAAATCTCTCTCTCTCTCTCTCTCTCTCTCTCTCTCTCTCTCTCTCTCTCTAATTCAAATTCAAATTCAGTAGGCTTTATTGGCATGAATGTCACAATAACATTATTGCCAAAGCAATGACATACATACATATACACATACAATCATAATATATACATATTGTATACAAGTTCTGTATGTAAAACAAGACAAACAGACATACATAATGAATTACTTTGTAACCATTGTGTTATTTTGTGCATGTGTGGATGTGTGTGGGTGTGAGTGAGTATGGATGTATATGATTGGGTGATTGTGTGTGTGTGTGTGTGTGTGTGTGTGTGTGTGTGTGTGTGTGTGTGTGTGTGTGTGTGTGTGTGTTGGTGTGTGTCTATGTCTATGGATGTTTGTGCTCACATAGACCATACTGTATAGTGCATTATGCACTAGTGGCTCGAGTTTCTCAGACTGTCACATGCCAAGACATACTGTGCTGCGAGGGTTGCTGAAGGCCCCTCTCCAAGAAGTATTGCCATTTTTTCCTTTTCTGGCAGATTGCTGAAATTTTGGATATTATTTTGGAGTTTGTGGAAGAAGGTTTGTCTCAAATTGTCATATTTTTCACAATGTAAAAGAAAATGCACCTCTGTCTCAACCCTCTCTGCCTGACAGTGACCACATATTCTTTGCTCTTTGGGTAGCCATGTTTTTCTTTGTCTCCCTGTCTCTATTGCAAGATTGTGGTCACTCAGCCTGTACTTGGTCAGGATTTGCCTCTGCTTCTTATCTCTGACAGAGATGAGATACTCAGCCAATTCATATTCTCTGTTTAGGGTCAGATAGGCATTCATTCTACTTTGGTTCATAGTTTGGCTTATCCAATGTTCCAAATAGTTATCTTTTGTTTTATTCATAATTTTGTTGATGTTAATTGGGGTTTTGGAAGCAGAACTGGACTGAGCCTTGTTTGTGTTAGTATTTGTTATTGGGTTAGTTAGCTTCAGTACCAGCTGGCTTAGAGCACTCTTTTCAGGGTTCATCTCTTGGGTATTTAATGCCTCAAACTGGAGTGTAGTGTTGGGACTGGAGTTGAGATGCATCCAGAATTTTAGGGTTCGTTTTTGAATTGGTAGAGCTAATGGGAATCGGCCTAATTCAGCCCTACATGCGTTGTTTGGTGTTTTGGGTTGTACTTTTAATATATATCGGCAGAATTCTGCATGTAGGGCTTCGGTTGGATGCTTGTCCCACTTTGTGTAGTCGTGCATACTGAGTGGACCCCAGACCTCACTTCCATACAGCGCAATAGGCTGAATTACACTGTCAAATATTTTGCACCAGATTGTAATTGGTATGTTTATATCATGGAATTTTCGTTTTATTGCATAGAGAGCCCTGCGGGCTTTTTCTTTAAGTGCATTCACTGCCAGGCTGAAACTTCCTGATGCAGTAATTACCAGACCAAGGTAAGTATACTGCATCGTATGCTCTAGGGCGGTGCTGCCTAGGCTAAATCTGTATCTGTGTTCCTGACACCTGGGCTTTTTTTGAAAAATCATAATTCTGGTCTTAGATGGGTTTACTGATGGTCTTAGATGGTTTATTCTTTGATGGTTAATTCTGGTCTTAGATGGTTTACTCTCTCTCTCTCTCTCTCTCTCTCTCTCTCACACACACACACACACAAAGGCAAAACACTTTGTACAAATATATGAAAGACCCATATACAGGACATATTGCATCAGTGACAAACTTGAGTGCCGTGTGCAGTGCTGTGCAGTGCTGTATGCTAGGCGGGCGTGCATCTGTACCAGGCAGTTTGGTGGGCAGGTCGATGTTGCTGTAGTCTTTGGAGAAGTGTACTCTGCTCTGGGCCGGCCACTGCAGGCCGCGGTTGGTGAGCACGGGGACGGCCACGTTCAGGCCGCCGTAGTCCTGCTCACGCACGTACTGCTTGATGAACAGCAGGTAGCTGACCAGCACATCCTGAGGCTTGGACTGGAGGGGAGGGGGGGATAGAGACAGAGATGGCAGAGTAAGAGACTGTGTGTGTGTGTGTGTGTGTGTGTGTGTGTGTGTGTGTGTGTGTGTGTGTGTGTGTGTGTGTGTGTGACTGTGTCCTCGGGTGCATCAGGGACATGTGCAAATGTCCTCCCCGGCTCCAGACTCAGTTTGTGATGGTGAATACATTTACATAGACAGCATCAGCACAGAGAGGTGAGGGGCTTAGCAGGAGGGAGGGAGGGAGGGAGAGAGGGAGCATAGGAAAGGTGGCATGAAAGAGGGAGAGAGAGAGAGAGAGAGAGAGAGGAGGAGGGGTAGAAAGAAAGAAGACATGACAGAGGGAGGGAGAAAGAGACAGATGGAAGTAAAGATGAGTGATGGAGGAAGAAAAGAGAAAGAGAGAGAGATAGAGAGAGAGAGAAAGACACAAATGGAAGTAGAGATGAGTGATGGAGGAAGAAAGAGAAAGAGAGCGAAGAAAGGAAAGAAAGTAAAGACCGAAGAAGGCAGCAAGTTGGAGGGAAGGAGAGATGCGGGTTATCTGTGTTAGCCGGACTCGATCATGTGCATCAAGGTGAGAATGCCTCCCTCCCAAGTGCACTTCCTCCAAGCCCACACACACACACACACACACACACACACACACACACACACACACACACACACACACAGCTTATCTTCCCCCTGTCCTCTCCTGTCTTCTCCCAGTCTCTGATCACATGACATGACCTGACTTCCTTCCTTCTCTATGCGTGGGAAGGGAGGATACTTCTGCATCAAAGTGTGCACTGAGACGACCATACTGCACAAGAAGTATACACGCTCTTTTGATCCCTTGAGGGATATGTGAATTATGTATAATTTGAGATTCATGCAATTCAGTGTCCTTGAGTGCTCTTGAGTGTGATGTAAACATGCTATGTGTGCATGGTCACACACCCGTGTGTGTGTGTGTGTGTGTGTGTGTGTGTGTGTGTGTGTTGATTGATATGGGGATGTCCCGCTGTGAGGACGTGCTGTGGATGCACCTGTATGGATGCACGTGTTTACACACATGTCCAGTAAGGGGACACAGCATGCACGTGTGTTAGGATGGGGGTGTGAGGTGGGCTGTTTAGCCGCTGGCTATGAGCCTTGATCTTCCATGCATAGCTTCTCAGCGTGGGATACATCTGTCTGTCTGCCTGTCTCTCTGTCTATCTGTCTGTCTGTCTGTCTGCTCTGGGCTATTTATTATCAGTGCTTTATGTGTCTGCATGGGTTTTCATTTGTGTGCTCATAAGTGCTCACAATGCTGACATACAGCTCCTGTAGAAGCAATGTAGTGTATGTTTTCGTGTCAACATATGTTTGGATGTAATTGTGATTGTATGTGTGTGTGTGTGTGTGTGTGTGTGTGTGTGTGTGTGTGTGTGTGTGTGTGTGTGTGTGTCTGTGTGTGTGTGTGTGTGTGTGTGTACCTTCCAGGCGTCGTTAGTGAGTGTGGGGTAGATGTGCTGCTGAAGGACGTGTTGGGGCTCCAGCTCGTGCACACCTAGGCGTCGGAGCAGGTCCCGCACCTGAGAGTTCCCCAGAGCGTCCAGACTGTTCAACAGCGCAGGGGCCACCGTGCACAGGTCACGATACAGAGCCTCCAGACCTGACAGAGACAACAGAGAGAGCACAGTACTGTCTTTTAGGGTTGTGTGATATCGTTATCGTATATCGTCCAAAAAAAATCCACGATAGGAATTTTTGTCAAATCGGGAAATACGATAGTCAGAAAATGTTTTGTTAGCATTTATATTTCCACCGAATAGACCACACAAACAACTCTCAGGTGAATATTTATTGTCAACAATTTATTTACAATTGATTACCTTTACAAAATTTTCAAGAAGTGTCTTTCTAAACCTTGAAAACGCAACATTTAAAACCCAAGCATTTTCTGGCACCTGTATGAACCCTGTGTTAAACTGTAGACCTAATATACTTTTTTATCGTCAGTTATCGATATTGTGATAAAAAAAAAAAAAAAACAGAAAATATTGTGATATATTTTTAAGTCCATATTGCCCAACCCTACTGTGTTTACTAAGGTCTCAACCCTCAAGTGGACTTGA
>JAODXP020000032.1:8987533-9012582 GCA_027497455.2 Sardinella longiceps
TGGGTTGAAAATAGCTCCATCTCGGGTCCCGTAGAGTGTGCAGGGGAGAGAGAGAGCTAAACCCACCTCGGCCTTTTTTGGCAGGTAGGCAAGCTCTGCCTTTGAGGAGCTGCAGGATCTGATTGGCCACCGGTTTGAAGAAGTCTTGGATCTCGTCAGGAAGTGGAACAAACTGCAGGAAGTTGCAGAGTCCTTTCAGGCCGCTGAATTCCGGGTGTTTCTGTGAGAACCGAAATAGAGAAGATAAGACGTTCCATTCTTTCAGCGGCACAGTGTGTTGTCTTTGGTTCTCTTTGCCAATTTCTCTAGAGAAAATTGCTGAACTGCTGCAAGTGGTTGAAAACTTTCTCAATAATTATTCACCAAACAGCCTTGTGTACTTCCTCACTCTAGTGTAAGTAGGCAAAGGGTTTCAAACTGTTGATCTGCAAAAGTCATAATTTTAAACCAGGGTATCCGATTCTATGATAGCTATCAAAATGTAAAGCCAGCTTATTTACATACTCCACAATGAGTATTACTTGAAGTGAATGTATCAAAGAGATTACCACTTTACTCACACCATTAGACATAATTGTTATTTAATATCATAAAATCAGTTTGGACAGGCAAAAAAGTCATTTCATCACTGGTCTTTAAATGTAATTCTCTTAAGGTTTGAGGCTGGCAATTTGTGATGTAACACTGCGAGAAACTATTGCCTTAATGGTCCATCAAATATACATGTGTGCTCCACAAAGCCAACACTTGAACACCAACATGCTCTCAACGCGGAGCGCAGAAGGTTATCGCTCCCCCCCCTCCCCTCCCCAAACCATCCACACACACTTACAGTGATTACAAGTGATGTAATGCCATTCATTATTGATGCATTTGAACTCAAGTTGTTTCAATTCAACTCGTTTTTTTAACAACTAAAGGCTATTAAGAATGCCAATTCAATTGCATTCCTAGTGGGCATTAGGTCCCTGTGGACGCTAAGACTGGGGTTAGATAAGGCTGATCTGGAGTCAGTTCTGTGGGGGGAGGGGACTGATGAGGCTCTTACTCTGAAGACGTCCATGGCCTCCATGAAAAGTTGGGCCAGGTTGGAGCGCAGCCACTGGTTCCAGGAGCTGTCCCTGTCCACGTCCTCTCGGGAGGACGGGATGTCAAAGTCCCCTGCAGAGGACACAAAATGGAAATATTTTGATGAGGAAAGAAGAAGAAATTGCTTGAAGGTGTTTATTTTGCCCTCAACGACACCTTCTAGGCTGCACTGTCTAAAAGGCACTACCTTTACCCTAACCCTAACCCCCTTAAACTTCACCCTCAATTTAGGGGCGTAGTGCCTTGAAGGCAGTGCTGCCTGGAAGGCACTGTTGAGGGCAAAAATACTAAAAAACAAAAGAATTTACAGTTACAACAACAACTACAACAACTAACAACAAAATATCACTCAAACAAGGTGATTCTGATAACTGCATCTTTCTATTCATCTATGACCAGGATCTGCTTCACAACCACAAGATAAATTGACAGTATTAATGGCTGAGGAAAAAAACACTAGAAGACTGCACTGCATCTGTCCAGCTGCACAAACAGCTGTGCTGACGTTCGCACCACCCTTGCATGCCTGTGCAGTGGATAAATGACATCTGTGAACTTTGCCCTCCTGCCTGACCTTGGATGATGAAGCGAAAGCCGAAGCTGCGCAGCGGTAGGAAGGCGAAGACGTTCTGTTGCCGCGGCTGCAGGGGGACGTCTGTGGAGGACGAGGACGCGCCGTCACTCAGGCAGAAGGCCATGGCCAACTCCGTTGAGTCCACCTCCTCCTTAATCTGTAGAGCGCACACACACACACACACACACACACACACACACACACACACACAGACAGACACACACACACACACACAGACACACACACACACACACACACAGACACACACACACACACAGTGGAGCACCTTTAGTATAAATGTGTGACAGTCAGTCCATGGATCATTCCATCATATGTCCATGATGGAAAAGTGTTATAGCAGTCTGTAGAAAGTGGGTTTTTCTGTTTGTCTCTGTGTACATTTTCTGTGATATGTATGTGCTGGTGTTATGTTATATATGTTTCTTGGTGGTGGGCAAAGAACCTTAACTTTGTGAATCAGTATTTCATGTTTACGAGGCCTGTACAAACAGTCGGTGAAAAACGAATGAAGACAATACAATAAAAGACTAACTAAATGGAAAACTAAGACTCATAAGCATCGAATACAATTCACTTTTACCTCATGATTTAACTCGCGAGTCACGACTACCGTAAGTAGGTTCTCTCTGAGGAGCTGTGCTTCCAACCATCAGAGACACTCGAGAGACAAAAAAAAGCAGCCTTCTAAAGTTCACACAAGCATGCAGTTCAGCTTTTACACAGGTATGATGAAAAGCTTCAGTGGACTATTCTCATTTTTAAAGCAACTCTGTGCAATTTCCACAACGGGCCCAACTGAAGAACACCTGAAGGACATGACATACTGTATGGCAATCTGAGTGTGTGCAATTAGCTCGTAGCACTGAGACGCTAGCGGCAGTGTTTCTATATGGAACAGAAGCAGAAGCCTGAGGGACTCGAGCCAGGTCTTTCCTGCTGCAGCACGTGTGTAGTGGGCCTGTCAATCATGTGCTGGGTGACAGCGCTGCACGGGGAAAGCCTCGCTCTCCTGTACGCCTCCCTCGTTAAACGTGACTTAATTAAAGCGCTGCTAATTTGATGGCATCCCTCAACACCTGAGGTGGGAGAACTAAAAATGGAGGAGGTGGAGAGAAGGTAAGAGAGAGAGGTGGGGAAAAAAAGAAGCGATAGAATAACATACTTTAGGGTGGAGAGGGAGAACAGGAGTGTCAAAAGAGTGGGGGAAGAGAGAGAAAGAGAGAGAGAGAGGGGGGTTGGGGGAAAAAAATGACAGCGTCTGCCATAGCAGATTTGTGTGTTTCTTTTTGACTTTCCCTGTGACCTGAATGGGCTGCTTTGGTGATGGGTTGGGGAGACAGTCCCCAAGCCCTCAAGGCACTTGAAATGTCTGGAGAAGATCAGACAGAGAGGGAGAGAGGGAAGGAGGGAGAGAGAGAGCGAGAGAGAGAGAGACAGACAGAGAAAGAGAGAGAGAGCAAGAGAGAGAGAGATAGAGGAGAGCGCAACAGATAGAAGGGAAAAGATCACAAAAGAGAGAAGAGAGAGAGAGAGAGAGAGAGAGAGAGAGAGAGAGAGAGAGAGAGAGAGAGAGAGAGAGAGAGAGAGAGAGAGAGAGAGAGAGAGAGAGAGAGAGAGAGAGAGAGAGGCGTGGGCTGCGAGAGGAGGGCTTACATAATGCACTAGGAGGGCCCCAGAAGACACAGACATGAAAAGGCGAGAACATTCCTGTCGTGAAGGAGCAAGATGGAGTGAGAGAAAAAGAAAAAAAAGGGGAAGATGAAGGGAAGGAAAGCGGGATGGCACTGAACAGGTTGAGGGGGGGGCTGCAAATCCTATAGACAAGGCTCTTTATTCTCCACTTGGTTATTAGAGAGAGGGATAAGTGGGGCTTAACAACAGTGTGTGAGCTGGGGGGGGGGGGGGTTAAGGGGGGTAGGAGGACGGCGGTTGTGAGGAGAGTTTTAATTTAGCTTAATTACTATTTTTTTTTAACTTAATTACTATTACTTAATCACTACTTGCCAGTTGTGACCTTATTTTGATTTGGTCTTGTCTTTTGTATACTACAACACACAGCTATTCAAACAGCTACTACCTTATTAAGTGTAAATTTGTCTTCACTGTCTGACTGTCATTTGAGGATGATCTGATATCACCAAGTAATTAAGGATCCGGGATCACTGTCAAACTTGATGCCCTGGATGAATGGGTTAGGATTAGGGTTAGGGTTAAGGTACATTGATCCAGGGCAAACGTTTGACGTTGATCCTGGACTCTTAAATACTTGGTGATATCAGAATTATATGAGATATGAGAATTTTTTATGTTTTAGGTCTACTGTTCTGTTCAGACCTAATTCAGTGGACTCTGTGTGTGTGTGTGTGTGTGTGTGTGTGTGTGTGTGTGTGTGTAGTGTGTGTGTGTGTGTGTGTGTGTGTGTGTGTGTTTGTATGTGTGTATGTATGTATAGTGTGCGTCTTGCCTTCTTGGGGTGGAGCACGTTCTTGACGACCAGCCAGCGTTCTAGGCCACCTGTGTGCTTCACCTCCAGGATGTTATGGCTCAGGTCCTGCCGACTCATCGTCTCCAAGCGCCCCTCCATCTAGACGTCGGCAGAGAGGTCAAGGGTCACCAAAAGGGGTCATTTACAGCACACAGAAAACAGCAGCACTACCACCTATTAATAAAGAGCTGGTGCGTTCTAGTTAAGGCGTGATATTCTGTGGGCAAATGTGACCACATCAACTCAATCAAAATATATCAATCAAAAATAAAGACAAGAAAATTGCGCTATTATTGTTACTGATTGATTAAGAAGCACCATGTATGTCCATGTGTGTTTGTATGTTTGAATGTGTGTGTTGTATGTATGTATGTATGTATGTATGTATGTACAGTATGTATGTATGTATGTATGTATGTATGGAATGTGTCAGCAGTCGCGAAGGAGTCGCAAACGCAACAGATCTCAATTTACACCGCACTGGAAATATCCACCATGGGGAAAAGAAGTGGGAAAAAAGACGAGGTGAGTTTGCGTCACGAGGTGAGTTTGCGTCAGTGAAGCACCTGGTTGAAGATGGTGATGGAGCGCAGGCGGTGGAGGAAGAGCAGGAGGGAGGGGTGGACGTCACGGAACAAGTTCCTGGTTTGGAGGCTCTCCGAACGCAACGGGAGGTGGATCTTTGTGGTCCAGCTACAACACATAAGAAAAGGGTGAGAATCCAGCTGTCTGGAGCCATTTCCATGTTGGACAAATCTGACTATTCTAACCGGAATGTTCCACACTGCGCGGCTATTGGATTTTATGATTGGATTACTGCAGTGAATAGACCGTATTTGACTGCTGGTGCAACGTCGCACTGGCAGTTTCAACAATTTATTTTGGCAGAATACATTGTTCCGCCTCGACAATTGGCTATTGTTTTGACTGGAGGATCCCAAAGTCACTGAACCAAAAAAAAAAAAAAAAGGAAGAGCCATTGAACTGAGAAAGACTCCCTCTAGTGTTCCAGAATGGACACTGCACAGCATTGGAGAGGGATCTCACCTCTTGCGACAGATCTCCGAAGCGTCGGCCGCCGCCATGGGTCGCTCCTCCTCCACCCAGTGAGGCAGGATGTATCCCATGGGGCCGCTGTTCTTGTCGAAGCACACGTGGAAGCCGTTGGAGTGGATCTCAGGGCGGTCCGTTACTTTGAACACCGACTTGAACCCGATGCCCTTCTGGCCTGAGGGAGACAAATGTCACATCATCAGTCTTTTGATCACAACATAATTGGGCAGAAACAAAACTTCATTTTAAAGACCATAATATGTTGTATAATGCATATATACAATAATGCTAAGGTTATTTAAAGGCATCTTGGTTATATAGAGGTGATCTCTTTGAGAACATTGTAAGAATGTATATGCCAAACAGAACTGTGTTTCATTTTTCCGAAAGCACTGAACCAAACTACATCTAAAGAAACCATCAAGACTGGAAAGTAATGGAAAATAGATTGCTATGAGTCACAAGTTCACTGTGCTGCCCTGCTCAAAACACCACACATGCTTTTTTTGTGGTGATGGTGGTGGTGGTGGTGGTGGGGGGCGGGGGGGGCTGTGTGTGCCTCTCTTGCCCCAGGACCTGCGTCTCTCTGGGCCACACATCTGCAGCCCAACTCCATCTCCACTGCCCAGAGCCACACTAAAACACTGGGCAAAATTTGGCTTTGGGGAACCAAACTGACAGATTGGATTGTGATATAAGCACATCACAGGAATGAATTACACAAACTGTTCACACATTTCTCTTTCAAAACAAAAACACACACACAAAGACAGACACACACACACAGTCGTCCCCCCCGCCCAAACACCCACAGGCACACACACACACACACACACACACACACACACACACACAGACACACAGACACACAGACACACAGACACACAGACACACACACAGCGAGCCCATAGTTTTTCAAATGAAGTGTGTGTGGTTCAGACACCAATCCCAGACCGCCTGCTTGTCCTGGGCTGCATAATTAGTCTGAAGGTTATCTAATAAAGCACTCCTCACAGCAGGGCCTGTGGTGCCCTGGCACAGCCAATGCCTTACTGACACACACACACACACACACACACACACACACACACAAGCACAAACGAGAGTGTGTGAGGGAGTGTGTGAATGGGCTGCACACACTGACAAGCACACCAGGCACTTCACAAGGACATCTGCTCTGTTTCAGAGACACTTCTCCCAGACCGCAGGAGACAACAACACACAGAGAGAGAGAGAGAGAGAGAGAGAGAGAGAGAGAGAGAGAGAGAGAGAGGGAGAGGGAGAGGGAGAGAGACAGTGGGGAGGATTGTTACTCAATCCATTTACAGGTATAATGGCAGGTCTTCACATAAAACCCCAGGACAGAGAAATTTCTCCTTATCAGCCAAGAGCTTAAAATAAGCCTGCTTCCATGATGTCACTATAACCAACTTCTTTATACCTTAATGAGAACACTAGCCTCAAAGCAACCGCACAATCAACAAGACAGCCTAGTCAATAAGACAAACAAACTAATACACAGTCACACACACACACACACACACACACACACACACACATGGCTGTGCTTAGTGTGTGCCAAGGAGTTGCAGGTAAAGCTGGTGGCCCAGAACACCTGAAGTTTTCCCCTTAACTCCCTTGAGGTTTGGGTGTAATTGAAGCATAGCCCTGTTGCACATGCCTGCTGACTGCACTACAGTAGATAGTGAGTGGAAAGAAGAATTTGGAACAACATAGACCAAAAGCGAAGGCAAAAGCGAACAAGCAGCTTACATTGAGTCAATGCCACCTCACATTTTACTTTTACTACAATTTCAAACGTTGTATGAACCATTGACTCAAAGTGCTTGTCCGCATTTTGGTGCTATATCAAAAGGATAAACTGATGAAAAAACAAAAGGATTTGCACACTGCCTTCAAGAGACTCAACTTTTAATAAATCTGCAACGTTTCACATATATTAAAAGTTGAATCTCTTGAAGGCAGTGTCAAATTCTTTTTTTTTCAAGGGATTCACTTTTTAAAAACTAAATAATAATACATATTATTTATATAAGTATCAATCATAATGTAGAGAGTGTTAAATAAATAGAAAAAGTGTCTAAATCCCTTCAGTGGCATCCTAATTCATTAGACAAATGTGATGAGATTTCTGGCAGATGAAGAGTACCTATGTAACCGTAAGTGTGTTTGCCCTTGGTGCTACGTCCCACGTCACAGATGGCCCGCACGTTCTTCTCCTCGAAGCCACACTCGTTATTTAGGATGGTGATGCAGTCCTTCTCGATCACGAACGCCAGAGATGGCGGGACATCTTGGGCTGAAGGGTAGCTGTTGTCATCTGCATTCTAAACACACAATGGCTTTTTAATTTCTGCAAACGTTGCTAAGCTAAGAATAAGAAATATGTTACGCAACACAGTGCCATATAATTCATTTGAAAACACCACCAGGAATTATAAAACTTAAAAAATATATACCGCATTAAAATGAAAAACATGATGCAGCAGAACTATTCATATCTTAAACCGATTACATACTGGAGGTAGAAGAATTGCATCCAAAAAAATCTAAATAATGAACAAAATGAATTCAAATAATAATTATGAAACTTTTCTGGAGCAATGCACTGAACGAAAACAAAAACAAGTGCAAAACTCTAAGCATCTTTTCTCAGTAAGTGACGTTGGCTATTATTCAACACAGGAATAATCAGAAGCCTAATTCCACAAATGACTCATGCAGGACAAACATTTACATGGGGGGTGGAGGTGGGGGGGGGGGGGGAGCAGCAATGGATGTTAAGTAACGCTTGTGGAAGTGGCCAACCTGAATGAGCTCCAGGACAAAGTGGGTGTCTTTGCTGTAGAGCTCGGTGGAGAGGCGCTGTAGACTGCGTCCTAGACGCTCCTGGTGCACCTGCATCAGCCGCTGGCCCTCCTCGTTCAGCTCCACGCCCACCCCAAAATCACTCCTCCTGGAGCACACACACACATGCGCACACACACACACACACACGCACGCACAACACACACAGACACACACACACACACACATGCACACGCACAACACACCCACACACACCCACACACACACACACGCACGCACACGCACGCCACCACGCACGCACACGCACGCACACGCACGCACACGCACGCACACGCACACACAATAAAGACAAAACAGGCATGATCAGATGGGATCCCAATGTCAAAACAATTCTGTAGTAACACACTTTTGCTGCACAAATGTATCATCATCATCATCATCATCATCATCATAATAATCATCATCACCACCACCATAACCATGACCAATGTGACTGAGCCCAGGTTGGAGAACAGGAGTAATGCCATTATGAGATGCTATGCTAACATCTTACAGTGATCACTGCAGCCAGTTATGCAACAAGAAGCAATTCACTGAAAGCCTTTTAGCTCATGGGATTGTTTTGAATTGAATTAATGTGGTTACATTGTCTCAGTATTAGCAACGGTTACGGGTGTGTGCACGTAAACAAACCTGATGTCCTCGATGACGGCCCTTTGTTGGCTTAGTCTAGACAGCTCCGTCTGCTCGCCTGGGGAGTCTGGCTCCTCCTCCTCTTCTGCTGCTTCTGCCGCTGATGATTCCACTGCACCTGGCTGGCCTGGAGTCAGGCCGACGTGGGTCTCCTCCGTCTCCTCGAGGTCGCTCAGGTCGCTGGACTGATCCGAAGCCAGCTCTTCGTCACTGTCGGTTTCATCACCGTTGACGACGTCACTGTGACTGGTGTCATCTGTGGGAGCAAGTCACATGGAGGAGTCAAATTCTGGAGTAATACTATCAGTGCCATATTTTCCTGCCATTCAAGTCTTCTAGAGTCTCCCAGTGTTTCGATCTTAAGGCAGCTGAAGCCTTGTTGATTATTGGCACCAGAGACAGTTGTACCTTTGTTACAACTTGTTGTTGTTGACACCTAGCATGATGCCACCACTTGAAACATGAACCAAATAATGCATGACTATTAGTCTGTAATAAGCCTATTTGATCACTGTCTTTTCCCACACTCTCCTGCAGCAAGTACTGGTAAGGAGTCTTTGCCGTAAATGTGTGGGTCTACCTGAGGTGTCAATGCCGTTGAGTTGAGGGACGGAGGGCTCATCTGTTGGGTCTTCGCTATCGGACAGGCTGTCCTCAGACAATGGAGTTCTCAACCCGTTGGTCACCACAGACTGCTGCAAGGGAATTAGGGTTAGTGTTTGACTTTGAGGGAGTGTGGAAGCAATAAACCACGAGAGGCTGGTGGTTATGCTGGTTTTAACACGGCTGTTGTAAACACAAGCACAATGCATAGTGGAATACCGGTAGACACCATGGTCAAACCAGCCAAAATACTGGACTCAAGAGGGTTATTGTGTATTGTATTCTTAAACTGTTGTATTCTTAAACTGTTAGCACATTTAGAGAGTGTAGTAGAGAGGGCATGATTAGAGTAGAGTAGAGTAGAGTAGAGTAGAGAGGGCATGATTCCATTTAATGAAGACACAACGAAATGTAATTAGAATAGAGTATATTAGAATATGGAGTTAGAGTTATACTGCACATGATTACAACCAACCCCCTCTAATCAAACAGTGGGATATGTCCAAAACTAGACTTAAGGCCACCGCACACCAGTTCCGAACAGTGCTGAGCACTCCTCTTCCAACATTCTATCCCATTGTTTTCAATGCAACCCTGCACACCAGCGGCGAACTCTTCCACCGTCGATTGTGAATTACGATTCAAGTCTATTTTGTCGGAGCCGCCCACTGACATCCATTGTTAATTTCACAGGCTACTGTGCTAGGTGCTGGCCAAAATTGTCGGATTCGAAAGTGCTCTGCAATGCTGGCGGAGCCGGTGTGCGGGCGGCTTTAGGGCTTTGGAAGGCTAACTAACAACTAGCGACTCTGCAGCAACTAGCGAACCCCAGGCGTGCCCTGAGGGTTCTGACCTTCTGATTGGAGGAGGTGTCTGCAGCTTTGGGCGGGAGCAGTTTGGAGTGGTAGTCCCTTGCCCACTCGGTGATGCCCAAAAGGACACCCATCTGGTGGAGGCGGTTGAGGAAGCGTGGCACGGGCCGGGCACAGGTCAGCAGAACCGTCTTGGACACGGACTGACCCAGCACCTTAGAGAGGGGCTCCAGGAAGATCTGGGGGCACAAAAGGACTTTGTCAAGATATAAGATAAGATATTAAACAACATTTTGTTTATTGGTGTTAGTTGGTGAGAAAAAATAAATAATCTTTGCGAAACTGTAGGACTGGTGTCATTATACGTGTCCTCCCATGCCAGCTTTTAGCTTAATGAAAGAAAAAAACTGCAGTGATTTCACCACCAAATGCCTGTCCAAACATGATGGGTCTAACTGCACAGACGTATTCATCCATCTTCAACCAAGTGTTAAATTGACCAATACATTCAGTCAGAAAGACGAGGCCAGATCACCAAGTTGTTTGTTGTGAAGTTGACATAGAGGGTAACAGTAACAGTTGAGCATGGAGTACCTGTTGCAGTAGGGCTCTGCAGATTCTTGTAGGGATTCGGACCAAACACTCCAGAACAAACTGGGCCACTGTGTTGTAAGAATGATCATCTTCCGACGAAGCTGAATCTGAAAAATGTTTAAACACATGAATTGATGAATTGAACCTCAGATTGAACCCGTGCATTTTTCTATGCATTGTTTGTCTACTTTTCTGAGTGTTTGCACCTTCATGTTTATTCCATGATAATAATATGTGCTTATACGTATGTGCATACAGCATATGCAATATCAACTCGATAAATCCATTGCCTGCGTCTTCCTACCTTCTCTTGCTACAGCTGCGGCCAGCGAGCTCTCCATGTGATTGGCCAGGAGGGCTGTGGGGGCGTTGGCTATCCCATCAGCCACCACGATGGACACCAGGTGGCCTGCTGTGCCGACGGCGTCCAGGGCCTGAGCCGCGTCTGCAAACAGTCTGTCCCCTGAGGCTCTGGTCACCCGCAGGAGGACTCCTGGCTTCACCTCCAACGCCATCAGGTCTGTATGGGCTACACAACATAAACAAATACATACATAAACAAACAAACAAACAAAACAAACAAACAACACGAAACACTAAATTATTCATTTTGTCAACTATTTACCTTTCGCTGTTGTGAAATACTGTAATCTATTCTGCTGCAATATTGCAAAAAAAAAGTTAAGCTTTGGTCCATGCTGCATTTTAATGAATCATGTTGTTGTCAACAGACTAGACTTTTTACTGAAGTCACGCCTCAGTGCACATTTCTCCCCTGTGTGTGAGGACAGACATATCCTGAGGATTTCTCCTCAACCAGACATGCACCTTACTGCACCACTGAACACAAACTGAATAAATACAAACAGAAAGCATGGCACAACTACACACCACTTATCTGTCTCTCACTCTTCTTCGTCTTCTTTTTCAATCACACACACAGGCACACACACATAGATACTCTGACACACACATAGACACTCATGCACACACACACACACATACACACTTACTCTGACAGACACACACACACACACACACACACACACACCAAAGGGACCCACCGCAGTGTCTCTCGATGAACTCCTTGAGGGGCCCCAGGCTGGGCTGGAAGACGGACTCCCAGAGGCTCCACTGCTCCAGGTCCTCCAGCAGAGGGGCCGACAGCAGGCAGGACACGGCCTGCTCCTTACGGACCTCCCCCAGCACCCCCACAGACTCCGCCACCGCCCGCTCCCTGATACAGGCACAGGAGCCAGTCAGCCTCAGTGTACTGAATATTACACTTACAGACGATCTTCTTTACCTCTATGGCCAATGCCAAGATTCAAACATTTAGGCTAGCTCATTGTGTGAGTAGAACCATTACAGGTAGGAGTGGCAATCGAGTAGAATGGAGAATTGAATGCTTCAATTGACTAGAATCGTATGCCTCTGACACTGACGATTTCTCTTATCAATGCCAGCATGTTTTTAAGATCATGGTCAGTGGGTCTTTATGTATATTCACCTTATTCCGCGGGTAAACATGGGCGCTGCCATGACGATTGTCATTCAACATCCGGTCTAGCAACGCATTGACTTAGCGTTGTGATATTTGGTGTTTTAACGGTCTAATATAAGTGGTATTACTATGAAGTTGTGCTCACTACATCCATCAATAAACTTAGAACAGTTCATCGCCAGATAAAAAATGATGTTTTCAGCAGTAAAAACGGTGTTTCTACGGCTACAATAAGGAGTTTTGTGATTGTGGCATTTCATGAAAAATACGTTGATTTGAATGAGGCGCAGCGTCTAACGGAAGTTCCAAGACAATCGGAGGGCAAACGCGGAAGAAAAAAAGACAAAAAGGGGCAGGGCTGCATAAGGTGAATGAAAATGTAAATAGATAACACCTTTCTACAGGGTTTCCCTCATTCAAAGCTAAGAGGTGCTAAGAGGACAAGTGGGTGAGCATCACATGTATATTTCCATATGTTCTATATGTTCAACAGATTCTAAGGGATATACCTCCATCCAAGTTGTGTCCTTCCCTACTGTAAAACATTAATAATTAATCTCAATACTTTACATTTAGAAATCAAAAGGGCAATCAAACCCAAATGCAACATGCATAGAGGACTAACCTCTAATATCAGTAACTAATATCAGATTTAATTTACTTGAGTTCTTTTTTTTTTTTTTTAGATATTTTTGGGCTTTTTGCCTTTAATCAGATAGGATAGTGTAGAGATGACAGGAAACAAGTGGGAGAGAGAGATGGGGTGGGATCGGGAAATGACCTCGGGTCGGAATCGAACCCGGGTCCCCGGAGTAATGGTCTGACGCCCTAGCCACTGAGCCACGGCGCCCCCATCATGCACTTGATTTCATGACGTCATGTACTGTGTGATACTGGAGGCAAATCCTGAAAGCATCAAAAAGGAGCTTGGTTCTCACCCGTCCAGCTTGGGCATCAATGGGGTCTCATATCTCACTGGGCTGGGGCTCAATGGGTCGCCCAGGCTTCTCTGGCGCCGGACGAAGTCCAATTGGTTGCTTAGCGCCCCGTAGCCCAGCTCCCTGCTATCCCTCAGGCCGTAGTGACTCCTCAGAGCCGCCTCGATGAACTTCAGCTGAAGCGAAGGGTAAAGACCCGGGGTAAACAAGACTCTTCATTAAAGTCCGGAGTAAGTTTAAGCATAGCCCTGCTGCACGAGCCTTCTAACAGCAATATATTTCGCATGAAATGAAAGATTTTCGAACAGCACAGACATAACGCGAACGCAAAACACTTTACATTGAGTCAATGTAACCTCAGATCTTACTTTCGGTTTCCAACAGTCAGGTCCCATTGATTCAGTGTAAAGTGCCTGTTCGCTTCTGCATTCGCGTTCGGTCTGTGTTGTACCAAATTATTTTGTTCCACTCGCTAACTAGCGCATTTAGCAAGCTCTTTCAACAGGGCTATGTTTGAATTCACTCCGGTACTCTCCTTTAAGATCAGAGAATTCTAATTCTAATCTTAAACCATCACTTTAACTTTTCTTACTGGAAAACAACTACCTGTAGGCTCCAAGTAGTATATCAAACATGTGTGATTTAGAGCAGATTACTACATACTAGATTACTCCAATGACTACTGCAGCTGATGGATTTCCAGAACAAAACCAATTCGCAAATAAACAGAAGATTTTATTCCCTATTTAAGTGAATACTCAGTATAGGCAGGCCATTCCATGGCCCCTTAGGCCTAAATATAGCCCCTCTCTGTCACATCAAAGCTGCGTGGAGGAGCACCCATTTAAGAGTGTGGGCCTTAATCCCGTGCTCCACTTCTCATCCTTGGCAGTTAAGTCCAACAAGCAGGATATGCATAACAACACAAGTTTTAATGAGCCCAAACCTGCACTCCATGTGTATGCATTAAGCCCTCATTAGGTAAGGTTGGAAGGGTTTAGGAACCAGGAAGGCAGAGGTGAAGCGGGATTGGATGGTCGGTTAGAAACTCACTCTGCTGGGGTCTGTCTCTCCGCACTGGGAGATGAACTCAAACACGTCCTGCTGGCTGGGTCTGAAGCCGCACGCGCCGGAGCCTTGGCTGCCAATGAGGATGGAGCCCCCTAGTGTCTGCTGCAGGGACTGCAGGTCCAGGGAGGAGGACAGAGGATGACAGCAACACAGCGGGGGAGTATTAGGAGCGGAGATGGATGATGGATTCTGTCATTTTCCCGACTGGGAGCAGATCTCAAGCTTTTAATCAAGATCAAATAATGAAATGGGCCAAGACATTACAGCTTATTTCAGCAAGAAGTACCGTAAAAAGACTTGACTTCATTCAATTGCTTGTTGCATCTGATTTGCTAAGTGCAGAAGCATTTTTTGTCATGACTAGTTAAAAAGGTTAATAGATTTTGGTCAGGCAACACTCATCCCCCCCCCCCCTCCCAGTTTGTGTAATTAAGATTGAATGACTTACCTCAGAGTGCTTGACTAGGAACTCCAGGAAGTTGCCCTGTGCAAGTCGGAGGAAGTCCTTGACCTTGAAGTGATCCGCCATCTTCTTCTCCAAGTCGGACAGGTAGCCAAGGGTGGGAACGCCGCGCTGTTTGGCCATCCGGTCATGGAAGAACTGCAGCACTGCGGCTGAGTTGGCAAGTCGAGGGAGTCAAGACAGGAAGGGAGAAAGAAATATTACAAAGCGTCAAAACAATCATGATCACCATTAAAACCAGGCATCAAACAATCATGATGATTATTAAGACCAAAATAAATGGAAGACAATTACAAATCAAACAAAATGACTTCCTTAAATTAACAACACTTGAAATGATTTTGTAATAGGAGTAGATGTATTTAGTTGGGTCTACTGGACTGGATGTAAAGTAGCGTTGTACACACTTTCGGAGGGTGCCATGACGGAGATGGCGTCATCCTCCTCTTTTTCTTGCTCTTCCTCCTGTCGTTCTGCTGAGTGGTCTTGGTGTCGGCGGCCAGGTCGTGAGGGGCCTCCAGAGAGCCGCAGCAGATGGCCAGCTGGAAAAGGTTCTTGGCCAGACGGTCGTCCTTCACGTAGGACAGAAAGGTCTGCACACGCTGTGGAACACCAGAAGAAAAAAAAGAAAAAAGAAAAAAAAAAAACAGCATCAGTCTAGTTCTCCCGGTTCAGAACAAAAACTTCTTTGTTCAGGGTCCCAGAGTTGCCAAATCACATTCATTTACATTTATTTGCCAGAAGCTTTGGGGCAGAATATAATATAATACAAGATGGAAAGAACCTGCTCTAAATTAATGCCATCGCAATAACAACTACTGTGCTTACTGCCAAGTTGGGAATGTTTAATTTTGTTCCTTCAACTTTGTTCAAACAATGGTATATGGCTTACGTGTTTAAGTAAAGTTAATTGAGAAGGCACGATAAGTTCTAACTTGATTCATAAAATGTGGCCATTTATGCCTGATGAAGTACCAGACAAAGGAAGAGAGCTGGCTTCAAATAAATGAATGAAAAAGGAACGCAGTATTTTACTTAATCCTTAAAAACTGCTAGCGAGGGATGAGGAGTCGTTGGGGGGGGGGGGGGGTTGAGGAGTAGAAATCAAGTGATGTAAGCACTGCAGAAGCGTCTCGATTACAGCCGGGATTAGAATATTACGAGGGCGAGGCATCATATTAACAAGCTCCGAGAGCCACAGACATTTTTTTTTTTTTTTTTTTAGCGAAGCTCCTTGACAGCAAGCAGACAAGCTAGCCTTAATGGTGTTAAACACACTGGCATTATCTGCAAACTCTTTCAAGCTCAAATGCAGCATGAAATGAGGAGGAGATGGGGGTGGTAGGGTAGGGTGGGGTGGGGTGGGGTGTGGTTGGTGTCTGGTTATGACACCTCGTTAGGGATAAATGGGAGCTTAATGTCACCCACGGCAGGCGGGTGGACGTTCCCGGTCGTCTTTCGCACAGCAGCCAAGTGGATGGGCCAAGCGGATGGGCGCTTAAGCTAAGAATTTCACTGAACTGAGAGGGAAGAGGGGCAACCTGAAATAGGTCAGTCTGAGGAAAAGTGTTTCAGTGGGACTGGACTAGGGTTGTGCGTTATCGTTATCGTATATCGTCAAAAAAAAATCCCACGATAGGAATTTTTCTCATATTGGGAAATACGATAGTCAGAAAATGTTTTATTAGCATTTATATTTCCACCGAATAGACTACAAAAACTCTGTCAGGTGAATATTTATTGTCAACAATTAATTTATAATTGATTGATTGATAACCCAAGCATTTTTTTTGCTAGAGCACCTGTATGAACCCTTGTGTTAAACTGTAGACCTAATATACATTTTTATCGTCAGTTATCGATATCGTGATAAAATTATCACTATTCTGTATTTTAAGTCCATATCGCCCAACCCTAGACTGGACATCCTGCGACTAGGGCTGGGCGATATGGCAAAAAAGTTATCACGATTTATTTTCTCAGATTGAACGATCTCGATTTTTAATCACGATCATGAATGATATAACGTACCCCCCCCCCCCCCCCCCCAAAAAAAAAAAAAAAAGTACAAATAAATAAATTTAAATTTCAAATTAATTAAAAAAAAAAAAAAAAACCCCACTCGTCATTGTCATCCTGATCTTGTCATTACACTGGCTCATATGCAATTGCAAACGGCCTACAGATAGGCTACTGCAATTTATTGATTATGGTATCCCAAAATGCATAAACTTTCATAAACTGTTTTTCAAATATAGTATAGCAGAAACATGATACACATTAATTTCTACCAGACAAGGTGAAATATGGTGTGATGCATACAATGCATGAGCATACTGTAATAACCTGCAAGTTTGTGTGATAATGACGTTTTGTTATCTCTTAAGTTTCCTAGGTCGTGCCTTTTTGGGGAATCAAGGGGTGGGTTTATAAGTGTGCCTGCGTGTGAGTGTGTGTTTGTGCACGCGTACGCGCAGGTGCCAGAAAGTGTCAGAGAATTGGGAGAGAGACAGTGGCATTGCCGCTGTGTTGGAAGTTCTAAAAGCGGGAGTTGTGGCTAAAACAGCAACTCTTCTTGTCGTATGTGTCTACAGTAAAGAATCTGGAGTTGAAAAAAACTTTTATGTCTCGCATAAGGGTGAATGGGCACCGTAGATAAACGTTGCAACCGCTAAATGTGCCCCACTATTTCTCCCTTCCTCGCCTGTTTTACCGTCAACGACACTCTACAGTACACTTGCAATTTAATGATTTTTTTTAACGATCGCGCAAGACTTTCACTCGTGGCTGTCCGTGTACCAACATCTAACTATGGAATGCTCCCAGAATTTCCTAAAGACGATAGAAATGCGTGTGTCTTCATAAATACCCGAAACGACGGCTAAGTTCTCTCTGGTAAAGTTAGGCTTGCTCACAGCGGTGCAGGGAACTTGGATTGTTAGCAGCAGTTGGCGCGCACCTTTCCAACATGTAACGCACGTGATCGAGAAAATATGCCCACAGCTGATCACCGTGATCGAACTAAGTTTGATCGCGATCCCTAATCGAGATCGCATAATCGCCCAGCCCTACCTGCGACTCCGCATTACTCCGGGTTCCCAGCGCTGTCAGGTGGGGCAGCAGTGCTATTACACAACACTTTACCCCCGCCAACCTCTGCCTGTCACTGGAACAGCCTACTCTATTGTGGAATACGGTTTTTATATGTGTCATGCACTTCAGTACTGTACTGAGAGCTGTGGAATACTGTATTTTATGTGTCGTGCACTTCAGTACTGTCCTGAGAGCTGTGGAATACTGTTTTCACATGTGTCATGCACTTCAATACTGTACTGAGAGCTGTGGAATACTGTTTTCACATGTGTCATGCACTTCAGGACTGTCCTGGAATACTGTATTTATGTGTCATGCAGTTCAGCACTGTTGCTACCGTCTCATCTTCGCACCTAAGCATGTCACTCATATCAGAACACTATTTTCTACTCCCTACTACCCACGCTGCAGTATCGATGCTTTTGCAAATGCGCATCTTATCCTAATTTAACTAATTTAGTGTATCAGCTAATATCTCAGCACTTTCACAAGCAACTCATTCTCCTGGCCTGGGATGCCCTATGCACCTTCGTCATGGCGGCATTGAAGATGCCGTCCGAGTTGTTGAAGACCTCCATCACGGCGTCGGCTGCGGTCATGCCGGCATACTTCTTCCTCAGCTCGTGGTTTCTACTTGAGGAGGAGGAGGAGGCGGAGAAGGGCATGGGTCCGTCAGCCGGGTCCAACGTGCTCTTCTTGATCTTCCACAGCTTCTCCTGGACCTCCTGCTCCAGTTCGCCCTGGATGCGCTCCCTGGCCGAGTCCATGTAGGCGTGCATGGTGAGGGTGGCCCTCTGCAACGTCTGAAAGGGACACCACACATTAGACTTAAAAAGGGAAAATCGAAGCAGGTCAACGCTTCGCATTGTACGAGGGTCTGGGATTCTGGCTACTGAGAAACGACTGCTTGCTGGAGGTGCTTAAATTTATTGTTATTTATTTATTTATTTATTTATATGTTTATTGAACAGGGACAATACCCAATATATGAGTATATATATGAACTGAGGCTGATTGTAGCCATAGGTTAATTTACATCAATAGTCTCTGGGCAGGAGTAGATGTTAGCATAAAGAGGATGAGCATAACTATACTCATTCAATCAATTTCAAAAAGGCCGCGCAGCATTTTCAAAGCTCGCTGATTGGCCAGGATGTGATGCATCCTAAGTGTATGAGAGCCAATGGCCGGAATCCCAGATATAGTAATGAAGCAAGATGAGAGTCAACAGACTGTGAAAACTATTTCATTCGGAAGTGTAAAGCGATCTTACTGAAATGGGAAGGCCCAGGCCTTGGATGCGAATCCCCAGCTCATAAGGAGTGTCACAGTTGTACTGATCGGCAAGATGCTTCATGAACTCAGCAAGGTCCACCTTAACGCCTTTGGATTTTTTCCTATACGCTTGAAGACTCTTTAAAAAAAAAAAAGAAAAAAAAAACACAGGGTAAAGCATCACACATGAGCATCCAAGAAATCCAAAATGGTGATTTAATTAACACTGATCACAAGTGATCATAAAAGTGATCATATGATCAAAAGTGATCATAAAGTAATCTAGATGAGCTACTGTATGTATGGACTGTTAGAAAATAGCCAACAGCCACAAAACACTGACCCTCAAAATGTCCACCGTCTCAATGGGATTGATGTCCTCGTCCTTGGTGTTGGCGTCCACTTTGAACATCTTATGGATGAGCGGGTTCTTGCAGAGGGGGCCGAGGTGTAGCTCCTCAAAGCGTTTCTTGTTCTGCAGTCCTGCCAGGGCTTGGCCCAGCTCGTGCAGGGTGCACACGGCAGATACAGCGTTCATGGCCTTGATACAAACAAACAAACAAACAAGACACACAGCAAACAATGGTGATGCCGACTGATGTGCTGATTTTGGCATAGATTTGCAGCAGTTAAAGGTTATCGCTCTTTAAAATGTTTGTACTGCAGATCAAACAAACCCCTTCTTTTTTTGTGTACCAAAATAAACACTGTGGAACTGGCGACACCGTAAAAAGTATTATCTCCCTTCAGAACGCCATTCTCTTCTCTGATTGGCTGCTAGGTGACCATTATTTCCAGATAACTGGCTACTTTGGAAGTAGTTCCAAAAAATAACTCATCTAATAATTGATTACTGTTCCATATGAATGCCTTTCAGAATGGTAACTATAACAACAATAAGCAGCCTTGTAGATCTACTTTCAACTGAAAGTAGTACTCAAACCGAACAGGTTAGCTTCTTTAAAATTTGAGTTGCATATTTCTTTTACGTTTTATACGCTTCTTCAAATATACGAGAGATAGATGGACACGGGAGATAAGCAGGATAACGACCTCTGAGGTGACCAGTTATTCATTAATAATTGGCTTGGCGGAATAACTCCACTTCTAACTTCTAGATTCCACCTCGCCAATTATTAATGAATAACTGGTCACCTCGTCGGCCGTTATCCCTTACGTACATCACTTCACATTGAGGGCACTAATGTGCTAATGCACCATTTTTAGGAATATTTCAACAGTACTGGTGATACTTTGATATCAGGGTGATGTAATTATCTATCTATACTTGGATTACAACTGGTTTATACAGTAGATACAGATGAGCTTATATAAAAGCAATATTCAAAACCGTGAAATTAGCAATAAACAAAAAGCATCAGTGTCTTTCAAACATCCATACAGTATTTTAAACTCAACAGCTACTACAATCATTTCCCAAATCTAAAGCACAATGATTAAATTGCAGATCAGTTATGGTAATTAACAGGGTTCCCACTCTTTCTTCAACATCAAATTTAAGGACTTTTCCAGGACATTTCAAGGCTTTTTCCCTCAAATTCAAGGACACGGATCGAGGTGTAGGCTAATGTTATCGGAACAACAATACACCAATTCTCGATACAACAACATGCTAATAGAATTTCCTTTATTGCTATACCTATGAAATAAAGAGGTATGACTGGCCAGTGGTGATCGGCGTAGTGAGCAAATTCATGTTTAGAATGAGATCTTTTAAAATCAAGGTTTGGTGTAGGCCTAATTCCAGCATAGCCCTGTTGTACAATTTTGCTTAGTGCACTAGATAACTAGCCTGACATGCCAGACTATAACAGTATAGTCTGGAGACCAGTGATAGACCCCCCGAGTAAAACTGTGGCTATTTGTTAGCAATGCAGTGTATATTGGCATGTTGCAACCAGGTGTTCTTTTATTTTGAGCTTGTTTAATGTGCCTCGCTGCTGGCATTGAAACTTGTGTGTGTGTGGCCTTTATGGAATCATAACTTGTCCGCCAACATAGCACTTTGAAACGTCTTGTTGTTGTACAGTATGTGCCAGGACTCCACCAAACCACCAGAAAAGGGAGTGGTGTTGGAACTGCAGGTGTTCAGTCACAGGCATAAATTATCAGAGGGCCACAGTTATTTACAGGTTTATCAACATTCTAAATGGGTGATGATTGAAAAATACAGATCGTGCCTTATAACCTACATGTACAAGCACTAGATAACAAGGCACATCATTCTTCAAATTTGTCAGTGAAAACATTTCAGGCAAAGCTGTGAACACAATACAGATAATGTTGTTTGATGTTGTTCGCTATATTTTTGTGATATATATAGGCCTATAGAAACAGGCCTAATTAACATGAAGAAATATTAGTCATATCTTTACTTAACGTTAATGATAAACAGAGTAATTATCACTCCTAAATCATTATGATTAAATACTGGAACAGAACCCGATCCTATGATCTTTAATCATAATGATTTAGGAGTGATAATTACTCTGTTTAAAGATATGCTAGCAATGCAGTGTATTTTGGCATGTTGCAACCAGGTGTTCTTTTATTTTGAGTTTGTTTAATGTGTTTAATACTACCATCATCAAACACACAAAAAAATACCTTTTTTCACGATATTTACGGCAGAGCAGACCCTCCAATTATTTGTTACAAGGGTTAAAGTTAACCAAAAAAAAACACAAATGAAAAGTATAACAGACGGTGTCGGGTTCAACCTATTTTCTTGAGCTTTTTAGACTTTGGCTCCCTGACTATTTAGTGGACGTTGTCAGCACATGTGTTCTGTGCATATGGAATGTATTTCTGGACAGGCACTGAGTATTTGAAGGGAAAAGAAAAACATTTTTCATATTTATCTGATGAATAATACACTGTATACACTAAAATAGGCACAATTTTCTTTCGCGATATTTCCGGCAGAGCAGACCCTCCAATTATTGGTTCTTAGGGTCAAAATTAACAGAAAAAACTCAAATAAAAAGTATCAGACCATGTCCGGTTCAACCCATTTTCGAGACTTTGGCTCCCTGACTATATACTATTCTATTTAAAAATACAAACCAGACAAATGTATCTCCCCAGCTTATCAAAAAGCAGCAAGTGTCTGCGAATCTGAATGAGTGGCTAAATTAAATTATAATTTTCCAGGTCAGTACATAATTTTTCCAGGACATTTTAACATTTTAGCCAATTTCCAGGTGTTTTCAATGACTGGAAAGGCCATCTCTAAAATTTCAGGTTTTCCAGGACGCGTGGGAACCCTGAATTAATAATAATAATAATAATAATAATAATAATAATAATAATAAAAAAAAAAAACACATTTGATTTAATTACAAAATCAGGATCAGATCAATTAGAATGAAGAAAAAAGATGCATTCCAATGTATAGCCTGCTCCCCGGACTAACCTCAGAAATGAAGACATTTAGTCAATACAGTAATGTCATTTATTAAAAATCAAGCCAATACTGATACTGTATATTCTCTGTCTTACCTCAATGAACATGTTGACTTCCTTGATGGAGCGCTGCAGGCTGTTGACGGCAGGTAAGTCCCGAGGATAAATCCTCATGGACTGCAGTGAAGGGATCTGCAGGTATTCACACACCTGACTCACCACCTGGACAAAGAGAAACAAACCTTTCACTTCAGGTTTTGTTGTCTGAAAATGGAGAAGTATTAGCTGCACAATGGGAAAGCTGCTGGCTAAACAGTTAATGGAGATGGCAACCATTTGGTAAAAGCTTTTGATACAAATTGAAACATTAGTGATGTGATTTACTGTAACTAATTAAGTCTTTATCCTGAGTTTTATTTCAAACTTCAAAAACCACACTCTATAACTTTTAAAACATAAAACACAAGGTATACAGAGTGCAGTTTTTCACGTTTAATATATGATTAAATTTCTAACCAGCATCCAAAGACTCCTTCACAAGTAAAGCGTGCATGATCTTTCTAAACCCAAATATGTTGTCAATTGTTCCCGCCCATCTTTCCCAGCTTCAGTATAAGAGTGTCTTACCCTCTCAACAGTCACCAGCTCTCCTCTGGTGGCCAGGGACCTGGTGACGTCCTCCACCAGGCTGTCCACCTCGTTGGCACTCACGTTCTTCCTTGAGCGACGCTCCCTGCTGCCCTCGAAGGCCTCCAGGGCCTCGGCTGCACGGACGTTGGCGTTGTGCCGCTCCTTTAGTTGAGCGTGGTAGGCCTCGTGGAATGTCATCAAGTTCTCCCCGATCCTGCTCCCGCGACGCTGCGGCCCGCTGTCGCCGTTCCTCTGCCTTGGATGGTTTTGTGGCCGTCGCAGCTCCCAGCGGGGGAAGTCGCCACTGGCCAGGCCGTCTGGTAGAGAGGCCTCCTGGGGCTGCTGGACCAACGGGGAGGCGGCCCTCAGGGGCGACGGGGCGGTCCTCACCTGACTTACAGGGCTCTGATTGGTCCAAGCCACGGGGCTATCCCTCTTACTGCCTTCTGGTGTTGCTGGATGGAAGACAATTAATAAAATTAATAAAATAACAAATAAAATAACAATAAAACAAATAAAATAAAATAATAATACATATTGAAACACAAAGTAGTTGAGATGTATAAATTAACAAATATAGAGACAGGCAAACAGACAATCAGAGAGGCCAACAGATAGAAGATCTCGGCCTTAGCGAATTTTCCAGTATTACTTTTTCACAAATTCCATGCCATGAATTCCAGGGGCCTAATTTATCAACAGTGCGTAGAAAACATTCTAAATTCTATCGTACGAGTGAAATTTAGGATGTGCGTACTGTAAGCACAAAAAAAATCTGCATTTATCAAACATGAGCCGGCTGGTCATACACACACCGGCAATGACAAATCTCACACGTTCTAAATCACTGTGCTCGCGCACGCTCAGGTTCATTTTCATGCCGACACACCCCAAATGACCATATATGGCATGAATAACCTCTCTGACACGCATGGATTTCAAACATCATAAATCTCTTTGTGCGGGAATGATCGTACGCACTCTTTAAGCACAGATCTGTGCTTAAGTTCAGTTGATAAATTAGCCCCCAGGCCTATACCTAAACCTGCATGTATTCCATGATTGAATCTGCTCTAGGTAATTACCAATAAAGCCTAGTGGCTTTGCTTGCCCATTGGCTTCCACTGGCTTTGAGGCTGCTGGTGCCACTGATGCTTGAACCAAGCGGTGGTACAGAGGTAGGTACAGGTTCATGGGCAGCGGCGTGCCAAAATGGAGGAAGTAGCTGTTCTGCAGCTGGACGATGGACGTGCCCGCCACTGGGTAGTGCCTCACCACCTCCTGGACCTTCTCCAGCAACTGCTCCTGGGTCGGTTCGGTGCTAGTGGGCAGCGGGCCCACGCCAAATGTCGGGAGGACCATGCGCACCGACGGCTGGGGGTCTTTACCTGGTATGGATGCAGCTGCTGCAGCAGCCGCAGCTGTTGTGTGCAGTGGAGGGGTTGCAGACAGTGGAGGTGTAGGTGCCAGTGGAGGTGTGGCATATGGCTTTGTCCTGTGTGTTCGGTGATAAACCACATCTTTCTCAACAACTATCTCTGCTATGGATTCCACGAGCTTGCCAATGCTGGAGAAACCGAGTTTGCTCAGGGTCAAGTTCCTTCTGTATTTCTGGTTGTAGGACACTGCTAGCTTTTTTATTGAGATTCCCTCTGGGTGTCCCCTGACCAGCTCTATGATGTCCTGTTGAACTGTCGCCATGTCTGAAAAAAAAAAAGGAAAAAAGGAAACTGATACATTAAGCCATGCATTTAGGTCCAGTAAATGTTTTAAGGTTATAAAGTCAACACAATGCATTCTACTGAACAGAGAATGCTCTAGCTAGCTCTACTGCATTATAAAAAGATGGAGTCAGTGGGCCAATTAATCTGTCACTGTCACACGTCATTCGGGGCA
>JAODXP020000032.1:9012682-9095182 GCA_027497455.2 Sardinella longiceps
TGTCACTGGAACAGCCTACTCTATTGTGGAATACTGTTTTTATTATGTGTCATGCACTTCAGTACTGTACTGAGAGCTGTGGAATACTGTATTTATGTGTCATGCACTTCAGTACTGTCCTGAGAGCTGTGGAATATGGTTTTCACATGTGTCATGCACTTCAGTACTGTCCTGAGAGCTGTGGAATACGGTTTTCACATGTGTCATGCACTTCAGGACTGTCCTGGAATACTGTATTTATGTGTCATGCAGTTCAGCACTGTTGCTACCGTCTCATCTTCGCACCTAAGCATGTCACTCATATCAGAACACTATTTTCTACTCCCTACTACCCACGCTGCAGTATCGATGCTTTTGCAAATGCGTATCTTATCCTAATTGAACTAATTTTGTGTATCAGCTAATATCTCAGCATTTTTTTTGGCAACCTAACCTAATCCCTTTACAAGCAACTCATTCTCCTGGCCTGGGATGCCCTATGCACCTTCGTCATGGTGGCATTGAAGATGCCGTCCGAGTTGTTGAAGACCTCCATCACGGCGTCGGCTGCGGTCATGCCGGCATACTTCTTCCTCAGGTCGCGGCTTCCACTTGAGGAGGAGGAGGCGGAGAAGGGCATGGGTCCGTCGGCCGGGTCCAACGTGCTCTTCTTGATCTTCCACAGCTTCTCTTGGACCTCCTGCTCCAGTTCGCCCTGGATGCGCTCCCTGGCCGAGTCCATGTAGGCGTGCATGGTGAGGGTGGCCCTCTGCAACGTCTGAAAGGGACACCACACATTAGACTTAAAAAGGGAAAGTCAAAGCATCTTAACGCTTTGCATTGTACGAGGGTCTGGGATTCTGGCTATTGAGAAACGACTGCTTGCTGGAGGTGCTTAAATGTATTTTTATTTATTTATTTACTTATTTATATATACGGTATGTTTATTGAACAGGGACAATACCCAATATATAACTGAGCCTGATTGTAGCCATAGGTTAATTTACATCAGTAGTCCCTGGGCAGGAGTAAATGTTAGCATAAAGAGGATGAGCATAACTATACTCAATCAAATTCAAAAAGACCGCGCAGCATTTTCAAAGTTCGCTGATTGGCCAGGAGGTGATGCATCCTAAGCGTATGAGGCCAATGGCCGGAATCCCAGACAGAGAAATGAAGGGAGATGAGTATCGACAGACTGTGAAAACAATTTCATTCGGAAGTGCAAAGCGATCTTACTGAAATTGGAAGGCCCAGGCCTTGGATGCGAATCCCCAGCTCATAAGGAGTGTCACAGTTGTACTGATCGGCAAGATGCTTCATGAACTCAGCAAGGTCCACCTTAACGCCTTTGGATTTTTTCCTATACGCTTGAAGACTCTTTAAAAAAAAAAAAAGAAAAAAAAAACACAGGGCAAAGCATCACACATGAGCATCCAAGAAATCCAAAATGGTGATTTAATTAACACTGATCACAAGTGATCATAAAAGTGATCATATGATCAAAAGTGATCATAAAGTAATCTAGATGAGCTACTGTATGTATGGACTGTTAGAAAATAGCCAACAGCCACAAAACACTGACCCTCAAAATGTCCACCGTCTCAATGGGATTGATGTCCTCGTCCTTGGTGTTGGCGTCCACTTTGAACATCTTATGGATGAGCGGGTTCTTGCAGAGGGGGCCGAGGTGTAGCTCCTCAAAGCGTTTCTTGTTCTGCAGTCCTGCCAGGGCTTGGCCCAGCTCGTGCAGGGTGCACACGGCAGATACAGCGTTCATGGCCTTGATACAAACAAACAAACAAACAAGACACACAGCAAACAATGGTGATGCCGACTGATGTGCTGATTTTGGCATAGATTTGCAGCAGTTAAAGGTTATCGCTCTTTAAAATGTTTGTACTGCAGATCAAACAAACCCCTTCTTTTTTGTGTACCAAAATAAACACTGTGGAACTGGCGACACCGTAAAAAGTATTATCTCCCTTCAGAACGCCATTCTCTTCTCTGATTGGCTGCTAGGTGACCATTATTTCCAGATAACTGGCTACTTTGGAAGTAGTTCCAAAAAATAACTCATCTAATAATTGATTACTGTTCCATATGAATGCCTTTCAGAATGGTAACTATAACAACAATAAGCAGCCTTGTAGATCTACTTTCAACTGAAAGTAGTACTCAAACCGAACAGGTTAGCTTCTTTAAAATTTGAGTTGCATATTTCTTTTACGTTTTATACGCTTCTTCAAATATACGAGAGATAGATGGACACGGGAGATAAGCAGGATAACGACCTCTGAGGTGACCAGTTATTCATTAATAATTGGCTTGGCGGAATAACTCCACTTCTAACTTCTAGATTCCACCTCGCCAATTATTAATGAATAACTGGTCACCTCGTCGGCCGTTATCCCTTACGTACATCACTTCACATTGAGGGCACTAATGTGCTAATGCACCATTTTTAGGAATATTTCAACAGTACTGGTGATACTTTGATATCAGGGTGATGTAATTATCTATCTATACTTGGATTACAACTGGTTTATACAGTAGATACAGATGAGCTTATATAAAAGCAATATTCAAAACCGTGAAATTAGCAATAAACAAAAAGCATCAGTGTCTTTCAAACATCCATACAGTATTTTAAACTCAACAGCTACTACAATCATTTCCCAAATCTAAAGCACAATGATTAAATTGCAGATCAGTTATGGTAATTAACAGGGTTCCCACTCTTTCTTCAACATCAAATTTAAGGACTTTTCCAGGACATTTCAAGGCTTTTTCCCTCAAATTCAAGGACACGGATCGAGGTGTAGGCTAATGTTATCGGAACAACAATACACCAATTCTCGATACAACAACATGCTAATAGAATTTCCTTTATTGCTATACCTATGAAATAAAGAGGTATGACTGGCCAGTGGTGATCGGCGTAGTGAGCAAATTCATGTTTAGAATGAGATCTTTTAAAATCAAGGTTTGGTGTAGGCCTAATTCCAGCATAGCCCTGTTGTACAATTTTGCTTAGTGCACTAGATAACTAGCCTGACATGCCAGACTATAACAGTATAGTCTGGAGACCAGTGATAGACCCCCCGAGTAAAACTGTGGCTATTTGTTAGCAATGCAGTGTATATTGGCATGTTGCAACCAGGTGTTCTTTTATTTTGAGCTTGTTTAATGTGCCTCGCTGCTGGCATTGAAACTTGTGTGTGTGTGGCCTTTATGGAATCATAACTTGTCCGCCAACATAGCACTTTGAAACGTCTTGTTGTTGTACAGTATGTGCCAGGACTCCACCAAACCACCAGAAAAGGGAGTGGTGTTGGAACTGCAGGTGTTCAGTCACAGGCATAAATTATCAGAGGGCCACAGTTATTTACAGGTTTATCAACATTCTAAATGGGTGATGATTGAAAAATACAGATCGTGCCTTATAACCTACATGTACAAGCACTAGATAACAAGGCACATCATTCTTCAAATTTGTCAGTGAAAACATTTCAGGCAAAGCTGTGAACACAATACAGATAATGTTGTTTGATGTTGTTCGCTATATTTTTGTGATATATATAGGCCTATAGAAACAGGCCTAATTAACATGAAGAAATATTAGTCATATCTTTACTTAACGTTAATGATAAACAGAGTAATTATCACTCCTAAATCATTATGATTAAATACTGGAACAGAACCCGATCCTATGATCTTTAATCATAATGATTTAGGAGTGATAATTACTCTGTTTAAAGATATGCTAGCAATGCAGTGTATTTTGGCATGTTGCAACCAGGTGTTCTTTTATTTTGAGTTTGTTTAATGTGTTTAATACTACCATCATCAAACACACAAAAAAATACCTTTTTTCACGATATTTACGGCAGAGCAGACCCTCCAATTATTTGTTACAAGGGTTAAAGTTAACCAAAAAAAAACACAAATGAAAAGTATAACAGACGGTGTCGGGTTCAACCTATTTTCTTGAGCTTTTTAGACTTTGGCTCCCTGACTATTTAGTGGACGTTGTCAGCACATGTGTTCTGTGCATATGGAATGTATTTCTGGACAGGCACTGAGTATTTGAAGGGAAAAGAAAAACATTTTTCACATTTATCTGATGAATAATACACTGTATACACTAAAATAGGCACAATTTTCTTTCGCGATATTTCCGGCAGAGCAGACCCTCCAATTATTGGTTCTTAGGGTCAAAATTAACAGAAAAAACTCAAATAAAAAGTATCAGACCATGTCCGGTTCAACCCATTTTTGAGACTTTGGCTCCCTGACTATATACTATTCTATTTAAAAATACAAACCAGACAAATGTATCTCCCCAGCTTATCAAAAAGCAGCAAGTGTCTGCGAATCTGAATGAGTGGCTAAATTAAATTATAATTTTCCAGGTCAGTACATAATTTTTCCAGGACATTTTAACATTTTAGCCAATTTCCAGGTGTTTTCAATGACTGGAAAGGCCATCTCTAAAATTTCAGGTTTTCCAGGACGCGTGGGAACCCTGAATTAATAATAATAATAATAATAATAATAATAATAATAATAATAATAAAAAATACACATTTGATTTAATTACAAAATCAGGATCAGATCAATTAGAATGAAGAAAAAAGATGCATTCCAATGTATAGCCTGCTCCCCGGACTAACCTCAGAAATGAAGACATTTAGTCAATACAGTAATGTCATTTATTAAAAATCAAGCCAATACTGATACTGTATATTCTCTGTCTTACCTCAATGAACATGTTGACTTCCTTGATGGAGCGCTGCAGGCTGTTGACGGCAGGTAAGTCCCGAGGATAAATCCTCATGGACTGCAGTGAAGGGATCTGCAGGTATTCACACACCTGACTCACCACCTGGGCAAAGAGAAACAAACCTTTCACTTCAGGTTTTGTTGTCTGAAAATGGAGAAGTATTAGCTGCACAATGGGAAAGCTGCTGGCTAAACAGTTAATGGAGATGGCAACCATTTGGTAAAAGCTTTTGATACAAATTGAAACATTAGTGATGTGATTTACTGTAACTAATTAAGTCTTTATCCTGAGTTTTATTTCAAACTTCAAAAACCACACTCTATAACTTTTAAAACATAAAGTTTTGAAACACAAAGGTATACAGAGTGCAGTTTTTCACGTTTAATATATGATTAAATTTCTAACCAGCATCCAAAGACTCCTTCACAAGTAAAGCGTGCATGATCTTTCTAAACCCAAATATGTTGTCAATTGTTCCCGCCCATCTTTCCCAGCTTCAGTATAAGAGTGTCTTACCCTCTCAACAGTCACCAGCTCTCCTCTGGTGGCCAGGGACCTGGTGACGTCCTCCACCAGGCTGTCCACCTCGTTGGCACTCACGTTCTTCCTTGAGCGACGCTCCCTGCTGCCCTCGAAGGCCTCCAGGGCCTCGGCTGCACGGACGTTGGCGTTGTGCCGCTCCTTTAGTTGAGCGTGGTAGGCCTCGTGGAATGTCATCAAGTTCTCCCGATCCTGCTCCCGCGACGCTGCGGCCCGCTGTCGCCGTTCCTCTGCCTTGGATGGTTTTGTGGCCGTCGCAGCTCCCAGCGGGGGGAAGTCGCCACTGGCCAGGCCGTCTGGTAGAGAGGCCTCCTGGGGCTGCTGGACCAATGGGGAGGCGGCCCTCAGGGGCGACGGGGCGGTCCTCACCTGACTTACAGGGCTCTGATTGGTCCAAGCCACGGGGCTATCCCTCTTACTGCCTTCTGGTGTTGCTGGATGGAAGACAATTAATAAAATGAATAAAATAACAAATAAAATAACAATAAAACAAATAAAATAAAATACAATAAAACGTGTTGAAACACAAAATAGATAAGACGGATAAATTAACAACTATAGAGACAGGCAAACAGACAATCAGAGAGGCCAACAGATAGAAAATCTCGGCCTTAGCGAATTTTCCAGTATTACTTTTTCACAAATTCCATGCCATGAATTCCAGGGGCCTAATTTATCAACAGTGCGTAGAAAACATTCTAAATTCTATCGTACGAGTGAAATTTAGGATGTGCGTACTGTAAGCACAAAAAAAATCTGCATTTATCAAACATGAGCCGGCTGGTCATACACACACCAGCAATGACAAATCTCACACGTTCTAAATCACTGTGCTCGCGCACGCTCAGGTTCATTTACATGCCGACACACCCCAAATTGGCATATATGGCATGAATAACCTCTCTGACACGCATGGATTTCAAACATCATAAATCTCTTTGTGCAGGAATGATCGTACGCACCCTTTAAGCACAGATCTGTGCTTAAGTTCAGTTGATAAATGAGGCCCCAGGCCTATACCTAAACCTGCATGTATTCCATGATTGAATCTGCTCTAGGTAATTACCAATAAAGCCTAGTGGCTCTGCTTGCCCATTGGCTTCCACTGGCTTTGAGGCTGCTGGTGCCACTGATGCTTGAACCAAGCGGTGGTACAGAGGTAGGTACAGGTTCATGGGCAGCGGCGTGCCAAAATGGAGGAAGTAGCTGTTCTGCAGCTGGACGATGGACGTGCCCGCCACTGGGTAGTGCCTCACCACCTCCTGGACCTTCTCCAGCAACTGCTCCTGGGTCAGTTCGGTGCTAGTGGGCAGCGGGCCCACGCCAAATGTCGGGAGGACCATGCGCACCGACGGCTGGGGGTCTTTACCTGGTATGGATGCAGCTGCTGCAGCAGCCGCAGCTGTTGTGTGCAGTGGAGGGGTTGCAGACAGTGGAGGTGTAGGTGCCAGTGGAGGTGTGGCATGTGGCTTTGTCCTGTGTGTTCGGTGATAAACCACATCTTTCTCAACAACTATCTCTGCTATGGATTCCACGAGCTTGCCAATGCTGGAGAAACCGAGTTTGCTCAGGGTCAAGTTCCTTCTGTATTTCTGGTTGTAGGACACTGCTAGCTTTTTTATTGAGATTCCCTCTGGGTGTCCCCTGACCAGCTCTATGATGTCCTGTTGAACTGTCGCCATGTCTGAAAAAAAAAAAAGGAAAAAAGGAAACTGATACATTAAGCCATGCATTTAGGTCCAGTAAATGTTTTAAGGTTATAAAGTCAACACAATGCATTCTACTGAACAGAGAATGCTCTAGCTAGCTCTACTGCATTATAAAAAGATGGAGTCAGTGGGCCAATTAATCTGTCACTGTCACACGTCATTCGGGGCATGGCCTTTGTACCTGAACCAGGTATGATTACAAAAGATACCGTAGGATACCAAGTAAAGTTATCATGCCGTTAAGCTTCTTGCATTTTTTCTTAACTATAACAAATTCAACTGTTACCGTATTTGGCGAATACCTGTTCATTTTTCTAACATATTTGATACGAAGACTACAGATAAAGTGTCTCTCAGATTCTGCAACATGTCTAACACAGAAAAAAAAAGAAAAAAAGAAAACAAAAGAAAACTAAGAAACACAAAACAATCAAAGATCTGATATGGAAGTATATTCAACTAACATTTAAAAGGCAGTGTACATCAACAAATGTAATGTTAACTGGAGGAAACTAGACTACTAACTTCCTCCTTTATGTTAGTTAGTAAGAGGCAGTTAGAGGCAATGTTGACATATGAGCTACATACCCCAATGAATAAAGTTGTGAGCTAGATGCCTTATGAATAAAGTTTTAGGGTTACGCCCATCTTCACCACAAAATATAAAGGACAGCCTCCATGAAAATAAATAAAGTTTGAGTATCATGCTAGCATATTATTAGCAGTGGAAATAAATACAATTGCTTTGTGCCATTTTAGAGTCTCACTAATCTTTAAATAGCTGGTTCTGTAATCCAATGAAATCAAAACTGTGCACAAGTTAAGACAACAGTACTTTAAAATGAGTGAATGAATACAAATGAATAACTTATTACTAATACAATAATATGATAGGAATTCTCCCTACCTTACCACAGAGCAGTTGCTACTGCCAGGCACTGTCGATTAATTGTAGTAGGCTGATCTTATTAAGTGTTACCAATGTGTTTTCAAATGGCATGAACTTGAAACTGACACTGTTTGTGTTTAGATTCCCTTTAAAACTTCCTCTCCCCAACCTGAGAGCCATGACATCAGAACCTCTCAAGAAACGAAAGTGAAACCAATTTAGCCTAGTCACCATTGCGGGCTGACAGAGGACTTGAAGGACGCTAGTTGACTCTCCTTACCCTACCAAACATTTCTGCAGTTAAAGATAACAACTCAGCCGAGGTCCATCAACAGACTGCATTTATAAAATTCACACCATACACCAGCGCTTAAATTCTAATATGTAATCCATGACATTCAGGTCCCAGGCTTTATGGTCCCGTACTGTTAAGTTAAAAGGGTGATTTATGTTCGCTCCTGTTTGTGACTTGTTCCGGCATGTTCTAGATTCCATTAGTGGTGAAATCACTAGGCAACAGGGGAAAGCAAAACTGAGCTCACGGCTCCGTATGGCACACTTAAGTTTCGCTTTCCAGCTCCCTCTGCTGGTGCCAACAGCTGTTACCAAGGAAGTCATGTGACAGGCCTTGAGAACACAGAGAGGACATGAGAGCAGGTTTATTCTACAAGTAAACACCAAATTCAGAGAAACAAAGAATATGTGATGTTATGTTTTGTTGAATAGTTGAGCAAAAGCCCTAAAGAGACCATCTTAACATTTTAACATTCCAGTCAATGGAAATGAATGGAAAAAAAAAAACAAAACATCTGTCATACAGTTAACATACTTATCACAAGATAAAAATAACAATCAAGACAAGGTTAGGTTTTAGGTATATGCCGGTCATCACCATAAAATATAAAGGAAAGCCTCCACACTCTTCACTTTCACTTCAAACTGTCACGGTTGCTCAGAAAATCAGACAAACAACAGACTGCCACTCCTACAATGCTTTACAGCTTCACACGTCACGTCGACATGTTTTCTGTCAAAAACGAAACTGCAAACTCCCATAACCAACATTGCAGCCACAATGTTAGGGCTTCCTTCATTCAACATCTCGGGACATGATGTGCATTCCTATCACAATTAGACAGGGCACTGACAAAGTTCACCAACCAACCAACTCCAACTTAATCCAAGTATTAGTTGCATTTCTCTCCCCTGACATTTTTCATAGCAACATGGATTAGCACATTGTGAATCTTGTTCAAGAGGTTACTTGATGTTTGGGGAATCAGGAACTTCCCATTTGAGAAAAAAAACTGTTAGTTAGCATCAGGGTCTTACCAGGGAAAAATAAGGATGAGACCTACCCCAGCATTCCATATTCATACTGGAGGATATTAGTTACGATTAAAGGTGATTCATCCTGATTAATCAAGAAAAGAAATTGTGATTAATCTAAATATTTTCTTGATCGAATAAGCAGAATAACTTTCTGTTCAATTGATATCTGTCAGTGAGAAAGAACACAGGGCTGGTGTTTGCTATGCTTTCCTGGAATACTTTCATTAAGTGTGTTTGTGTGTGTGTGCGTGTGTGTGTGTGTGTGTGTGTGTGTGTGTGTGTGTGTGTGTGTGTGTGTGTGATTCTGTTTAATTGACACAGCAGTATTTAACGATTAGGTGAGTGGGCATCTGACCTTTGGTAGTCTCTCTTTATATTTAAAGTCCTCTTCCAGAGAATTCCACCTCTTGCTTATACAGCAGGCAGACCATGTTGTCCTGGTTTATTGCCAAGATTAGTGTTGCTATGGATTGCCTTCCGAAATTAAATGCTAACATCAAACTGAAAACTTAACATTGTTTACGTTTTGAAATTAATACACTTTTTAGATCAATTAACTGAACAAGGTATTATGGGATCAAAATGACAAATATGTAAAGAAAATGTACATCCTGTCCTGATTAAGGCCATCCAGGGATAATTGTAGGTTTTCTTGTCATTATGTGATGTTTGAGTCATCACTTTGATGTTGGTCATTTAATATCTAACAGACAGATGCATTAACTAATAATAACTAAATTATGAATGTATGTACGTACGTACGTACGTACATGTGTGTGTGTGTGTGTGTGTGTGTGTGTGAGCGTGTGTGTGAGCGTGTGTGTGAGTGTGTGTGTGTGTGTGTTTGATCCTTTGATTGACATAGCAGCAGTTAATGATTAGGTGTGTGGGCATCTTTCCGAAAAGGCCTTTGGCACAAGACACTTTCAGTCATCTTCCAGAGAATTCCACTTGTTGTTTATACAGTAGGTAGGCCATGTTCTGGTTTATCACAAACAGTAGCATTTCTTTAGTTTGAAATATTATGATATAATGGCAACTTCAAACTGATGAATTCATCATTTATGTTTTGCGCTTAATATTGTGACAGGGGCGTGGTCTCTTCCCTATTGGTGTTATCTTCTGTCTGTGTTCCGACAGGTGTGCTGCTTGCAAAGTCAATTAGTGATTGGGTACCGGTGCACAGGCTACCTAAGCACATACAGTGTTTAATCTGACTGCTCCATTCCAAGCTGGAGAGCAGCAAACACGAGGCATGTTATTTCCTTGGTCTGTGTTGCGTGCCTCTTGTAGGCCTTAAGACTAACTTTATTGTTTCTTTCTGTTTTTGTCTGTTTTGTTGGTGTTTTGTCAAGTCCGCTTCTTTCGTGAATAAAAATTACATCTTTTGAGAAAAAATGTTAGGTTAGGTCTTCTAAAACTTACTGTGTGCCTTCTTTATTTTATTCTCCCCACTGAGCGTAACAACATCAATATACATCTTTTTTTTTTTTAGATCACTTACTACATAATATTATTAATGATTACTATGGGAAATACAATGATGTAACATGTACTGTGTGTACTTCATCACATCATGGAAATAAATGTGTGTGTGTGTGTGTGTGTGTGTGTGTGTGTGTGTGTGTGCTTGTGTGTGTGTGTGTTTCTTATCTGTATACCAGTTCAGTATTGAGTACAAATTGTGTGGGTTGGATTTCATCAGTCCCATTATTGCAAAATCACAACAGACTCAATTCACAGTCTCCCAAATAAAAGGGATGACCCTCATTTGGACATGAAGCTGACCACTGAGAAACACTGAACAGTGTGCTTCTGACTGAACTACTACGGTAAGATCAGATTTTGTTCTGTTTTTGTGTTGAGAGAGATAATATTCAGCTGTTTGCTGTTGAGTTGTTGTTTTATTTAAGCAGATCAATGTACTTGCAATAGTATTTACAGGCTGTGCCTTTAGGAATCTTTGTGTTCTAAACGGTGGACTATAGTTGCCTGAACCAGTCTGCCTATAAAATGTATTCCAAACCAGGGCTTGATCAGAGATGTGACTACTGTGATATCCATAAACAAAGTTAATATACCAGTTTCGGCCATCATGGGATAAAAGTGCTTGAGCAATGAACAGTGAAATATATGTCCCAAACGAAAACATGGGGCGGGGGGCATATATCATTATTATTTAATCATTATTATATTCTCTTATTATTATATTTATATTCTGTTATCTTAATATATTATATTTTCTTGATATAACTTATGAGTAAGGATGACAACAATACCTAGGATTAGCCTGATTAGGTCTATTTTAAAAGCTACTTTATTCTACTGAAGCTGTATCATCTGTCCTGCTCATATCACAGTCCAGCTTCCAGTTAAAGATTAGTGAAGATGCTATCAGCATCGATAGGTTTTCCAAATCCATGTGTGTTTTATCATGCATTGTACATTAAAAGGCATTCTTTTCTCAGATGAGGTCCTACCTGTCTGCTCTCGCTGCTCTGGTTGTGGCTGTGAGCCTAGCCCTTGCCTTGGACACACCTAACAACACCCAATTTCTGGTTCTGAGAGAAAGAACCACTCTGGTCCCTTTTGGTAAGCACTGTTTTACACTGTTTCATTTTTTCAGTTTTGTTTCTGAAACTTTCCTCATACTAAAATTTCAACATAATTTCAATCATCATCATCTGCTACTACTACTACCATTAAAATTATGAAGCATCCATGAAGTTCAACATAAAGCAGATCAATGACCCTGTTATTTTTTGTGCTCTTCTCCATCAAGTCCTTTTTGAAGATCGCCCCCCATCAGATGACAATCTCATCACACCAACTTTACTTTCAAGTCAAGAAATTTGGCCTCCATACATCTTCAATGACAACCCCAACCTGAAGTGGGAACTGTTTCCCTATGGCCACCCTTTACCCCAGGGTGCAGTGGGCATCTGGAACGGTTATACTGGCCGATACGACTACGTGTGCAGACCAAAAAACACAGGTGAAACAGGATTCTACACCTCGTCATTTGATCATCTATGTTTCTATCCACATTATAAGGATGTGTGGTCAACTGATGAATTTTTTGTCCTTGTAAACCAAGACGAGTTTGTACTTCTACAGTGGATAGGGACCTCTCACGGTATTGTTCCTGCTAATGGAGTCAGAACAAGCCAAAATGACGTTATCTACAATTACGTTGGAAAAAACGAGTATGGTTTAGGTTTGACAAAGCCTTCTCAAGTATTTCAGTTACCATGGATCAAAAAGTATACTAATCCTAACAACTACAAAGGGAAGACTTATAAATACAAAAAAAATTATCAGGCTTTGACATTGAATGTTGAACCTTATAAGCAGTATTTCCAAAATGTTAAGTATTTCATTGATCAAGCTAAAGTCATAGATACCCCCCCTTACATTCTGGATCGAAGCACTGTCTCGAACAAAGACTGCAACACTGCTATCATGAAAGTCACAATGTCTTCAACAGAGACTAAAACAAGCACTTGGGAAACTGATTACTCTATGACCCTAGCAATGAGTACTACTATTACCGCTGGCATCCCTGGAATATTTGGAACTGAGATTAGCATGGGCATGGAGCAGACATTTGAGACAACATCAGGGCAAAGCTATGAAGAATCCCAAAACTTTCAAATGACGGTAAATGTTAATGTGCCTCCAAACCATTCGTGCACTGTCCACATGCAAGGCAGGAAATTCACATCAGATATCCCCTATGAGGCTAGCCTTGGTCGTACCTATAGCAATGGTGACACTAGGTGGACCACCATCACTGGCACTTATAAGGGTGTTGAGGTTTCTGACCATCAAATTCAGGTAGAGCGTTGTCAGCCCCTGCCCGACCCCAAACCTTGTGATTAAGGGCAATAATATTATATTAATATTAGACATGTCAATAAACCCCTATATAATTTATGACATGAGTCTCTCAAGTGTGATGCAGGGGAATGCAATTTCATTTTTACTATTCATGGTGAGTTAGCATAGCTGTGAGTTAGCATAGATGTATTCGATGCTCTATGGAATCTTTAAAATTGGCAAAATGCTTTCAACTGTTCTGGGGTGAATTTCTAGAAAACATTTATAGAAAAACCATTGTTATCATCTGTTGTCATCTTTTTAGACCATTGACTGTGCAATGTTTGACTTTTTTTTTTTTTTTTTTAGAACAACTTAGTTTCCATGTCATTAAGATTAATTCACTGATCTACAAATAAAATCAGAGCCATAACACCATTCTTTGCATTTGTTGTTAATAAAAAAAATATTGGACTGTCCTTCTCTAATGAATCCGATTCTTGAACCAACACTACAAACATAAACTCTCACAGGTCTTGTCAACAGTACTGATTTTCAGTATACTGTATAGCTTAAAATGACATTCACACCTCCATTGCAACCAGTAAATTGAACTGGGCCCTCTTGAACAGTTTCATGAAGTCTGCAGGAATGAATACAGCTTTGTCCATGTCACCTGGTTCATAGAAGAGACTATGATGCTGGTAAATCAACAGTAAAAATGCTGTCTCGAGTCCCTTTACTTATGCATTTTCTTTTTGACCAAATAACTAAGTTATTGAGTTCCTATGCTCTAGGATCAACATCAACAGCTTCACTTTTTAAGAAGGTTAAGAGTGTTTGGCACAGACAGGGACATTATGTTGGCTTTTTATAGGGCTACAATTGAATCCATTATCAGATATGGCATTGCAATATGGTTTGGCAATATGTCTGTTAAGCTTAAGGCCCAGCTACAAAATCTCATCAAAAGAGCACGGAAGATAATGGGAATGGCCACTCCTACTTCACTGCAAGATCTAGGCCTATTTGATTAGGTAGTGAGGAAGCAAGGGCAAAAGATTTCAGCGGATACAGGGCATGTCTTACATAGCAAGTATGAACTATGGCCCTCAGGTAGAAGATACAGAACTCCTACTTTCAAAACAAATACTTACTGCCCTGAAGAAGGCACTCATGCCGCTACGCGTGGGCCTTGTTTTTAAGTTGTCCATGTAAGGACTGGTCATTTAAATAAACACTTTTTAAACTGGGAGTGCCTTAGTCAATACAAATCTTTAAACTTGGATCTAAAACCTTGGACTAAAAGAGCAACCAAAACCAAAAAGCTGAAAAAACTTGGATAAGAGCACGCCATTTTCTATGAAGCTTCAAAACAAATAGATTCAAATTTTCAATGATTCCTTGGTCCATTAAACTGCTGAATAGCAGGTCTTAGAGGGGGTGGGGGGGCAGCTGTGTGTGTGAGTGTGTGAGTGTGTGGGGGTGGGTGGTGGGGTAACTTATTCATGGATATTTATTAGCCTAGCTATAGGAATGTATATGATGTTTAACTGACTGCACTAGTTTCAGTAGACGGTATTAGGTCAAATGTACTGTTTCTTTACATGTTGCTTGTGTATGTGTAATGTGCTTGTGTCTGTCTAATGTGTATCTTATTCTCATGCCCAAGACAAATTTCTTTATTCATAGACAATAAAGGCTTATCCTATCCTATCCTAAATCATTTATCATCAGATTACAATGGGAAACAATTAAATGATATAACCTGTCCTGTGTAAGGACAACAAAGGACTTCATTTTTTAAATGATTAAATAAATAAAAAAATAATAACTCAGAATAAAAAAAATAACTCAGATTAATCATGATTGATATGGTTCCACTTTCATGACACACATTATGCTCAATTTCAGACAGAAAAGGGATATCAAGTTAAAGTAGATAAATACTATGGACTCCCTCCTGTATGTCCAACAACAGCGGAGGGTGGACTACCATTGTCCAAAAATCTCTTGGATTTGAGAAAAAGTCAGCTTTAGCATCAGGGTCTTACCAGGGAAAAATAAGGATGAGACCTACCCTACATCCACATTCATACTGGAGGATATTAGTTACAATTAAAGGTGATTCATCCTGATTGATCAAAAAAAAAAAAAAAAAAGTGATTAATCAGAGTATTTTCTTAATCGTTTGAAAGCACTAAAAATAACTACCGGTAAGTGTGTCTGTGTGTGTGTGTGTTAGATATCAGTTATCAATTGAACAGAATCAGTCACTGAGAAAGAACACGGGTGGTCACATAAGAATTTTAGCAGCTAGCAGCTAACGCAATTTTAAATTAACGATTAAATGGCTACTGTTAAAGTTGGCAGTTTTATTTGACTTTAACCAGAGAGGACTTTGCAATGACTGACGGACTTGTCAACTAACATCCAAATGTTCATGTGAGTTTTCTCTTATCACCATTGTCATGTAGCCCGTGTTACCGCAAATACATGAACAATATTAAAAATGTTTAAGTACAAGGAGCACATTAAAGGGAGGGGGTCGGGGTTATATGATGCTTTCCTGGAACACTTGTATTAATTGTGTGTGTGTGTGTGTGTGTGTGTGTGTGTGTGTGTGTGTGTGTGTGTGTGTGTGTGTGTGTGTGTGTGTGTGAGAGAGAGAGATTCTGTTCAATTGACACAGCAGTATTTAACGATGAGGTGTGTGGGCATCTGACCTTTGGCAGTCTGTCTTCATATTTAAAGTCCAGAGAATTCCACCTCTTGCTTATACAGTAGGCAGGCCATGTTGTCCTGGTTTATTGCCAACAGTAGTACTACTATAAATTACCTTCCGAAATTAAATGCCAACATCAAACTGAAAACTTCACATTGTTTATGTTTGGAAATAAATACATTTTTTACATTAACTGAACAAGATAATATGGGATCACATTGCCAAATATGTAACGAAAAAGCACATCCTGTCCTGTTTAAGGCCATCCAGGGATAATTGTACTTTTTCTTCTCATTATGTGATGTTTGAGTCATCACTTTGATGTTGGTCATTTAACATCTAACAGACAGATGCATTACACCAAATAACTAATGTATGAATGTATGTACGTACGTCGTACGTGTGTGTGTGTGTGTGTGTGTGTGTGTGTGTGTGTGTGTGTGTGTGTGTGTGTGTGTTGATCCTTTGATTGACATAGCAGCAGTTAATGATTAGGTGTGTGGGCATCTTTCCGAAAAGGCCTTTGGCACAAGATACTCTCCTGCCTCTTCCAGAGAATTCCACTTGTTGTTTATACTGTAGGTAGGCCATGTCCTGTTTTATTGTGAACAGTAGTGTTGCTATAAATTACCTTCCAAAATTAAATGCCAACGTCAAACTGAAAACTTTACATTGTTTACGTTTTGAAATTAATACATTTTTTAGATCAATTAACTGAACAAGATAATATGGGATCAAAATGACAGATATGTAAGAAAATGTACATCCTGTCCTGTTTAAGGCCATCCAGGGATAATTGTACTTTTTCTTCTCATTATGTGATGTTTGAGTCATCACTTTGATGTTGGTCATTTAACATCTAACATACAGATGCATTACACCAAATAACTAATGTATGAATGTATGTACGTACATTGTACGTGTTTGTGTGTGTGTGTGTGTGTGTGTGTGTGTGTGTGTGTGTGTGTGTGTTGATCCTTTGATTGACATAGCAGCAGTTAATGATTAGGTGTGTGGGCATCTTTCCGAAAAGGCCTTTGGCACAAGACACTTTCAGTCATCTTCCAGAGAATTCCACTTGTTGTTTATACAGTAGGTAGGCCATGTTCTGGTTTATCACAAACAGTAGCATTTCTTTAGTTTGAAATATTATGATATAATGGCAACTTCAAACTGATGAATTCATCATTTATGTTTTGCGCTTAATATTGTGACAGGGGCGTGGTCTCTTCCCTATTGGTGTTATCTTCTGTCTGTGTTCCGACAGGTGTGCTGCTTGCAAAGTCAATTAGTGATTGGGTACCGGTGCACAGGCTACCTAAGCACATACAGTGTTTAATCTGACTGCTCCATTCCAAGCTGGAGAGCAGCAAACACGAGGCATGTTATTTCCTTGGTCTGTGTTGCGTGCCTCTTGTAGGCCTTAAGACTAACTTTACTGTTTCTTTCTGTTTTTGTCTGTTTTGTTGGTGTTTTGTCAAGTCCGCTTCTTTCGTGAATAAAAATTACATCTTTTGAGAAAAAATGTTAGGTTAGGTCTTCTAAAACTTACTGTGTGCCTTCTTTATTTTATTCTCCCCACTGAGCGTAACAACATCAATATACATCTTTTTTTTTTTTTAGATCACTTACTACATAATATTATTAATGATTACTATGGGAAATACAATGATGTAACATGTACTGTGTGTACTTCATCACATCATGGAAATAAATGTGTGTGTGTGTGTGTGTGTGTGTGTGTGTGTGTGTGTGTGTGTGCTTGTGTGTGTGTGTTTCTTATCTGTATACCAGTTCAGTATTGAGTACAAATTGTGTGGGTTGGATTTCATCAGTCCCATTATTGCAAAATCACAACAGACTCAATTCACAGTCTCCCAAATAAAAGGGATGACCCTCATTTGGACATGAAGCTGACCACTGAGAAACACTGAACAGTGTGCTTCTGACTGAACTACTACGGTAAGATCAGATTTTGTTCTGTTTTTGTGTTGAGAGAGATAATATTCAGCTGTTTGCTGTTGAGTTGTTGTTTTATTTAAGCAGATCAATGTACTTGCAATAGTATTTACAGGCTGTGCCTTTAGGAATCTTTGTGTTCTAAACGGTGGACTATAGTTGCCTGAACCAGTCTGCCTATAAAATGTATTCCAAACCAGGGCTTGATCAGAGATGTGACTACTGTGATATCCATAAACAAAGTTAATATACCAGTTTCGGCCATCATGGGATAAAAGTGCTTGAGCAATGAACAGTGAAATATATGTCCCAAACGAAAACATGGGGCGGGGGGCATATATCATTATTATTTAATCATTATTATATTCTCTTATTATTATATTTATATTCTGTTATCTTAATATATTATATTTTCTTGATATAACTTATGAGTAAGGATGACAACAATACCTAGGATTAGCCTGATTAGGTCTATTTTAAAAGCTACTTTATTCTACTGAAGCTGTATCATCTGTCCTGCTCATATCACAGTCCAGCTTCCAGTTAAAGATTAGTGAAGATGCTATCAGCATCGATAGGTTTTCCAAATCCATGTGTGTTTTATCATGCATTGTACATTAAAAGGCATTCTTTTCTCAGATGAGGTCCTACCTGTCTGCTCTCGCTGCTCTGGTTGTGGCTGTGAGCCTAGCCCTTGCCTTGGACACACCTAACAACACCCAATTTCTGGTTCTGAGAGAAAGAACCACTCTGGTCCCTTTTGGTAAGCACTGTTTTACACTGTTTCATTTTTTTCAGTTTTGTTTCTGAAACTTTCCTCATACTAAAATTTCAACATAATTTCAATCATCATCATCTGCTACTACTACTACCATTAAAATTATGAAGCATCCATGAAGTTCAACATAAAGCAGATCAATGACCCTGTCATTTTGTGCTCTTCTCCATTAAGTCCTTTTTGAAGATCGCCCCCCATCAGATGACAATCTCACCATACCAATCTCATACCATAATTCACTTTCAAGTCAAAGAAATTATGGCCTCCATACATCTTCAAAGACAACCCCAACCTGAAGTGGGAACTGTTTCCCCATGGCCACCCTTTACCCCAGGGTGCAGTGGGCATCTGGAACAGTTATACTGGCCGATACGACTACGTGTGCAGACCAAAAAGTACAGGTGAAACAGGATTCTACACCTCGTCATTTGATCATCTATGTTTCTATCCACATAATAAGGATGTGTGGTCAACTGCTGAATTTTTATGTCCTTGTAAACCAAGATGAGTTTGTACTATCTACAGTGGATAGGGACCTCTCAAGGTGTTGTTCCTGCTAATGCAGTCAGATCAAGCCAAAATGACATTATGTACGATTATGTTGGAAAAAACGAGTATGGTTTAGGTTTGTCAAAGCTTTCTGATAGTATTTCAGTTACCATGGATCAAAAAGTATACGAATCCTGACAACTACAAAGGGAAGACTTATACATATAAAAAAAACTATCAGGCTTTGACAATCGAATGTTGAACCTTATGAGCAGTATCTCCAAAATGTTAAGTATTTCATTGATCGTAGCTCAAGTCATAAATACCCCGCCTTACATTCTGGATCAAAACACTGTCTCCAACAAAGACTGCAACACTGCTATCATGAAAGTCGACAATGTCTTCAACAGAGACTAAAACAAGCACTTGGGAAACTGATTACTCTATGACTCTAGCAATAAGTACCACTATTACAGCTGGTATCCCTGGAATATTTGGAACTGAGATTGGCTTGGGCATGGAGCAGACATTTGAGACAACATCAGGGCACAAGCTATGAAGAATCCCAAACCACTTACACATGACGGTAAATGTTAATGTGCCTCCAAACCATTCGTGCACTGTCCACATGCAAGGCAGGAAATTCACAGCAGATATCCCCTATGAGGCTAGCCTTGGTCGTACCTATAGCAATGGTGACACTAAGTGGACCCCCATCACTGGCACTTATAAGGGTGTTGAGGTTGCTGACCATCAAATTCAGATAGAGCGTTGTCAGCCCCTGCCCAACCCGAAACCTTGTGATTAAGGGCAATAATATTACATTAATATTAGACATGTCAACAAACCCCTATCTGATTCATGACATGCAGTCTCTCAAGTGTGATGCAGGGAAATATCAATTTTATTTTCTACTATTCATGGTGAGTTAGCATAGTCTGCTTAGGTGTTAGTATAGATGTACTCTATACTCTATGGAATCTTTAAAATTGGCAGACTGATTTCAACTGTTCTATGGTGAATTTCTAGAAAACATTTCATAGAAAAACTATTGTTATCATCTGTTGTCATCTTGTTAAACCATTGACTGTGCAATGTTGGACTTTTTTCTTTTTTTTAGAACAACTTTGTTTCCATGTCATTAAGAGGAATTCACTGATCTACAAATAAAATCAGAGCTATGACACCATTCTTTACATTTGTTGTCAATAAAAAAAATATTGGACTGACCTCCTCTAATGAATCTGATTCTTGAACTAACACTACAAAGAACATAAACTCTCTACAGGTCGTTGTCAGACAGTTAGCTAGAAGTTTTCAGTATACTGTATAGCTTGAAATGACATTCACGTCTCCATTGTAAAGTCTCCAGTACATTGAAGGCTGAGACCCTCTTGAGACTAGTATCATGAAGTCAGCTTGGAATAGACATACAGGACTTCTGTCCATGTCACCTGAGTTCATCAGACAGAGACTATGATGCTGGTAAATCAACTCAGAGAGACAACTCACTGCTCTCCCACTCCTACAGTGCTTTATAGCTTCACAGGTCATTTTCAACATGCTTTCCGGAAACGGCAAACTTCATAACCAAGCTATTGCAGCGACAATGTTAGGGCTTCCTAGCAATCAACATCTCGGGACATGCTGTCACTTTGTAAGCACAGGTTAAGACAGGGCTTGGCACAGTTCACCAGGCGACCATTATGTTGACTTTTCTCAGGTAGAGCTACAATCATAGAATCCATTATCAGCTATGGGACATTAGCATCACATATGGTTTGGCGATATGTCTGCTAAGCTTAAGGCCCAGCTACAAATATCTCATCTACAGAGCACGGAAGATAATGGGAATCGGCCACGTTGCTACTGTCTATCTGCAAGATCTGTAGGCCTAATTTGATTAGGTAGTGCACGGAAGCTAGGACGAAAGATTTCAGCGGACACATGTGTATAGTGTGACATAGCAAGAGCTGATTAAATTTTAGCGGTCAGATCGGTGATCCAGAACTCATGACTCTCAGAATGTATACTTGCTGTCCTGTAGACGGCACTCTGTCGTTGGCGTGAGGTCTGCGCTTTCTGAGCGCTTGTCCAGTGTATAGGACTAGTCATTCAAGTAAGCACTGTTTAAACTGGCAGTGCCTCAGTCAATACAAATCTGTTAAACTTGGCTCCAAATACCTTGTACGAAACGAGTAGCCAAATCAAATGTCTCATGAAAACTTGGATAAGAGCACGCCATTTTCTATGAAGCGTCAGGACGGATAGATTCGAATTTTCAGTGATTACTTGTCCATTAAGCTGCTAGAATAGACAGGTCTCACACCGGTGGGGGGGCAGCTGTGTGTGTGGATGTGTGAGTGTGTGTGCGTGAGCGTGGTGGGCTAACTTATTCATGGGTAGTAATAGTAATAGTCTAGTAATAGGAATGTTTATGATGTTTAACTGACTGCACTAGTTTCAGTAGACGGTATCAGGTCAAATGTACTGTTTCTTTACATGTTGCTTGTGTATGTGTAATGTGCTTGTGTCTGTATAATGTGTATCTTATTCTCATGCCCAAGACAAATTTCTCTATTCATAGACAATAAAGGCTTATCCTATCCTATCCTAAATCATTTATCATCAGATTACAATGGGAAACAATTAAATGATATAACCTGTCCTGTGTAAGGACAACAAAGGACTTCATTTTTTAAATGATTAAATAAATAAAAAAATAATAACTCAGAATAAAAAAAATAACTCTGATTAATCATGATTGATATGGTTCCACTTTCATGACACACATTATGCTCAATTTCAGACAGAAAAGGGATATCAAGTTAAAGTAGATAAATACTATGGACTCCCTCCTGTATGTCCAACAACAGCGGAGGGTGGACTACCATTGTCCAAAAATCTCTTGGATTTGAGAAAAAGCCAGCTTTAGCATCAGGGTCTTACCAGGGAAAAATAAGGATGAGACCTACCCTACATCCACATTCATACTGGAGGATATTAGTTACAATTAAAGGTGATTCATCCTGATTGATCAAAAAAAAAAAAAAAAGTGATTAATCAGAGTATTTTCTTAATCGTTTGAAAGCACTAAAAATAACTACCGGTAAGTGTGTCTGTGTGTGTGTGTTAGATATCAGTTATCAATTGAACAGAATCAGTCACTGAGAAAGAACACGGGTGGTCACATAAGAATTTTAGCAGCTAGCAGCTAACGCAATTTTAAATTAACGATTAAATGGCTACTGTTAAAGTTGGCAGTTTTATTTGACTTTAACCAGAGAGGACTTTGCAATGACTGACGGACTTGTCAACTAACATCCAAATGTTCATGTGAGTTTTCTCTTATCACCATTGTCATGTAGCCCGTGCTACCGCAAATACATGAACAATATTAAAAATGTTTAAGTACAAGGAGCACATTAAAGGGAGGGGGTCGGGGTTATGTGATGCTTTCCTGGAACACTTGTATTAATTGTGTGTGTGTGTGTGTGTGTGTGTGTGTGTGTGTGTGTGTGTGTGTGTGTGTGTGTGTGTGTGTGTGTGTGTGAGAGAGAGAGAGATTCTGTTCAATTGACACAGCAGTATTTAACGATGAGGTGTGTGGGCATCTGACCTTTGGCAGTCTGTCTTCATATTTAAAGTCCAGAGAATTCCACCTCTTGCTTATACAGTAGGCAGGCCATGTTGTCCTGGTTTATTGCCAACAGTAGTACTACTATAAATTACCTTCCGAAATTAAATGCCAACATCAAACTGAAAACTTTACATTGTTTATGTTTGGAAATAAATACATTTTTTACATTAACTGAACAAGATAATATGGGATCACATTGCCAAATATGTAAAGAAAACGCACATCCTGTCCTGTTTAAGGCCATCCAGGGATAATTGTACTTTTTCTTCTCATTATGTGATGTTTGAGTCATCACTTTGATGTTGGTCATTTAACATCTAACAGACAGATGCATTACACCAAATAACTAATGTATGAATGTATGTACGTACGTCGTACGTGTGTGTGTGTGTGTGTGTGTGTGTGTGTGTGTGTGTGTGTGTGTGTGTGTGTTTGATCCTTTGATTGACATAGCAGCAGTTAATGATTAGGTGTGTGGGCATCTTTCCGAAAAGGCCTTTGGCACAAGATACTCTCCTGCCTCTTCCAGAGAATTCCACTTGTTGTTTATACTGTAGGTAGGCCATGTCCTGTTTTATTGTGAACAGTAGTGTTGCTATAAATTACCTTCCAAAATTAAATGCCAACATCAAACTGAAAACTTTACATTGTTTACGTTTTGAAATTAATACATTTTTTAGATCAATTAACTGAACAAGATAATATGGGATCAAAATGACAGATATGTAAGAAAATGTACATCCTGTCCTGTTTAAGGCCATCCAGGGATAATTGTACTTTTTCTTCTCATTATGTGATGTTTGAGTCATCACTTTGATGTTGGTCATTTAACATCTAACATACAGATGCATTACACCAAATAACTAATGTATGAATGTATGTACGTACATTGTACGTGTTGTGTGTGTGTGTGTGTGTGTGTGTGTGTGTGTGTGTGTGTGTGTGTTTGATCCTTTGATTGACATAGCAGCAGTTAATGATTAGGTGTGTGGGCATCTTTCCGAAAAGGCCTTTGGCACAAGACACTTTCAGTCATCTTCCAGAGAATTCCACTTGTTGTTTATACAGTAGGTAGGCCATGTTCTGGTTTATCACAAACAGTAGCATTTCTTTAGTTTGAAATATTATGATATAATGGCAACTTCAAACTGATGAATTCATCATTTATGTTTTGCGCTTAATATTGTGACAGGGGCGTGGTCTCTTCCCTATTGGTGTTATCTTCTGTCTGTGTTCCGACAGGTGTGCTGCTTGCAAAGTCAATTAGTGATTGGGTACCGGTGCACAGGCTACCTAAGCACATACAGTGTTTAATCTGACTGCTCCATTCCAAGCTGGAGAGCAGCAAACACGAGGCATGTTATTTCCTTGGTCTGTGTTGCGTGCCTCTTGTAGGCCTTAAGACTAACTTTACTGTTTCTTTCGGTTTTTGTCTGTTTTGTTGGTGTGCTTTTGTCAAGTCCGCTTCTTTCGTGAATAAAAACTACATCTTTTGAGAAAAAATGTTAGGTTAAGTCTTCTAAAACTTACTGTGTGCCTTCTTTATTTTATTCTCCCCACTGAGCCTAACAATATCAATATACATTTTTTTCTTTTTTTTTTTTAGATCACTAACTACATAATATTATCTAATGATTACTATGGGAAATTCAATGATGTAACATGTACTGTGTGTACTTCATCACATCATGGAAATAAAAAGTCAAGTTAGTTGTGTATGCGTGTGTGTGTGTGTGTGTGTGTGTGTGTGTGCGTGATTCTTATTTGTATTCCAGTTCAGTATTGAGTACAAATTGTGTGGGTTGGATTTCATCAGTCCCATTATTGCAAAATCACAACAGACTCAATTCACAGTCTTCCAAATAAAAGGGATGACCCTCATTTTGACATGAAGCTGATCACTGAGAAACACTGAACAGTGTGCTTCTGACTGAACTACTACGGTAAGATTTTGTTCTATTTTAGTGTTGAGAGAGATAATATTCAGTTGTTTGCTGTTGAGTTGTTGTTTTATTTAAGCAGATCAATGTATTTGCAATAGTATTTACAGGCTGTGCCTTTAGGAATCTTTGTGTTCTTAACGGTGGACTATAGTTGCCTGAACCAGTCTGCTTATAGAATGTATTCCAAACCAGGCCTTGATCAGAGATGTGAATCCTGTGATAGCCATAAACAAAGTTAATATACCAGTTTCGGCCATCACGGGATACAAGTGCTTGAGCAATGAACAATGAAATATATGAACCAAACGAAAACATGGTGCAGAGAGCATCTATCATTGTTATTTAGTCATTATTATGTCCTCTTGCCACTATGTTTATATTCTGTTATCTGGATATATTGTATTTTCTTGATATAATTTATGAGTAAGGATGACAACAATACCTAGGATTAGCCTGATTAGGTCTATTTTAAAAGCTAGTTTATTCTACTGAAGCTGTATCATCTGTCCTGCTCATATCACAGTCCAGCTTCTAGTTAAAGATTAGTGAAGATGCTATCAGCATCGATAGGTTTTCCAAATCCATGTGTGTTTTATCATGCATTGTACATTAAAAGGCATTCTTTTCTCAGATGAGGTCCTACCTGTCTGCTCTCGCTGCTCTGGTTGTGGCTGTGAGCCTAGCCCTTGCCTTGGACACACCTAACAACACCCAATTTCTGGTTCTGAGAGAAAGAACCACTCTGGTCCCTTTTGGTAAGCACTGTTTTACACTGTTTCATTTTTTTTCTCAGTCTTACTGTTTCTCTCTGAAACTTTCCTCATACAAATTTCAACACAATTTCAAATCATCTACTACTACTACTACTACTGCTACCATTACTATATCACTACTACTACTGCTACTACTACTACTACTACTACTACTACAACTATTATTGTGAAGCATCCATGAAGTTCAACATAAAGCAGATCAATGACCCTGTCATTTTTTGTGCTCTTCTCCATTAAGTCTCTTTTGAAGATCGCCCCCCATCAGATGGCAATCTCACCATACCAATTTCATACCATAAGTCCATTTCAAGAATTATCTTGAAATTATCGCCTCCATACATCTTCAAAGACAACCCCAACCTGAAGTGGGAACTGTTTCCCCAAGGCCACCCTTTACCCCAGGGTACAGTGGGCATCTGGAACAGTTATACTCGCCGAAACGACTACGTGTGCAGACCAAAAAGTACAGGTGAAACAGGATTCTACACCTCTTCATTTGATCATCTATGTTTCTATCCACATAATAAGGATGTGTGGTCAACTGCTGATTTTTATGTCCTTGTAAACCAAGATGAGTTTGTATATCTACAGTGGATAGGGACCTCTAAAGGTGTTGTTCCTGCTAATGCAGTCAGATCAAGCCAAAATGACATATGTACGATTATGTTGGAAAAAACGAGTATGGTTTAGGTCTGTCAAAGCTTTCTGATAGATTTCATTTACCATGGATCAAAAAGTACAAGAATCCTGACAGCTATAAAGGGAAGACTTATACATATAAAAAAAACTATCAGACTTTGACAATCAATGTTCAACCTTATGAGCAGTATCTCCAAAATGTTAAGTATTTCATTGATGTAGCTCAAGTCATAAAAACCCCGCCTTACATTCTGGATCAAAACACTGTCTCCAACAAAGACTGCAACAGTGCTACCATGAAAGTCGAAATGTCTTCAACAGAGACTAAAACAAGCACTTGGGAAACTGATTACTCTATGACTCTAGCAATAAGTACCACCATTACAGCTGGTATCCCTGGAATATTTGGAACTGAGATTGGCTTGGGCACGGAGCAGACATTTGAGACAACATCAGGGACAAGCTACGAAGAATCCCAAACCACTACACTAACGGTAAATGTTAATGTGCCTCCAAACCATTCGTGCACTGTCCACATGCAAGGCAGGAAATTCACATCAGATATCCCCTATGAGGCTAGCCTTGGTCGTACCTATAGCAATGGTGACACTAAGTGGACCCCCATCACTGGCACTTATAAGGGTGTTGAGGTTGGTGATCATCAAATTCAGATAGAACGTTGTCAGCCCCTGCCCAACCCGAAACCTTGTGATTAAGGGCAATAATATTACACATGTCAACAAACCCCTATCTGATTCATGACATGCATCTCTCAAGTGTGTTGGAGGGAAATATCATTTTATTTTCTACTATTCATGGAAGTAAAAGTCTGCTTAGGTGTTGTTGTGTACTCTATACTCTATGGAATCTTTAAAATTGGCAGACTGATTTCAACTTTTCTATGGTGAATTTCTAGAAAACATTTCAAGAAAAACTATTGTTATCATCTGTTGTCATCTTGTTAAACCATTGACTGTGCAAAGTTGGACTTTTTTCCTTTTTTTGAACAACTTTGTTTCCATGTCATTAAGAGGAATTCACTGATCTACAATTAAAATTAGAGCTATGACACCGTTCTTTACATTTGTTGTCAATAAAAAAAATATTGGATTGACCTCCTCTAATGAATCTGATTCTTGAACTAACACTACAAAGAACATAAACTCTCTAAATAGTTTCAGAGGTTGGATAAAAGTTTTCTTCATATTTCAGATTTCTTGAAATAAATCAGTCTCTTTGTAAAGTCTCCATCTCAGAAGACAGTTTGGAACAGACACAAATGACTTATGAAAGCAGAGCCATCACACAAGACTGTGTGTTATTCAAAAACTCAGAGAGACAACTCACTGCTCTCCCACTCCTACAGTGCTTTATAGCTTCACAGGTCTTTTCAACATGCTTTCCGGAAACGGCAAACTCTCATAACCAACATTGCAGCGACAATGTTAGGGCTTCCTGCAATCAACATCTCGGGACATGATGTGCTTTGCAATCACAATAAGACAGGGCACTGACAAAGTTCACCAACCAACCAACTCCCCCAACTTTTCTCAGGTAAATCTACAGTGCTTCATAGAATCCATTTCTGCTTGGGACATTTTAGCATCACATATAGTTGGTGATATTTTGCAAATTTGATTATTATTATGGCCCAGCTACGAAATCTCATCAAAGAGCACGGAAGATAATGGGAATGCCACTCCTACTTCGGTCGCGTTGGTTTGTCTGTCTGTTTGTCTGTGAGGATAACTCGAAAAGTACTGCACGGATTTGGATGAAATTTTCGGACAATGTGTATAGTGGGACAAGCAAGAGCTGATTAAATTTTAGCGGCGATCGGTGATCCAGAACATGATCTAGAATGTATATTGTGTCTGTGACGGCATTGTCTTGGCGGAGGTCTGCGCTCTCTGAGCGCTTTTCTAGTTATGGGATACATTCAAGAAGCAGAAAGGCTCTCAGAATATTGTTCTTCCCCAAATACTTGTCGAAACGGTGCCTCATGTCTCATGAAAATGTAAACATTTTAAAGGTGGGGGATGTGATTTTCAGTATACTGTATAGCTTAAAATGACATTCACACCTGGGGGGGGCAGCTGTGTGTGTGGATGTGTGAGTGTGTGTGCGTGAGCGTGGTGGGCTAACTTATTCATGGGTAGTAATAGTAATAGTCTAGTAATAGGAATGTTTATGATGTTTAACTGACTGCACTAGTTTCAGTAGACGGTATCAGGTCAAATGTACTGTTTCTTTACATGTTGCTTGTGTATGTGTAATGTGCTTGTGTCTGTATAATGTGTATCTTATTCTCATGCCCAAGACAAATTTCTCTATTCATAGACAATAAAGGCTTATCCTATCCTATCCTAAATCATTTATCATCAGATTACAATGGGAAACAATTAAATGATATAACCTGTCCTGTGTAAGGACAACAAAGGACTTCATTTTTTAAATGATTAAATAAATAAAAAAATAATAACTCAGAATAAAAAAAATAACTCTGATTAATCATGATTGATATGGTTCCACTTTCATGACACACATTATGCTCAATTTCAGACAGAAAAGGGATATCAAGTTAAAGTAGATAAATACTATGGACTCCCTCCTGTATGTCCAACAACAGCGGAGGGTGGACTACCATTGTCCAAAAATCTCTTGGATTTGAGAAAAAGCCAGCTTTAGCATCAGGGTCTTACCAGGGAAAAATAAGGATGAGACCTACCCTACATCCACATTCATACTGGAGGATATTAGTTACAATTAAAGGTGATTCATCCTGATTGATCAAAAAAAAAAAAAAAAGTGATTAATCAGAGTATTTTCTTAATCGTTTGAAAGCACTAAAAATAACTACCGGTAAGTGTGTCTGTGTGTGTGTGTTAGATATCAGTTATCAATTGAACAGAATCAGTCACTGAGAAAGAACACGGGTGGTCACATAAGAATTTTAGCAGCTAGCAGCTAACGCAATTTTAAATTAACGATTAAATGGCTACTGTTAAAGTTGGCAGTTTTATTTGACTTTAACCAGAGAGGACTTTGCAATGACTGACGGACTTGTCAACTAACATCCAAATGTTCATGTGAGTTTTCTCTTATCACCATTGTCATGTAGCCCGTGCTACCGCAAATACATGAACAATATTAAAAATGTTTAAGTACAAGGAGCACATTAAAGGGAGGGGGTCGGGGTTATGTGATGCTTTCCTGGAACACTTGTATTAATTGTGTGTGTGTGTGTGTGTGTGTGTGTGTGTGTGTGTGTGTGTGTGTGTGTGTGTGAGAGAGAGAGATTCTGTTCAATTGACACAGCAGTATTTAACGATGAGGTGTGTGGGCATCTGACCTTTGGCAGTCTGTCTTCATATTTAAAGTCCAGAGAATTCCACCTCTTGCTTATACAGTAGGCAGGCCATGTTGTCCTGGTTTATTGCCAACAGTAGTACTACTATAAATTACCTTCCGAAATTAAATGCCAACATCAAACTGAAAACTTTACATTGTTTATGTTTGGAAATAAATACATTTTTTACATTAACTGAACAAGATAATATGGGATCACATTGCCAAATATGTAAAGAAAACGCACATCCTGTCCTGTTTAAGGCCATCCAGGGATAATTGTACTTTTTCTTCTCATTATGTGATGTTTGAGTCATCACTTTGATGTTGGTCATTTAACATCTAACAGACAGATGCATTACACCAAATAACTAATGTATGAATGTATGTACGTACGTCGTACGTGTGTGTGTGTGTGTGTGTGTGTGTGTGTGTGTGTGTGTGTGTGTTTGATCCTTTGATTGACATAGCAGCAGTTAATGATTAGGTGTGTGGGCATCTTTCCGAAAAGGCCTTTGGCACAAGATACTCTCCTGCCTCTTCCAGAGAATTCCACTTGTTGTTTATACTGTAGGTAGGCCATGTCCTGTTTTATTGTGAACAGTAGTGTTGCTATAAATTACCTTCCAAAATTAAATGCCAACATCAAACTGAAAACTTTACATTGTTTACGTTTTGAAATTAATACATTTTTTAGATCAATTAACTGAACAAGATAATATGGGATCAAAATGACAGATATGTAAGAAAATGTACATCCTGTCCTGTTTAAGGCCATCCAGGGATAATTGTACTTTTTCTTCTCATTATGTGATGTTTGAGTCATCACTTTGATGTTGGTCATTTAACATCTAACATACAGATGCATTACACCAAATAACTAATGTATGAATGTATGTACGTACATTGTACGTGTTTGTGTGTGTGTGTGTGTGTGTGTGTGTGTGTGTGTGTTTGATACTTTGATTGACATAGCAGCAGTTAATGATTAGGTTATTTCCTTGGTCTGTGTTGCGTGCCTCTTGTAGGCCTTAAGACGAACTTTACTGTTTCTTTCGGTTTTTGTCTGTTTTGTTGGTGTTTTGTCGGTGTTTTGTCAAGTCCGCTTCTTTCGTGAATAAAAACTACATCTTTTGAGAAAAAATGTTAGGTTAAGTCTTCTAAAACTTACTGTGTGCCTTCTTTATTTTATTCTCCCCACTGAGCCTAACAATATCAATATACATTTTTTTTTCTTTTTTTTTTTTTAGATCACTAACTACATAATATTATCTATGATTACTATGGGAAATTCAATGATGTAACATGTACTGTGTGTACTTCATCACATCATGGAAATAAAAAGTCAAGTTAATTGTGTATGCGTGTGTGTGTGTGTGTGTGTGTGTGTGTGTGTGTGTGCGTGTACGTGATTCTTATTTGTATTCTGTTCAGTATTGAGTACAAATTGTGTGGGTTGGATTTTATCAGTCCCATTATTGCAAAATCACAACAGCCAACAAAGTCTTCCAAATAAAAGGGATGACCCTCATTTTGACATGAAGCTGATCACTGAGAAACACTGAACAGTGTGCTTCTGACTGAACTACTACGGTAAGATTTTGTTCTATTTTAGTGTTGAGAGAGATACTATTCAGTTGTTTGTTGTTGAGTTGTTGTTATTTTATAAGCAGATCAATGTACTTGCATCTTTGCAATCTTTGTGTTCTTAACGGTGGACTATAGTTGCCTGAACCAGTCTGCTTATAGAATGTATTCCAAACCAGGCCTTGATCAGAGATGTGAATCCTGTGATAGCCATAAACAAAGTTATCAGTTTCGGACCATCATGGGATAACAATGATTGAACAATGAACAGTGAAAAATCTAATGTGCCTGGATTTATGCCCCCTGCCCCATGTTTTGGTTTGGGACATTGTTTTCCTGATATAATTTATGAGTAAGGATGACAACAATACCTAGGATCAGCCTGATCAGGTCTATTTTAAAAGCTAGTTTATTCTACTGAAGCTGTATCATCTGTCCAGCTCATCTCACAGTCCAGCTTCTAGTTAAAGATTAGTGAAGATGCTATCAGCAGCGATAGGTTTTCCAAATCCATGTGTGTCCATCATGCATTGTACATTAAAAGGCATTCTTTTCTCAGATGAGGTCCTACCTATCTGCTCTCGCTGCTCTGGTTGTGGCTGTGAGCCTAGCCCTTGCCTTGGACACACCTAACAACACCCAATTTCTGGTTCTGAGAGAAAGAACCACTCTGGTCCCTTTTGGTAGGCACTGTTTCATTTTTTTTCCCTCTCTTACTGTTTTCTCTCTGAAGCTTTCCTCATACTAAATTTCAACACAATTTCAAATCATCTACTACTACTACTACTACTGCTGCTACCATTACAACTATCACTACTATCACTACTACTACTACTACTACTACTACTACTACAACGATTATTATTGTGAAGCATCCATGAAGTTCAACATAAAGCAGATCAATGACCCTGTCATTTTGTGCTCTTCTCCATTAAGTCTCTTTTGAAGATCGCCCCCCATCAGATGGCAATCTCACCATACCAATTTCATACCATAAGTCCATTTCAAGAATTATCTTGAAATTATCGCCTCCATACATCTTCAAAGACAACCCCAACCTGAAGTGGGAACTGTTTCCCCAAGGCCACCCTTTACCCCAGGGTACAGTGGGCATCTGGAACAGTTATACTCGCCGAAACGACTACGTGTGCAGACCAAAAAGTACAGGTGAAACAGGATTCTACACCTCTTCATTTGATCATCTATGTTTCTATCCACATAATAAGGATGTGTGGTCAACTGCTGATTTTTATGTCCTTGTAAACCAAGATGAGTTTGTATATCTACAGTGGATAGGGACCTCTAAAGGTGTTGTTCCTGCTAATGCAGTCAGATCAAGCCAAAATGACAATGTCGATTATGTTGGAAAAAACGAGTATGGTTTAGGTCTGTCAAAGCTTTCTGATAGATTTCATTTACCATGGATCAAAAAGTACAAGAATCCTGACAGCTATAAAGGGAAGACTTATACATATAAAAAAAACTATCAGACTTTGACAATCAATGTTCAACCTTATGAGCAGTATCTCCAAAATGTTAAGTATTTCATTGATGTAGCTCAAGTCATAAAAACCCCGCCTTACATTCTGGATCAAAACACCGTCTCCAACAAAGACTGCAACAGTGCTACCATGAAAGTCGAAATGTCTTCAACAGAGACTAAAACAAGCACTTGGGAAACTGATTACTCTATGACTCTAGCAATAAGTACCACCATTACAGCTGGTATCCCTGGAATATTTGGAACTGAGATTGGCTTGGGCACGGAGCAGACATTTGAGACAACATCAGGGACAAGCTACGAAGAATCCCAAACCACTACACTAACGGTAAATGTTAATGTGCCTCCAAACCATTCGTGCACTGTCCACATGCAAGGCAGGAAATTCACATCAGATATCCCCTATGAGGCTAGCCTTGGTCGTACCTATAGCAATGGTGACACTAAGTGGACCCCCATCACTGGCACTTATAAGGGTGTTGAGGTTGGTGATCATCAAATTCAGATAGAACGTTGTCAGCCCCTGCCCGACCCCAAACCTTGTGATTAAGGGCAATTATATTACACGTGTCAACAAACCCCTATCTGATTCATAACATGCATCTCTCAAGTGTGTTGTTGGGGAATATCATTTTAATTTTTACTCTTCATGGGAGTAAAAGTCTGCTTAGGTGTTGTTGTGTATTCTATGCTCTATGGAATCTTTAAAATTGGCAGAATGCGTTCAACTGGTCTATGGTGAATTTCTAGAAAACATTTCAAGAAAAACTATTGTTATCATCTGTTGTCATCTTGTTAAACCATTGGCTTTGCAAAGTTGGACTTTTTTCCTTTTTTGAACAACTTTGTTTCCATGTCATTCCATGTCAAGAGGAATTCACTGATCTACAATTAAAATCAGAGCTATACCACCGTTCTTTGCATTTGTTGTCAATAAAAAAAATATTGGACTGACCTCCTCTAATGAATCTGATTCTTGAACTAACACTACAAAGAACATAAACTCTCTAAATAGTTTCAGAGGTTGGATAAAAGTTTTCTTCATATTTCAGATTTCTTGAAATAAATCAGTCTCTTTGTAAAGTCTCCATCTCAGAAGACAGTTTGGAACAGACACAAATGACTTATGAAAGCAGAGCCATCAAAGACTGTCTGTTATTCAAAAACTCAGAGACACAACTCACTGTTCTCCCACTCCTACAGTGATTTATAGCTTCAAAGGTCTTTTCAACTAGCCTGGGCGAAAGCGACTGTTGACTATGTCATACAGTCTGGCCCAACGCAATTGAAATAGGTTTCTGATTGGATATGACGTATTCCCTCGCCTGGCTCTCACGCATACATCTTTCGCTTTCAGTATTAACAGTATTATCGCAAGTTCTGATCTATTTTGACATCGTAGTGGCAATAAATCCTCAAGATCATGGATGTTAATGTCGTGTACCAATTTTGTGAATGTAATTCGAAAGTGGGGGAGAGAATAACAAACGCGTCTCTATCCTGTAGGACTACAAAATTTTGAGACATCGCTCTAAACTGTGTGCTGATTGGCTAAACCGTAGAGTAACCGAGAGAAAGGCGGGAAGGGGGGTTTATTCCAGACTACGTGCGGAGATAAAATGTTTAGCGGAGGCAAGTAGGATGGCATCGCCAGGCTACTTTTCAACATGCTTTCCGTCAAAACTGAAACTGCAAACTCCCATAACCGACATTGCAGCCACAAGGTTAGGGCTTCCTTCATTCAATATCTCAGGACATGATGGGCACTGAAAATTACCTACTTACCCTACCTGCTACCTTATTGTGTTATTGAGATATGGCTTTTCAATTATACACAGCCTTGAAATTTGACAATGTATTTAGCATTGCCATATTAGCCATATATTTTGACTGTTTAGTGCACACCTGTCAAACTGAAGGTCCACAGGCTAAATCCGACCCTCCAGGTAATTTCATCTGCCCACCAGGTAATATTTCATATCTGTCAGAGCTGGCCTGCCAGTATTTGCATACTGTACCGTTAATAGTACCAACAGCAGAACGCATTGCCGCTACGCTAGCATTCACCTTCTGTGTCCTGTTTCCACTACCTGCTCAAAAGTCTTTACCGTTATCATCCAAGTTAATCTTTTTCTTTGTGTTTATCGTTTGCATTACTTATGTAAGTGTAAAGGCTACTCTGACCACTTTGAATGTGTATTACTGTTCTATATCGGCGCGCCGTGACATACATACATTCATTCATTCATTCATTCATTCATTCAGGGAGGAATCTCTCTTTTTTTTGTAGATCAAGTCAAAATCATACAATACTTATACTTATTATATCCCATGGCGTACAAAAAACAAATTACACAGAAAAATGCAAATTGCGGTGTCTGGCTTTTACATCCACCGAGCAGAAGCAAGAGTGACTGATTGGGGTGGCAGCTGACAGATCGGATGTGAACGCCACTTTCTCCCATAGACATGAACAACCACAAACAATCTTGTTCTATATAGAATCTTTGATTGGTCCCTCATGTCAACCCCAACGAGGATTGAATAGCCACAGTTCCCTATGGCTGATGGCTTGACGTACTCGGAGAGCAAAACAATTTTCTACCCATAGGTTATGTCTAGATTTTTAGGCTACAAGATACCAGGTATTGTACATCAATGATAAATAGTTATGGCTCCAAGTACCAATGTTGACACATACCAATGTTGACTAAAAAGAGGAATAAAAAAAATGCTATCTTGATATTTCTTTCTTAATTTTGACTTAACATAGAAATTGCATTACTTTACGTGGCTATATGTCCATCTTTAGGCCTACCCATTCACCTCGGTGAAATATCTCATGATCTCCTCAATGAAATAGGGCATACCGCAAATATAACTAGGTATAAAGTTGGACCTATTTCGCAGCATTTTTTTTTGGCAGGTGGGGCGTGAAAATTCTCTGCCTTCCCAAGTGGGGAATGACAGAAAAAGTTTGAGAACCACTGCCCTAACTGTATGCATAGGTGTAATTTTACCTTGGTCAAAGGAGGAATTTTGCTGATGATCAACTCCTGTTGCAATTCTGATAATATTTTGGTCTTCAATCCTCTCAACGGATACGTCATCTCCTAAGGCAGTGATCAGATCCTGGAAACCAGCCAAGCCATACTTTGAGAGGACAAGTTGCTGACCATAGTGGCGTTTATAGGTGCTGAGGAATTTGCCGATGTTCAATCCTTCCGGAAACCCATGGAGCATTTGCAATACATCCACCTTCAGTCTCTCCAGAGAGGGTCCTATCAAGAGACAAACAACAACTTGTTAGAATATGCTTACTCTGAGAACAAAGACAAGGATATGTAGCCTATAGGAGATGCTGTCAAATGATGGAGACGGATGAAAGCAGCAATATATTTTGAACATGACACGTCTCTGCGCTGTGCACGTCGCCTGAGTTCTTAAGCTCCACTTCGCCATTATTTCCATAGAACTGGTCACCACATTCGCTGTTATCCCTTACACATTCGCTTGTGTCGTTCATTATCCTGTTAGTTTGCAATGCATTTTCGATGAATGTGTGTGTGTGTGTGTGTGTATCCGTGCATGCAGCTGTGTTGTGCAAGTCACTGCAGAGGTTGTTGTTTATTCAAGTTCAAGTTAAATTGTTAAATTGTATATAAATTGTTGTATATGTTCATATAGATCACCTTTTTTTTTGGTGAGGGGGGTCATACACCACTAGCCTAACATAGTCCGCCCATTAAGATTCATCTGTATCCATGGTCTGGGGATGGTCTTCTGGGGCGGGTTTACATCGATAGAGACTACCGGCCAATAAGCAAAGCTGATTAGACGAGCTGTTCAATAGCTTCAAACCAGAACTGAATACCCTCCCCCCTCGCCCTATAAACGTGTCAAGAATCTCCAGACCATGAATACAGATGAACAGCAGTGTTATGGTCGGGCTATGTCAGGCTAATCCTAACCCTCTAGTGCCTACCCTTCAATCCAATCCTGCAGGCACCCCTGATCCAATACATCCCTACTTAAAAACATTCAAAGAAAAACCTGTATTTTGATGGCAGACATACATCTCTACCAAAAACGTTGTCTTATTCATTGACTTCGTTTCCTACTGACAAAAATAATAAGGGCATGAGTGGCAGTGTACAGACAATTGCACACAACAGATGAGTAAGTTAGCAGTGTACAGACAAGTACACACAACAGTAGTGTTATAATATGTGTTGGCTCTTACCCCTCTGGCTTGTTTGTGCTGCCGGAGTGGGCAGTAGACCCCCTGCCCTTGGCCCAGCGCCACTGGAAGACTTAAACCGTGGACTCTTCGATGTTTTGGAAGAGACACGTGAAGATTGTCGATCTGCCATGGTCCTCAACCGTTTTAACAGGTCAGTGGAGTTTGAATAGTCATACTATTTAAAGGTGCTTTTGGGACATCTGGCTACCAGTGGGGCAACCCATGAGGAACTGCTGAGATCCATGCGATCATCTTGAAGCAGAGTAAAAGTGGTATTAAAAAAAAATATATATGCATTCACCGATTCTAGAATTTATCATCTCAGTCATTGTGCATATGCATGATTGAATGTCTACTGGTGGGAGCGTAACTGACATCAAACTGGGTTAACTAGCCTAAGTTCAAGCTAATGTATACCCTTTGGTTCAAGTTCAACGATTACTAAAATTGCTTTAGAAGTGTGAACACGAGGCTGTCTTTCAACGTTGCTGGTGACGTTTGGGCTAACGTTACAAGCATTTAACCCCGTTAAGACTGTGGAAAGCTCTGTCATTCATTCTGATTGAAGTAAATTTACAATGTCCATAGTTTATTTATATAAAAATAATTGCATAAAAAAAATACTTTTTATAATAATGTTCTTGGCAAATGTAGGCCTACAAGACTGCTATGTAACATCAAGGAAAACGTTTTTTTAATCAGCTAACGTTAAGAGTTTCGAGTTAGGCTACTACTCCTCCCGGAGGAAAATGATAGGTTTGAGTTCACACTGACTGAGACTACGCTAAACATTGCCAAAGACAGCCGCATGTTCACATTAATTCAAGGATCACAAATGTTAATTCATAAACGGGTACCAGAATTACTGGAAGATTTGGTCAACCCGCCATTCAGCCTTGCAGAAATTACTGGACCTTGCGTGCTTGTGTGAAGTCAAATCCCCTCCTTCATGTAGAAAACAGTGCTCCTTCGGCTGTTTTGAAAAGTGCATCGTACCACCAAACGAGTTATCGCCACCTTGTGGATTGGAGTGTCCGTAGGGAAGCAGCAAGCAAAGGCTTGATCTTGCCTCTGTAGCTGTGTGTACTGTAAATTGGGTTGGTTTGATGTGGTTCTGACTAATGAAGAGGTTATTTATTTTACAAAAAAATGAGAGAAAGAAATATATTCAACTTCGATCAAAACTAAGCTCAAAATGTAATTTTACAATCCAATTACGCCTACTACAATTTACTGAGTATTGGTTGGACTGGAATGCAAACAAACAAACAAATAGCCTAGGTGTAGTTTACATCAAAGACTTCTGCAGGGAAAACTAATAGTTTGTTTTTTCCTCAGGTCCTCTGGGCTTTGGCCTCTGTCTCCATGCTGTGCCTCAGGTGAGTGTGCAATCCTGTCCTCAGTGTTCTATGATAAATTCAGTTTCAATAAATTGTTTTAATGACAAATTTCAGTTTCGCTCCTCTATCCAGCCTACTCAGCTTTGGGCTTATCACGCATCACATCACATCACAAGCTTTGGTAGGCTACAGAAAACTGTAAACATTCACCAATTTGGACAGGTCAGGTAGTCTCCTTCTATCTTGACACCTTTGAACTTGAGACTTTTACTTTTACAGTAACAACTCCAAAAAAAATCTAATTAAATGTTAAAAATACTTGACACTGGAGTAAAAGAAAAAGATTAAAGACTAGTTTATGGTAAAACTTTCAGGAAGGATGCTGTTACAACAGGTCTCTGGAGTCCCAGTTTCAGTCTGTGTCTTCTGTCTGTTTTTATCTACCAATCTATCTGCAGAGACTTATGTGTCTGCAGAACTTGTGGTTAACTCCAAATTAGCTGATCATTTCCAGCCAGCATTGTGGTTTCTCTTTGTTCAATTCATGAGCTGCATTCAGACATTTACTGTACAAAACTGATAAAAAAGATCCCCATTGATTACACAAAATTAAGATACCACATTTTAACAGTAAGATTTTGTTGATACAACAGCAAAGTATGTTTCATATCATTAAACAGTTTTATTAAAATATTTACTGGAATTGAACTTAATTCATATAACTTCTTAGACAAGAAAGCAAAAACTTATCGGAGATTGCATTATTGCATATGCAGAATGGAGACATTGGACATTTTTGCTATAATATTTAGTGGAGTCATCATATTATTTCCTGTAATCTTTGTACCAGAAGACAGAGCATCATTCAGGAGGTGAGAGGTCGGTTGACTCACTTAGGCGTTTGTGGTTAATGTACTTGCTGATCAAGTGTGGCTGGTGCCTCAATGCTGGTTCAAGCCAGTCTTGTGGTTCAGTATATCTCTCTCGATTCGGTACTGTCTGTATTTTCACGAAATTGTCTTGTTTCCATAGACTGGTGTGGGGATGATGGCAGGTTATAGGCACTGCATGAGGAGTGTTAGGCCCAGTGACCCATGTGACAGGTGCGCCTGGCTTGTTACCATATAGGCATGTCGTACACAGGTATGGTAGCATGCCTGCATTTACCACTGTGAATTTACCACACTAGCATATGACTGAGGCCTTCTTTGTATCGTGTCACTCATCTCTCTGTGTGCTCTTGTGTCTCATAATTTGTATCCACGCCCTTTATCCTTCTTTCAGAAATTTCCATTTCCTCTTACAGAAGAGATTATACAAATTAAAAAAAAATTGGACTGGCTGTAAAGTGAGTTTATCCTGCATAGCATGTAATTATAGTGGAAAAGGTCAGGTATTCTAGCCCACACACCACATACTGGTCTCTGTCTCTCCTAACCATTGTCCTAGTGACTGCTAGTTTTGAACCATCCATTCCTGGGCCAAGGTGCCACTGGCAACACCACTGGGGTGTGGGTCTTGAAGGACAGTTTCAACACTTGGGAAAGATCAATACACACACATGGTTGCAAAAAAGGCACTGTTTTTTAATTACAATTTGTAATTGTTTTTGGTGATTAGTGTTAGAAATAACACATGGCCCCATTCTCATCATGAAGATTTTCAAGTTAGTCATCACAAACGGTCATATTTGTTTTAATTGTTTTGTGCCTACTGTGTAACATACAACATGAAGGTATGTCTCAGTAAAACAGCACACAATTGTTTACAAGACCTCACAACAAATATGTTATATTTCTTACATTCCTTCAATTACAATGTACTAACTACCTTCTCAACCCTGTTGATGTCTGCTTGTTTCCCATCTTTTAAGGAACAAATATGTTTGTAGTCTCTTTACCAAGGCAGACGGAATTTGATTGATTTTTAACCACCTTTTTTGCCTTTTGTGATGTTGCAGTTACACCATAGGTATTACAATTGATAGCCTACTACTGAACATACAGTAGGTTCAACTGAAGCTGAATCTTAAGCATGACACATGTGGTCAGGAATGAAGAATGAACTGAACTGAACTGAACTGAATGTGAAGAGGCGATCTGGACGGTCTTCCTCAAACATTTCTGCTGGAATCCTGCTAGGGCAGGATGAAAATAACAAGCCCCACATATAAAATCAGTCCCATAAAAATCTGAAATTAACATCTTTCATTTTCTCCTTATAAACAGCATCAAAGCGATCTGATTGAGCTGCCGTTAGTGTATTTTTCCAATCTCCAGCAATGCCTGGAATACAATAAAAAAATACTTAGAAGTTATGTTACCTTATATAAAATTAGAAATGATTAGAAAAGACAAATTGCTGTCTTACCTTTCCTCAAAAACTCTGACTTCTTTTGGTCGAAGAACTCACTTGGTACCAAGGAATAGTTTGACATCTTGTTTTGTTTCATATTTTTGAACACACAGTGATCAGCTATCTTTTCAATTATTTCTTCGCTAAGAGATTTCTCCAGAAAACTGGAAATTTTATTAACAGATTCTTTAAGATCCTGTTTAAAAAAAAAAGATATCACAAATCACAATGGCAATTGGATATGCTATTCTTAAATCACAGACAATTTGTTATGACTGTCTAATAAAAAGAAAAACAACTTACCATTATCATTTCTTCATAATATATGTACAAAATATGTTCCTGGTCTTTGGCATGCACCCATCCTTTCACATGGTCAAACCAGGAGCCAAACATTACTGTATGGGGGATATGGTATCTTGACTTAAAGTACACTGCATTTTCTCATGAAGGTGCCATTGTTGAACTTTTAAAAATATGTGCATTGCTTTTGAGATAGCATTACTTAAACCTGTATTTGGCAAGGCTTTTAAAGTCAAACTTCGTAGAATTGTCACGCTAGTTTGGAAGTAGTACATGAAAAATGCTATTTAGGAAAAAACACGAATTCTCTAGCTCCATCTAAACCCTGTAATCATGGTTGCAAATATCCAGCACTCTCCAGCACAGCTACCTGACAATCACAGCTGTGAGCAAGCCGCTGACAACGTGCTACAGCGAGGGAGGGGTTTGATAGGCCATTGAGGAGCGTAGTAGAGACTGGGGGAGTGACCAGAGAGTTGTATGATTTTGAATGTTTTGCCTAAGTCTCAGAATTACGTAGACTTGCCGAATACAGTTTTAATAAACCAATGCCCATGCATATTAATAATTACAGAAAACTTTCCCACCTTTTCCATCAAGAAACGTGTCCAAGAAGTCATTCACTGTTCCTGGATTCACTAAGAATGAAGCCATTCCATAGTAGTGAAAAGAAGATGTAAAAACATCCTTTGGGTGTCGCAGGACATACAAGACCTGAAGAGATTACAAACAGTGTTGGGCAAGTTACTGCAAAACTGTAATGCGTTACTTATTACTTGTTACTGACATTTTAAAGTAGTCCCTTACATTACAATATTAGTGTTTTGAAAATGTAAGGCGTTACATTACTGTTGCATTACATTTAAGTTACTCTTCGGGCCCTCCGGTAGCCTATGACCTTCATTAGTTCGTTATCAATGTTGAGAATGACAGGCGGAGAGTCCGGCACAGCAAACGTTTTACCCTTGCTGACCACTCAGTGATTTTTGGCGAATTTGTATGAAGGAAAAAAAACACCACTTCATTCCAAGTTAAAAATGCATTGTAACTTCAGTTACTGACAATTGTACCGAGGAAAATATTACCAGTTTTTTTCTGTAATGCCTTACATTACCAAGTTACCACGAAAAGCAATGCATTACAGTAATCAGTTACTTTTGTAACTCGTTACTCCCAACACTGATTACAAATTACTGTAGTAGACAAACTACTCTATGCACACTCCCCTGCATACAAGTTTACAGACTTCATCTCCCTGCCGCTACTTGCACCATGCACTTTTGCCTCATTGCACCTATTGCAACTCAGTAATATTGCACTCCAGCAACATACCTACCTCAAGGACTCCTGAAACACTGACAGTCTAGAAATGTATGCTCACAATGTCTGTAATGTTGCCGGTTATGTTACTGATATCTATTGTCATGCCTGATATCTTGATCCCATTGCAGTTTATGTCCTAGTGAGTTGTGATGTTTTAATTATACTGTATATCTTAGTTGTATGTCTTATTTTTAACTTTGTTGCATTTGGAGTTTTGAGTAACGCAATTTCAGTCTGCTCGCAATGTACTGTTGCTAAGTTTGATTGACAATAAAGTTTCCTTTGACTTTGACTTTTGAAATTAACTAATAAGTATAACAAACTTTTTCTTCAATAACCAGCATTGTATTGAAGTAGTAGTAGGCCTATATTAGAGGAAAGATATAGTCAGTCAATAAATATCCCTGTTTTTAGTAGTTACGGAGTGCTGTCGGTAGGTGTAAGAATGACAAAATGTGGAACAACACAGACAGAATTTGTGAACCAGCAGTAAACATGCTTGAACAGGCTCAGGAACCTACCAGTTAACATGGTGCATGTTTCACAATTTGAGAAATGTTATTCCAAATTGTCTCATTCTATACTACTAACAACACTCAGCAATCTCAGACAGGTATGCGGGTTGATTGACTTCTTTAAATTCACCCTCACCTTCGGCTTGACTTTGAAGTAAGACTCTGGCATCATGTTATGGTGGTAGTGAGTGGCAAAGACCCTCGGAGAGGGCCTCTCCTCCAGATTAAGGATACTTGCTCTCTGCTCCTCCAGCCATGGAACTCTGTCCCAGTTTGGAATAGTTTGTACAGGGGTGAGATCTCCATCACTCAGGATCAATGGGACAATTTCCTGCATCCACGTTGTGCCTGTGCAAGCCAGAGAACTTGTTTTGGAAGCCAAGGACAGTATTTGCACAATAGTGAACAACACTGTGTGACACTCGTGGTGGGCATTGGGCAACACTGGGTGACACCATGACGCGCTTGTTTCTTTACTCTGATGGCACAAAAGAACTCGTATGCAAGTGCAACCCAACATAATGGCTTCTCGCCTGTTAACTTGCATCGAACAACTGTTATAAAAGTAGAAGCTCTACTACCACAAAACACCCAGAGAATAATAGGTGGAGTGAGTAATAATGTGGTGATGCATGACGTACAAAAACCTGTTACAGACAAAAACCTGTTTTAAATAATATAGTAGACGTGATATTGCCGTCAAACGCGAGAAAACTGTTTAATACGCCCAATTCTACTGTAGCCTACAATGGCGAGTTTGCCGATAGAATTCCTATTCCTTGTACTGGATAACACTTACTTTACAGAATACTGGCTATCAGACCAACAAATTTCACCAAAAAGCAGTCATCATTCCCATTCCCACAATAGCAATGTAGCCTACAATTGGGTAACCTAGTTGGAGTTGCCTAATGGCATACAATTGAGATATTATCTGTGTGTGTGTGTGTGTGTGTGTGTGTGTGTGTGTGTGTGTAGGCTATGTGTGTATGTTTTTGATGTTCTAGGACAGCTCAATTTCCTTGTGGATAAAGTATCTCTCTAATCTAATCTAATCTAATCCAATTACATACCTGATTTTGGATAGGTAACGATTAAAATGTCATCCTGGCGAAAGTTGAACTCCTCGTAGTACTTCAAACTCTCGGGAGGGTGAATATCTTTGGGGACGTAAACCCCTTGGTACACTGAGTACAGCTCTGCTTCGGTCATGCTTTTCTGACTTGAAACTACCGGCAAGTCGCTTTTCAGATTTCTTTATCGGGGACGGACTTTACAGCCTGAAGTTTACTGTACGCGTGCGCACTAAGAGAGACCAACTCACATTCCTCAAATGATTTACCCGCGCGCCTCTGTATGGACAGCTCCCAGCTTGCTGGCGAACGTCGTCTAAAAACTTCAGCCTATTTCAGCCAGTTATTTCGAAATGTTTCAGGCATTTGCTAGACGAGCAGTAGGAGTGATCGTTTTACCGGACCATTAGAATTGCCAGTTGTGAAAATACTGAAGGATATAACAATGCATGAAAAATGTTTCGGCGCGTAGTCTCCAACCTTGACCATCTAATCAGTGCATCTAGCCATGAGTGATAGCAAGGTCTAAAACAATGTCATGCCATATTATAAAATATTATATAAGTGGCAAACATAAATCATGGCCTTGACCTTTGACCGAATGACCTATATCAATGATCTGTTTTCTATAGCACGCTTTCCATCCTAGCTTAGAAAGTGGCTTGTCAGGCCACATCTATCCATTAGTGGGTGAGTATTTGTTTTCTGAAGTGAGAGATTTAGCTTTTTGTATGCTTCACATACCTTCTAACGTTCATTCAAAAAACATAAGGAGGGTACTAACAAACAATATATACATTTAATCACAGTAGTTACAGATGTTGTTCATGTAATCATATTGTCAAATTTTAGGTGGACATGGTTTCCACTTAACAATTACTGGAAAAAAATATCTGTGTATGTGTGACAGGCAAATGTTCAATCCCATCCCTTTCAAAAAAAAAAAAATATTGCCACAATATTGCCAAACCTCCAGCAAAGTTGTGGGGGATTTGCAGCAAACTGCAAACTGCAAATGTGTTGGCAAAAGTTTATTAGAAGTTTTCCATTAGTGACAAATTGTTTTAGTTAAAAAAAAATAAAAAAAATTAACATTTGGCGACAAATTTGCAGTTTTCCAGAAGTTTGCAACAAGGTCATATTTTTACATGGTAATTAGTCTGCGGCAATATTGCAGCACATTTGCGCCATTTTTTTTATTTTTGTAGGGGATATCTTTAAGGCACATTAAATATGACTGAAGATGTATCATTGTTCATAATATAATGATCATACATCAACATGACACAATCAACCAGTTGCACATGACTTACAGCACATTCCTATTAATATTAAAAAATATTTTGTATATATAAACATATAAAGACATCATAAATATTTTAATGTACAATTCCTTGTCATGTGTGACACAGAGAGAGTCCTACAGCTGTGGCCTTAGTCAGCTCAAGCAGTCTTTTGGTCTCCTGCATCTACTGTTCCATGTGGGCCTGGCCATTAGTAGACGTGCTTTTTCACCTGACCGCTGGATGATATCCCTCCCACTAGGAGACAAATAATAATAAAAAAAAACTCTTTAAATCAATCAACTCCTTATTTCAGACTCCATATCAGTGTCCATATCATAGTATAACATGTAAATAAATACAGAACAAATAGATTAAAAACCACAAAAAGACAAACATCTTTACGACATTTAGACATATAAGCATTTCCTCCAATGTCTGCTTAGCAGAGGAGTACCCTTCTGGATTTACTAAGTTTTCAATAATCAGATTTGTTGAACTTAATTTCATGAAAATGTTTGAGGGATTTTGTTTAATCAGAGTTTTTTTTTCATCCAGTGTGGCCAATATTGAGTAATTACTGTGTTGTGTGTAGTCATAGTTGACCTTAGCCTGACATAGACCGCCCATAATACGAATGTTCATCCGTATTCGTGGTCTGGGGACAGTCTTCTGGGGTGGGTTTACATTGGTAGAGAGACTACCGGCCAATAAGCGAAGCTGATTAGACGAGCTATCCAATCGTTTCAAACCAGAACTGAATGCGTCAGGTTAAATATTATTGCGTCAGGTTAAAGAACTTCCAGACCATGAATACGGATGAACAGCAGTATTATGGGTGGGCTATGTCAGACTAAGTTGACCTACCCATTGTAGTCCATCCCCACTAGACTGACTCCATTGACTGCTAGGATGCGGTCACCTGGACACAACCTCTGGCTCTGTGCTGCTGGGGAGCCTGGGAGTATAGACCTTATGTAAATCCCATCCACTTCTAGTGGAGTTTCCTGTGCAAGAGAGGAGACGCGGCTGGCATTGATAAAGTGCAATACACACAGATAGTTAATTTAGCTGCCACTAGATGTCGCTGTTTGTCCAGTTTTATCTAGTTGCATTACACTGCCATGTCTAGAATATTTGAGGGGAAAACTATATGAACATATTAAGATGTTGGGTGTGGGAATGCACCACTGGCAGGGCTCAATCTGAGGGGCGGGATACCGGTATACAGTTGCCTTTCAAATTTCTCTGCACGTGATATGGTAGCCATTGTCTTTGTTTTCAAGTAGCAGATCATTCACACAAAGCCTTCTTCTGCTGCTGAATGGCTTATCGTTGTTTATCTCTAACACAGAGCTGTCACAACACATCATCATTATGTTAAGTCCGCCCTCCAGTTTCAGTTTCATGTGATTGGCTCAGGCAGAACTGGGGTTCAGGACAGCCAATGGGCAGTTGCTAGACATCCCTGGCGGCAAATTACATTTGCACATGCAGTGGGATTACTAACAACACTTTATGTTGTTGTACATGTCGTTATGTCGTTTTACAGTTGTGATGCATTTCTTAATCTGATTATTATGAGTATGCACAAAACCTTACCTAACCCCATCTAACTAAAAACATATATCATTTTAATATCCATTCCAAATATCTTGTGTGTTTAAAGCAAAACAGTTTAAACAATAGTGAATAATGAGTCTTGGAAATTACTCTGCAAAATGATCCATGGAAAATAACTCTGGTCAAACCATTCGGATCAAACGACCGTTCAGTTTCCATAGTGGAGGGGAAAAAAAAAAGATGTGATGCATCCTCACTCAACTGTTCCATTCACCAGGGCGAGGCCCAGACCACAGACTCCCCTCTGCAGCTCCACGACAAACACCTCATCCACGACTTCATCCTCACCATCCACTTCCTCCTCATCCTCATCTTCCTCCTCCACCCTCTTCACAGTGCCTGCACATGAAAAAGGTTACTGGCACACAAGATGGCACACACAGAGTTAAGCAATATAGCTTTAACCAAAAAAAAAAACATGCAGTTATGTTTTCTGGCACTCTGTAGTATTTCACAAAGCTAGGAGGAGTGGAAAAAAGGAGGCATTCTTTGAGAATCTGTTACCATAAAACCCTTGGAGTAGCTGCTACCTCATTCATACGCGCGGTGCAATGTTTGTACAGATGTGATCAGTTCCTCTGGGAAGAAACTGGGACTGAACGCCGTTACCTTTCAAGTGTGTGCCTGCGCCGCTGTGGTTGTGGCCACCGGCGTTACGCCGCTGTAGATCATTCTTCTCTTGGCCATTGGTCTCTGCCTCATTCTCAGCCTCAGTCTCTGTCAGTCTCGAGCTCTGCGGCGTGGTGGGTGGAGTGAGCGAGCAGAACGGGTCCGGCGCCAGCCCTTTAGTCCTGGTGCTGCTGCTGCTGTAGCCGCTGTTGTAGCTGAGGTTCTGAAGCTCTGCATTCTGGACCTCCAGGCTCATGAGCGGCTGTTCCAGAAGCTCTGCAGTGAGGACAGCTGAACCCAAGGATAAGTCACTGCCATGATGGGGCAGAGCCAGTTCTGCCTGGCCCACCTCCAGCTGAGCCATGGGGAGGAACTCCATCTTGGTGACCTTGGCCTCCATGGGCACTACAGAGTCCTGTAGAGCAAAGACAAAAAAAGTTGCTACCTGGCTACTTGACATCCCAGTACCTATGCTAAGCTAAAGCTAAAATTGGGGGTTGCCAAACGGGGGAAAATGCATGCACCACAGACCAAAATGTTTTTACCAATATACGCAACTCCAGATAAGAGAGTGCATAACCCATTTTCATAAAAAGCTGGAATATCCTTTTAACCATTTGTCTGTTTATTTAGTAGACGCTTTAACTCAAATTAATTGCTGTAGTAATAGTAGTTCACATCTTCATGTACTCTACATGGCTACCAAACCCACAATCCTATGTTAGCATCTTGCACAGAGGCATATTTAAAACAATAATAATCATCATTTTTCAGCAGTTCTCTATTAGCGACATGAAGATATTTTAAAGAAACAAATGATAAAGGACTAAACCTGAATGATCCCTGTGTTCATTTCCACAATGCCGAGAGAGAGGCGGTGGATGGTCTCCTGCAGACGGTTGACCTGCGCCATCAGCCCTGTGTCTCTGATTGGCCTCCTCAGCTCCAACACGAACCCACTGCAGGGCAGCACCAGGGGCGGGTGGTTGTCCAGACTCTCCAGGATGTCCACTGCAGTGCCCAGAGATCACAATGGGATGGGGTGTTAGAGATTAGAGGGGGCTCTGATTCATCAAGGGCACTTAGATCCTGTCAGGATTATCGCTCTAATGACACACTACAGTATTAGCTATAGCCTATAAACGGCTCTTCAGCTACTAATGCATTAAGGGGGCCTGTATCTAGCACTTGTTTGTTTATGCACAATGGTTTGGAACATATTGTTGGCGCTTGTATATTCAGGGACGTTTCAAGGTACTTAAGCGGCACTAAGCAAACAGGACATAGGGACCTCCTAGAAAACACCTACATGTACAGTACATGAACCACATTGTTATAATTCTCAAGCATCTTTCATTAATATAATTATTTGTGTTGAACTTACAGTTGCGTAACTCTAGACTGAAGTCATATTTTATTGAAAGACACCACCAACTAACCTACTAAAATTATTAAAAGGTCAATCTTTGGGGCGCCTTTTAGCCTGGGGCCACAGGCAATTGCCTTGTTTGCATGTCATGTTGCGATGGCCCTGGGTACATTAGACAGTTAATCATGGACTTTTGGAACTTTGGTTCTGATATTAACACAAGGAACTGGATAGTTACTTATTCAGTAAGTGTATCTCGTAGACAAACACTCACACACAGAGTAAAAAGAGCATTGCCGTCCACTGTGAAGCACTGCTCATTTAAACTTTTCATTCATACATTTCAAAGTTCACATCAGTGCATCTCTGATGGTTGATGTGACCAGTTCTACTCTTGAAGTGGTATGACCACAGGCACAAAAAAGATCATAATCACAGAAAGATCAGGTTTCAAAGACAGAGGAACCACAACTCCAACTGACATAACTTCATACATAGTTGTCATGACAGCCCCAGCTGTTTCCGAATAAAATTTCCCAGTGGGGACTTCCTCTATGTAGCGAGTAGGCAGGTTAGGCAAGGGACAGGGAGACCTATCTCTCTGAACATGAACTATTAGTCCACCCCCTCTATTCAGATGAAACAGATGCCCAGAACGGAGTCTGGTGGAGTCGCACCGGTTCTGAAGGCGGCCTGGGCCTCGGCGGAGCAGGGCGTCCATGCGAGGGGTCCCGCCCGACCAGGACTATACTCCCGCAGCAGGTGGTACAGCTGGGCCGGGTTCAACTGAGCAAACTCCATCCGCAGGGACCTCCAGTTGTCCTGAAGATGCACAGACAGACAGGCATTAGTCCTGATCATAGTTTTTGAATGTATCAGATTGTGATGCTGCCATGACTGTTCTGATGAGTAGAGATAATTCTGTATTGGAGCATTCCTGTTGCTCGTTACACAAACACCAGTGATCCCTACGCAGGGGTGGTAAAGATGTGTGTGGAAGTTTGCATGTGGAACACGCAGATATCAGACAAACAGGCAGAGTCTTTCCCAGTCATCAGGCATCGTAATCCAATCCAAATATGGCATATGAATGAATCTATCTATTACATTAGTTCATTTATGCTGGCCATTTGGTCATTGTGAAGAGATTTTCAAAAAGACAATTCCACATGTTTAATTACATACAGTAGCTGAATATCATTGATCTTGAGTAAATGTTAGTATACAAAAGAGGAAGAAGGACAATAAGGTGAGGTGAATGATTAGAGACTGACATACCGGTAAGTGTTTTTCTGACAAAGCATGCTCACCTATGGGTTAACCCTAACACTCTTTTTGTTTGTGTTAGCGTCACTAATGTCCTTGTGCGCCCCAAACTGAATGATGGCCAAAAGTGTAATGCAGGGGTCTGATGGGCGTTGGACAGGGGACGGAGTCTTCCCACTTCTCGGAGCAAAGGCTATTTCTTACATTTTAATATTAAGCGCTAAGTTAGGCATTCATTTATGACATTATATTGCATATATGCATTATATATGACATAAATGCATACATGCGCCATAAATGTTTGTATGTTGCCATACCTGTACCTGTTATTTGTAAAATAAATGAAATCAATAAATGCCAAACAAAGCACATGGAGACCTAGGGCAGAGTTTCCATGGTGATGCCATTAAGGCCGAGCGGGAAATGGAGACATTAGGAAGCCTCATCCGTGTCTGATGATCCCGCTAATGGAAATAGACGGAGCGAGCGAGAAAGCAGGAAACATCCACCACAAATGTTCCAGTTCCGCCCATGAGTCACCCCACTAGCCAGCACCCCACCAGCAGCCTCTACAGCACAATAGGAAAACGAAGCCTGTGGACGGTGATATTCTATCACTTATTATTGTCTTAATTAGAAAATCACCAGCTGGCTCCATGTTACGGGGGGTGTGATGTCACGATAGCGCCATGGCCACAGCTAACCCCTGTTTTTTTTTTTTTTTTCAATTAGGAAACAATAACAATAACAAGAGGGGGAAAACATTGTTTTTGTTCAGGAAAAGGATAATAAGGTTTGGCCAACAACTATGTACTGAGAAAACACGCCTGATCATCTGCACCCAATTGCTGTGAGTGTACTTAGTACCTCAGAACAAACAAGTAGAGAGGCAGCTAAAACATGCATCCAAATCGAGATGATTTCGACCATCTGAAATAACATACAGTATTGGAGTGGAAAATAATACAGATAAAGAATGGCTCCCTTTTAGAACACATAACACAATTAAGTCAGGCAACATCCATACATCTATAGTATGTTTCTGTGTCTTAAGCCTCAGACAGACCATACTTCCTGTACATCATTGCTAAACAGCACACCAAGGCTCCTGATGTGGCCAGAGATAGTGGTGTGTGTGTATGTCTGTGTGTGTCTGTGTGTGTGTGAGAGAGAGGGGGGAGCAGGCCTCCAGCAAAGTCCGTTTGAAGGCCAGGAAATCTGCAATTTGACTAATCTCCCGCATACACCATATCACAAACACGTTAAGCAGAGCTGCACCAGCGGTGGCGCATTCATTCTCCTGCATTCCTGCATCCTGATGCTGAAACAATACTGTCTGGTAGGGGGGGATGCGCTGTAGTACTGTCTGCCGCACTTTGAAGTGTCTTGTGTCTGTATCAGCTGTACTGATTAGAAAAGAGTGCATGTTCTCCACATGAGCCCCTCTGTGGGACTTACAGGCCGGGCCAGACACAAACCATGACTGCACACGCGTGTGTGTGCTCGGAGGATGAGGAGGACACTGTATACTTTTTGATAATGCCACAGACACAGAGCCATGATGCAGTCCTTATCTCTGAAGTTACTGGTGAGAGGCCCCTTATTCCTAATACTCAGTATGGACCTTTCAGACAACATCTTGAGATCTTGAGTCTTTCCTGTTCTGTATTCTCATTGCATAGTGGAAGTAATTGTAGTGTGCATTCACCTCCTGGAATGGTCCTGAATATAGTGCTAAATTAGACCCAGTATTGCATGTAGAGGAAGTATGAAGAGAATATGAGAGAAGTAGACAGATAGGGGGACCCAACGATGGATGATGAAGAGGAGAGATGGAGAAGCTCAAGGTGTTCAGAGGAGGACTCTCTGCTCCTCAACATTCAAATGCTTTTAGTCCCAACTTAGGATGCAAACACAGAGCCACAAGGGAGGAAAGATCATAAAAAAGAGAGAAGATTCATGCAAAAAGATTGAAAAAGGAGAGGATAAACATCTATTAAAGTTGCAAACCTGCAGCAGATGTTCCTTTGGTGTGGCCAAGAGGTTGACGGCGGTAGAGAGCTTACTGAGGCAGCCTAGAGCCAGCTCTCCCAGTTCCGCACCATGGGCCCAGTCCACTATAAGGTCCAGGTTGGCTCGGATCTGGACTCCGCGGGACCACTGGTAGAACATCCCTCCAGAACCTGCACAAGCACACACGTTCTTAAAAATGACTCAGTCACTGTTGTGAACAGAACTCTTTAGAACTTCAAATGACAGCCTCTGAGTCAGAACACATCTGCTGTCGAGCAGCTTACAATATATGAACAAATGATGTCTTATGTAATTATGTTTAGCACAAATGGATATGGTCTGTCTTAGATTAAAAAAAAAGTATATGGCTAGGTTCCATTCATGCACAGGAAAATGTCTATATGTCTTCATTTAGGTCTCCTAAAACATACTGTACCTCTCTCCATGAGGAGGTTAAACAGGAAGGCGTTGATGAAGAAGAAGAGGTAGGTGAGCAGCTGAGAGCCAATCTCCCAGTGCACCTGGAAGTCCTTCACCAGCTGTAGCGCCCTCTGCAGGACCTCCAGGAGACAGGTGATGTCTTCAGACTCGAGGAGCTGACCGCTCTCAGAGAAAGGGTGGCTGTCCAGCACACTCGGTAGCAAAGGGTAAAGCACCTGGTCCAAACACAGAATATACAAGTAAGAAGAGTGTGTGTGAGTGTGTGATGTGTTTTCATTTGGTTTGTGTCAGAGTGCAATACAGGGGTGTCTTCATATGTAGCTATCAAACAATTAAAATTCACTATCTGAGCTTCATAATGTGGGAACAGGGACACACAGTACTGTTCATTGCTGAGGGAATCTGCTTTCAACCTGTTGATCGAGCACAGTTCCATTGTCATCTACTCTTCAATTAAAGGAATAATCCACCTGTTTATGAAATGGGGTTATTCACAGTCTTACCTGGAGTTACATAATATGGGTAAAAACATTTTGATGTATACGTTTTCCTAGTCTGGCAACCCCAACTTTAGCTTTAGCTTATCAAAGCCGCAAAGAGTTGCTATCTGGCTGCTTTACAGTACATTCCAGCACCTATACTAAGCTAAAGCTTTGAAAAAAGTAAAAATTGGCTTGCCAGACAAGGAAAATGCATGCACTGAGACCAAATGGCTTTTACCCACATATGTAACTCCAGGTAAGAGGTTGAATAATCCATTTTTTTTATAAAAAGGTGGAGTATTCCTTTAAGAATCCTACTTGATAAGACTATTTAGTTGGTGAGTGGACAGCTCCATCGGTGCAGTAGCCTCAACATAAACAGGCGACTCTGTTGTCACTTTCGCTTCCTCTGAGGGGCCCACTAGAGTGAAATGCCTCTGATGAGATTACAACCCATGCCACTTTCTTGCCCTCTCTCCCTCTTTCCCCTTGGTCAGTAGTTTTATACCCCCCCCCCCCCCTCACACACACACACACACACACACACACACACACACACAAACACACACAAAATCACTCAGATTTATGTCATGCCCCACCAGCAGGTTTGTGTCATGATTTATAGGCGACTACAGTCACAGTAGACATAGATTTAAATTGGGACAAAAAGAATCAGGGAGATAGAAAGAGAGAGAAGAGAAAGAAGGCTATAAAAGGATACAGCACTCAGAGAAGGTTAGGGAGGCCAACACAACATCAAAGTACATGAAATGAAAGCTTTTAAGAATGGATATCAAATTCCATCCAGTGTTTCGTAAGATGGGTATGCTACACAATTTAAAGAATGAAATCTGTGAATGTGTTTATGTATGTGTGTCCTATGTATAGACAAGAGAAAAAGGTGAGTGAGAGAGCCCACACACAGTAAAACAAAACATAGGTAAGTCTTAACGCAGCACAGAGAGCAAATTGTTTGTAGTTGATGACATCAGGTTGACGGACGATTCGTTCAATCGACGTTTCCAAAACGACATGTCGTTCAAACTTAAGACATTTCGTCCTCTACGAAATGTCCATAGGTCCATAGGTCTTCTACAAAATGTCTTAAGCTTGAACGAAATGTCGTTTTGGAAACGTCGATTGAACGAATCGTCCGTCCCCCTGACATCATATCGATCTATGTGCTTTGGAGGCATTTTCGAGGGAAACATCTAGTGTTTTTGCCATGAGTAAGTGAATTAGTAAACACTTCGTAATAACTTCGTAACAACAAACAAAAGTTTGCTTATTGATTGTTAATGGCCTATTATGACGAGATAGTCCTAAATAGTAACAAAATACATGTCAGAGGGTCAATCAGTTGCATGCATAGCAACATAGAAAGAATTAAAACACACATCCAGTGGGTGTCATAGTACTGCTATATGTGCAAGTCATACAATAGTAGATAAGAAATGTAGGTCAGGTGAACTGACTACTTAATGAGTATTAAGTATTATAATACATAATAAGTATTAGGTAATGGCTACTTTGCTGACCTACTATGAAAGCAAGGACCAGTGTACAGTAATCACTTTAATTTGCTACTGACCATCACCACAGAGAGAAACACTCCCACTTGGTTGACTTGTCCATCTCCTCATGTTTGTCTGTGTCAGTTGGGTCTTTGTAACAACTTAACATGACCAACATAACTTTGAACAGAATTCCCCTCTGGACACCGGTGGCCCTGTTTCACAAAAGACGCATGCACCCTACCTCTAAATAAAGCAATCTGTGTCAAATGCAGAGATCATATCATGCATAATGCACACACACACACACACACACACACACACACACACACACACACACACACACACACACACACACACACACACACACACACAACCCCATAAACATGGGGAGGTCAGAGAGACGAGTGTGGTGTGTGTTTCGTGAGAGACCCTGTGTGTGTGTGGACCCCTTTTGGGCAACCCCCGTCTGTCTCCATCTAAAGGGTCCTTTATAGCCCCTGTGCCAGGCCATGACAACACCAGCTTTGTTCCAGATTATTCCACCCTAGAGAGAGGCTTCCAGCCCCCTACACTTGGCACCCATCGCCCATACCAGCATGTGTGTGTGTGTGTGTGTGTGTGTGTGTGTGTGTGTGTGTGTGTGTGTGTGTGTGTGTGTGTGTGTGTGTGTCAGGTTCTGAGACCGCCTGAGACTGTATGTGGCCACAGCTGTGCCGAACTTCACTCTGATGTCCAGTGTCATTGAGGTCTACTGTATGTGCTGTATCTAGCATGCGTGCATGCTTATATCCCTAAATTTATTGTCTAAAGCACAGTGGCAACTTTACTGGCTAGTCTAATGCACAGTGAAATACAGTAAGAGTCTAGCCTATGTGTGCAGTGATGAGTCATTCTCTCCTCATCTACAACACAAAACAGCTCTACTTCATGCAGGAAATCGGCTTTGTAAGAATACATGCCAAGCAAAAGCAGATTTCTGACGTTGTCCATGAATCTGATTATAGGATTGTTTTGGTTAAATTCCTGGGCACAGAATTAAAAGTAATGCTAAGGTTTTTGTAGAAAACATCTCCACCTCACATTTTATTGCTTATCCATTCTCTGAGAACAGCGTAAAAGCATTTTGCCTCCATAAACAAACAAACAAGATGGGGGCAGCATCTCAAACAGCAAATTCTTTGCACTCTCAATATAACATTAAACAAACATGTCATTCAGCATAGCTTACACCATCTTTAAAACTACTGACTGAACACCTAATATTTCTGTCAGTAAAAGTAGGCTACATGACCTGAAATGTACTGTATGACCTCACATTTAGAAGCTTTCTAAGAAACATTCCATCCATTCAGTAACATGTTTGATTATTCTACATTTTGTCAGCAAATGGGGTCCACTGAAGCATTCTGTTGATGAACTTGAATAACCCAAATGAAAATACAGATTTTAGAGAGCTAAGGCCTTTAACAGTGCATTCAGCGATGACTCACACAAGGCTGGTTCTTGTCTTTCTAAACAGAGACCAGCTCCTATTCTACAGTATGTCTGTGACTGGCCCTGGCCACAAAGAGAAAAGTGGAGCAGTCTGCCCTCCAAAGCCACCATGTCTGTCTGTCTGTCCCCCCTCTTTCTTTCTCACATTCATGCCAAAGACTTTCTCTTGAATTATCTGTGGGATAATCAGCACACGCTGTGTGTAACTTTTCTCTCGTGGGAATCAAAAACCAACAAAAACACACAATCACAGTTTTTACATGTTCCTGGCAGGTGTTTCCTTTTCTGATAGATAGGATGGTATAAAAAAATTCCCTTACATCACCCACTCATCTCGTTTTCTGTTATTTTAGCTTTTCAAATAAAACAACGCCGACGGCTGTTTGTTTTTTCATCTAAAAGGCAAATGGGGGTAGTAAAAAAAAAACATACAGTCGCTTTTGAAAACATGGTCAAACGTGATTTGATGAGAACGGTGGAAAACAACGACTAGCTTTCAGTTCATATCGTCCATCACGGCCCTGAAAACACATCCCAAAAACACACCAGGCTCAACCAATCTGCTGAATAAACAACCTCGTCAATCTCCTCTGCGGCGTCTTTCTTCAGACGTTTCTCTGAAGCTCAGTCTGTACGGAGTAAAGCTACAACCTAACAAGCCTCCTACTGAGCCTTTGAAAGCTCAAGAACACAGCTAGGCTTTGCTCTTTCAAACCATAACAGCCAGGGGCAACTCTAACGGGCATGTACTCCGCTCTTATGAACCAGCATCACTGCCCTTCCATCGGTTATCACAGAACAGCTCAACACACACACACACACACACACACACACACACACACACACACACACACACACAGGTAGCACCCATAGGCTATGAATTGCTAATCATGTGGAATTCACATATAATCAGCAGCACAGTGAGAGTCAGTATCTCCAAGTCTTATTCAGCATACAGAGCAGCACAGCATAGAGAGAGAAAAGCATTTTTATCTGCTCATGCACCTGCTGCTGAACCAGTCGCTGAATAGAAGGTGATGTCCGTTGTCTCGCCTTCCTTTTGTACTGTGACAAATTCTTTACATCAGTGCCTGTAGCCTGGCTGACTGGGCCTTAACAAGCAGAGGGCACAGCTAGACAAACACCAGAGATAAAGGAGGAATATAGGAATTTGGTGTTCATACAGATTCCAAAGAATGAAAGAGAGAGAGAGAGAGAGAAAGAGAGAGAGAGAGAGAGAGAGAGAGAGAGAGAGAGAGAGAGAGAGAGAGAGAGAGATCATGTACATTTTTTGAAGGTAGGGAGGGTGAGATAACAGCTGGACACACCACAGGGAAGAACGTTCACTAAAAAACTCCAGGGAGGGATTCACCATGTAACCAAATATGGCTTTTTAGAAGCCCAAGTCCAAATATTATTTTGAGACTGAATCCTGATATTTCTTATCTCCAGTTCAATATATATATATATACACATGTGCATGAACGCATGTGTATATACACCATACATGTGCTTGTGTACCAGAGGTTCACGTCAAAGACAAATATTATTCCCCACAAGTTCAACAGCTACAGCATTAAATTTGCTAACTTAAGAGAAGTTAACTCTCAAAGCAAATCCTATGGCAGTAAATCTGAAGTCTTAAAGGGGGAGAGGGTGTGGTCTGAGCCAGTGAATGAATCATGACTGGCAAAAGACATCCTTGAACACAGTTGGACGGTTTGTTAGGAAGCCCTGAATGAACAGTCTTAAAGACTTGCCAGAAGGATTTATACACAGGGCTTTACATCCAGCGATTAATATAATGGTTTTCTCATGGCCAGCTGACAAACAATGCAGCCATTTTACTTGAGGAGTATTGAAAACAGACGGCGGCACAGACGCAGCGGCGTAAAACCACGGCTACCAGGGCCCATCGCAGAACCACAACATTATACCACTGCCACTGCCGCCCCATCCCACAGCACAGCAGTGAAACTGAATCACTCAATGGCCAGATTTCATAACATCTACCGCAGCGGCAGATTTCTCCTCTAGTGGATATGAAACACTTTTCTTCATTACCTGGAGGCAGAGTTTGCAGCGTAAAATAAATGTGTTTATGCTCCCTGTTTATACCAAGCTTACTGTTGAATTCACTTCATGATATAAATCATTTCCTGATTATCTTAACCAGAGAGGATTGGTCAGTAATTCCATGATCTTTGCCTTAACCGTGCATTCTAGAACTGGAAAAAATAACTTTCCAGAGAAAACTTTTTTTCTTTCTTTCTTTTGTTTTTTATTTTACTACAGTTGGCCATCTTCAAATCATCAGGGAGTCAAAGTGTCTGTACTGACAAAACTAGCTACAGAAGGATGTCATCCAAGCTAAAGAATCTGCTCAAGGGAAATATACATGTATTGATGGTGTTTTGCTTGATCAGATGAGTAAATTAAAAATGAGGCCCTAAAAATAATATGTAGTCTTTGCAGTCATGATTTCCATATTTTTGAACATCATTACAAGCTTCAGAAGTCTCATTCAGTATTCACTCATTCAACATGTGTGTGTGTGTGTGTGTGTGTGTGTGTGTGTGTGTGTGTGTGTGTGTGTGTGTGTGTGTGTGTGTGTGTGTGTGTGTGTCCAGCAGGCCCTCATTAAACGTGAGTGAGACAGGCCAGTTGTCTTTCCATCGGCGGTGGCTGACAGTGAGGCTGACCAGTTCCCGCTGGGGACCAGACAGACCAGAGATGCCTCGCTGTCCAAACCCACTTCCTTCCTGGGCAGGAAACAGACGTCAAAGATGGCCCCCAGTCCGAACAAAGACAAATGACTAAAACTCCACACATGGCCAATCTGAACCCGGGGCACAGGTCTGCGTCACCATCTCCATCCACACTGATGGCTGAAGGGTCGTTATCACCGACACCAAAGCACTTTGCTACTGCTTGGGTCAATCCCAATTAACCCCTTCTGCAAGCTACAAGTGTCTACAGCGCTCTGTGTTTCATCCCAAATATCTACTAGGACTTGTTATTAAATTAATTTTATAGACTTTTTAGAAAAGCACTCTTACAGTACATCCTCTGATGTTTGAGAAAACTCTTGATGATCCTGTCAGACAAGGCTCAATGCTTCCATCCTATAATCTATTAATACTTTGTGTTAAAGATTAAAAACTTCTGGGGTGTACGAAATCAGTTGTAACAGCTATTGAATGAAATGAAAATAAATGGCTGTCTATTTCATCTTTACTTAAAGTAGAGTGATTTGGAAAGTTACTGGCTTGCTGAGGTGGCAGAGAGAATGAGTTTGCACTTGCACTCGTGATGAAAGGTATTTCCTGCATCACTGCACTATGCCATACAAAGGAAGGTGAGAAGAAGGTGAACTCTCCCTTTACACACACTCACCTACTTATGGGTTAGAAGACTTCAAATTCAATTAACATTTTATAGTATAAAATTTATACTAATCCAGAATTTTATTCATTCAAAGTTATCCCGTATACAGTATCTCACTTGGAACCATGTGAACGAATTTCAAACTTCATCAAGTGAAGCTGGAGATCTACACTCATTGGGAGCCATGCCAGAATATCTTGGTAGCTGAGACGGTGTAGAGTTCCCTTTGGCTAGTCTTATACAGTACTTAGTTATGCTTGGCTCAGGAAAGCCCATATGTCTCACAACAAAATCCCTTGTCCCTCGGTTTCCACATGTCAGAGACACTGTCTACACAATGTCTGGACAGTACTACCTCATCCTGAACTACAGACCACAAATCAGACCGACTGACCCTATAAAGCAATAAGTCTTGCATGCTTTTTTCAAAGACGTGATTAATGAAACATTCTTAACACTGCATACATATGAAGAGATCTGATGCAAAACCAGCTGTTCCCATTTGCACCAAATTTCCAGAATATACTGTATGTATAATTCTAATAAACTTTATTAATATCATCCACCTTTAATTGGATTATTTTGGCATTATTTGTTTTTTACATTCGGTTGGCATGATAATATTTTAACTGCAGATTGATAGATATTTTAATGTAACTATTTTTGCATAATTATGTCCTTTTACATCTGAACTGTTGCTCTTACTGTATATTTCAAGAATATGTAGTGTAGGTACATCCCATCCCGTCTCTCTCTCCCACTTGTTTCCTGTCATCTCTACACTGCCCTATCTCATTAAAGTCAAAAAAGCCCAAAAAGATATCTTTAAAAAAAAAAGAAGAATATGTAGTGCAGTTAGACTGACCTTGGTGAGGTAATAGACACACTGCTGAAACGTAAACATGATGACCTCCTCCAGGACTGTCATGGCCTCCTCACTGGCTGGACGGACGGCAGACAGACGCAGCTCCAGGAGAGCTAGAGAAACATCACCACCACCACCACCACCACCACACAAACAACACAAAGAGCTAAATGTATAGTGAGCACTTGTAGGCAGATTTATATCCATGTTTCCGTTGGACATGAGTGATGCAGTTGACAATAATGGTCAGTCGTATCTCCTTGAGCAAACATAGTTGAACGTTGTTGCACATAACTTGAAACACATCAGGCTATAGGCCTATACAGGACCTCTACTTGGGTGAAGTGTTGTTATTGTTGCTAATACATAGGTATATGCGTGGTGCAATGGTTAAAAAATTGCGCTAGGACACCTTCTTGTCTTTTGAATCCTGAGTTCGAATCCAGTGAGAGACGTTTTTTTTATGTATGAATCAAAGAAAGAAAATACCACATAGGCCTACCCTCTCTAAGCTTCATCACGACACACTAATCACCATACTATTTAATACAATTTGATTTTATTGACATGCACCAAGGAAACATAAGTAAATCATGATGACATTGTAACGAATCTGCTAATGGCCATGCGGCTAATGTGTATTCATGACATCTGGAAAGGCTAGGAAACCATAATGGTCTTCATAATGCAAAATATTTACCTTGGCTTTTTTTTAATTAGGAGAGCTTGTGCAGCTGATTTACAGCTTAGCTTTACTGCCCTCCTTCATATGTAAAACTTACAAAACACAACACACAAACCCATGAAATTTCTTTCATGATTTTGGATGCTCTCATTGTCACTTTTTTTGTGTGTTACCACCACTCAAAAATGAATGATTTAGAACAAAGTCTGTCAGTGACGCAAAATCAACTATAGTTCAATTGCAGTAGCTAAAGAGGGCACCATTTAGCCAAATACTGTAGATCGTTACAATACCCAGCCTAAATGTAACATTTTCAAAAAAGTTACGTTTACGGAACAAGGTTTAACACTCCATTTATCCATTCTATGAGTCTTTAGAGGAGAAATCCGTTGTGAATCAGTCAATAGACTAGCCAGAAAATGGAGAGCAAAGAAGAGGAGTCTCTCAATGCTTTACCAATATGCTCCTCCTCATCCTCTTCCTCCCCGTAAACCAGCTCCTCATCAGACGTTAGGCCGTGCAGTAGCAGAGGCACTTCCTGTTGGATGAAGTGGAGCAGCTCGATTGAGTTTGCCATCCATAAGGCCAACGGCTGCAGGCCTGGGATCAGCTTGTCAATAGTCAGTGGCGTCACTTCCTCTGTGTCTTGACTGCGACCACTGGCCCTACAGCAGCAAGTCCAGAAGATGTTTTAGATTAAACTTTCTGAATTTATGGTCTAATCAATTATGTTAATTCAGGAGTCAAAAAAATGAAAGAGAATTTGAAAGCTGCAAAAAACATGGCTTGTATTATAACAGTGAAAAGTCCTTCATTAATTATGTGAAATAATGATTTATATCTCACATTTCTGGCTGGACAGCAGCAAGTTCCTTTGCACATTGCTGTAATGAAGCAAAAAAGAAGATCAAGGTTAAAATATGACAAGTATTGGCATGATATAATAATGAAAACATGTGAGACTAGCCTTAATTGGTCATCACTGGCAATGGTCTGAAAGAACAATGGGCGATGATCTATATTTTAGAGTAAGTAGGAAACATACACCTACCCATACTGTTGTCTGGACCTCATTGGTGATGTGCAGTAGAAGTTTCCGGAGGCTGGTTGTGCTGAAGTGTGTGGCTGACCGCTGGAGACAGAGACACAGCAGGAGGGCTGGTGTCAGTTTGGGCTCTCCACCACCATGCTGAGCTGCAGCAATAGCGAATATCTCCTTCAGAACGCTCTCTTCGTCCTTCAAGTCGTAGACTACAGACAGCTCCTGACCCTCCAACCCCTTCAGACATGGAGCGAGATCACCAACAGTCTCCCGTGGTCTCTCTGAATCGACGGCTTCAGACGTCGAGATGCACTTGTTACACAGGGGTGCCACGAGCTGCGGTTCAGCCATCTGCGCTGGGATCAGTTCGGAGTAAGGCAACAGGCCCTCGGCCGCCGTGGGGTCTTTGAACATGAAAAGGTAGTACTCGCCAATGCCTAGGAGGTCACCGTTACACAACAAGGCTTCCTGGCTTAAGGTGATGCCATTCCTCTTGACCAAGGCACCCTGGAAGGGCTTCAGTGAGATACTCCAAGGCCCTTTGCCATTCTCCTTTCCTAGGGGTGAGTCGTCAGGCTGCAGACGATGAATACCACAGTGCTGTGGTTTAATGTCTGGGGCCCAGAGTGAAATGTCTACTGCCTGTGTCTCTACTGAATTCTCACTAGCATGCACATTGGCACTGTGGCCAAAAACAGTGCTTTCTCCAGTAATCGGATAAATAATAAAGTCCTGAAAGAAGAGAAAAAAAAAGACATTGTACAATTTGCGCTGACAAAAACATTGTTTCCATCCTGCAATCTCATTTTCCATGCACTAACAAATATTTGAGGCTGCTTTTAGAAAACATGAGGATAAGAGCGTTAAAATATTTCAGTAATCTTGCATTGTGTTCGTGTCAAGTAAAAAAAAACTCATTTCTCCCGACGTTCACTTTATCCACCTTGCATGTTTAATCATTTCTAAACAGTTTAAGATATTAGACATTGGACATTGATCTGTGACTGGTTCTGAGGACAAACATCAAATAACAGAGACTGGCACTCACTAAGCGAGAGCTGATTATTATTTCAACGCAGCGAGAGACTTTGTGTAGTGGTGCCTGTCTGGACCAGCTGAATAGAATCAGTGTTCAGAGAAACCAAGCTCAGAGGTTTGAAGTGCCGAGTCATTCGAGAGAGGAGTAAGTCAGAAACGCATATTGCAGTGCAGCCATGTCCAGGTCCACATGTCACAGTCCAACTTCAATCTCAGAGCGGACATGCTCACAATGGACACCGTTCACCGATCCAGAATGAGCAACTCTACAACCCACCCTCCCCCAAAAGAGACGTTCTAAGCCAAGAGGTTCTCCTTAGCTGTTCCATGAGAATCTGGGTAGTAACCAGATCTCATTCTCTAGAACTTTCCATTATTTTAAGGTCTGGAGTTCCCCTTTTCCACAAGAGGCTATGTTAGCCCTTTTCTAGGTTAGGGTTAAGACCAGAGACAGAGGTGTGGACAAGTGAACAGACTCGCAGAGGTGCGCCACTAGCATCATCATAAGGTCAACAAGACTCCAGCCAAATTTTTTGATTAGTCATTTATAAGGCAGTGGGATATTAACCTTATAGGGTGGACCATTTGGGTCAGGGAAATCAACAAACGACAGGACACCCTCCAACAAAAATATCATGATCATCATTCCAGGGAGAGGAACAGTAATTTAGTTTAGGTGACAGGAATGTGTTGACGTACTTAAGTGACTGCTGAACACTGTTTTTAAGGCTTAGCTTTCCATTTTTAAATATGATGGCATACAATCTGTATTTTTAAGGTCTATGTCATACTTTTGCAATGAGAGCAATACAGGCTTGATGTTTTCTTTCAGTATCAAAACATTTCTGTTCAATGTTACATTGAAGAGGCAGCGCAGCTGGTGAAATCCACTGTACGTTGGTCAAATGCAAGCTACATGTTAACAAATTCATTCCCTCAGTGATATACCAGGTCAGGCAGTCACGGCTTACAAGTGTGTGTGTGTGTGTGCGTGTGTGTGTGTGTGTGTGTGTGTGTGTGTGTGTGTGTGTGTGTGTGTGCGCGCTCATGTGGGCATGCTAATCACTCATTGGTCAGTGCTAATCTGGCAGGAAACAAGCCCACCCTCTTAGTGTGGTGCCCTGAACACACCACTTCCTGCACCATGTTTTTACCCAGCTTATTTCTGCACACATGGGCATTTTTGGGAGATTTTTTTCCACCCCTCCCCCTTCAAATGCTTTTTTTCCCTTTCTGTTTAAAATAGGATCAAAATGATGAGAACTTTGCACATTTTCCATTTTATGGATTCTAGTCACTACCTCACTCACTACTCACTACCTTGTCCGCAGTCAACAGTATTTACACTGTAAACCAATTCAATTGATGCTTTATAGAAATGATACAATATGACTGTGATAAATAATGTTGTCATCTTATCGGGGAAAATGGTCAGAATTATAAAGCTTTAGTCTGGAACTGCAACAAATCTGGATATTACACACTTATTTGGGGCACTGAGTTCATCGGAGCTTGTATGTTGTGTGATAAGCAGAGTTTAAAGCCTGGCTTAGGCAGAGAAAAAGCCAGATAGGAGGGAAATGTTATCACTCACTGCCAGAAGGCAGCTCTGGATACCGCTGGTCCATCTATTTTTCCACACTATCTGAGGGTTGCCCAGTGTCACAATATGGAGCTTTGATTAAAAAAAAAAAAATCTTCACACCAGAAATTCCGAAGCCAACAATGGCACTATTGTTTGGTGGTACTGAAAGTGACAGGCAAGAGGGAGACAGAACAGGAGAGTGAGAATGAGCAAGAGAGAGAGAGATTGTTGATATTACCTGTACTTTCCTTTAGCAACATGCTAATAGGGCTCCTTTAAAATTGGATTTGAGTTTCAGAAAGAGAAAGAAAGAGTTCAAAGTCAGGAATGGACGAAGAGCAGGATGAAGGGATGGAGGGAGAGAGAGAAAGACAGAGAAGGAGAGGAGGTATAGAGCAGGTCTGTCCTCGTACCTGTTTGGGGTTGTAGCCCTGCAGAAGCAGGAAGTAAGGGAACTCGAAGGGCGGGTGAATGAAGTACTGTGCGTGCTTATCGTCACTGCTCTCGATCTCCTCCCGCTTGTGGCCCACACACTGGCCTTCTTTGTGGGCCTCCACTCCAACATCGTCACTGGCACCCTGCGACAACGTTGGGGTGCTCTCCCCGATGCCGACTTTGAAGACGGGAACGCTGCTGGGGGTGTTGGGGCTGCTGCTGGGGCTCTCGGAGCTGCTACTGGGTTCCTCGGCGACGATGTCGGCTTCGCTACGGCTCCTCCAGAGCCCCACGCCACCGTCCGTCTGGCTCCGGTGTCGCATCATGTCCAAGAAGATGGACTTCCCCCGCGAGCGGCTCTTCTGCAATTTACGGGCCTGAGCATTAAGGCCTTGAGAAGAAGAAAGAAAATAAAAAGTAAAAATGGAGAAAAAAAAAGAAAATCGGTGAACAAACTAGTGTTTCCAGCAGAAGAAAAGTTGGACTTGCAACAGTCTTGTAATATCCAGCTCTTTGGTTTTTGAAGGCCTCTTTTAACACAATATAGTTTAATAATAGTGTCCATGTTTCAAGCCACATATTTAATTCAGTTTGAGGTTTTGTGAAGCAATGTTGACCCACATTCAACAACACAAAGCCCTGAGGGTTGGAGGAAACTCTAAGTGAGTTCTCCTTAAGAAGAGATCATGCCCTGACTAGGGCCAAAGTTGAACGAGGGCATGAGGGTGAACGTGAGAATGGAGAAATTTCACTGGTAGTACAGAGCACCAAAGACACAATTTGGCTTGAAAGGATAGCTTGTCCAAGCTGAACCGAAGAGTTTCTAGTCTATACTGTTGACAGCTGTATTGACATGAACCGCATACATACAGACAAAAAAACTGTGAGGTTCTGTTTCTGCCATTTATTGTTGGTGTTGTTCTCGTTGTTGTTAGTGGTGGTTTTATGACCACATTTTCATACCTGCGGTGACAGTGTCCTTGTCTTTAGACGTTTTCTCCTCCACACTGGCACGCTTCTGAATCTCGAAGCGTCGGGCGTAGCCTTCCTTTGGTTTCCATAACGACTGGAGCAGAAGTGGCTTCTCATTGTCCCCTACGACCCGAAGGCACTCCGTTCTCCACTGATGATCCCCGATATAGCCAATCACGTCACAGAGCACATACGCATCAGCATCTGCCTTGTTAAGGCAGTATCTAAGTGAGGGGGAAAGAAAATGGGGAAGAAAATGACTGTGTTCAATTAGCATACCTAGTCTGATAGAAGATAGAAACTGGAAAAAATGGATCATTGGCTTGAATTAGGCATGCACATAAAACATGAGTGGGAACATCTGTACTTGATCACATTGTTTCTTGCACTGGTTAAGGAAGATATATGCAGATTGAGAATAATTGGCTGGAGCTTTTAAGAAATGCATGATTTACTCATTTCTATTGCAAAATCCCCTTCAAGTGTGTGGAGTCAGACATAACAAATCAATCCCAGTCAACACAGCAACAGATTAATTCAGTGGGAGGTCAAAACAATACTGTATGTGTCTGAATGCTTAACTCCTACTTAAATGTTCTGTGCCATTTTCGAAACAATATAGGCTAGACATAAAGATAGCCACCAGTATGACATGATTTCTTCTCTTTCTTTCTACTCAAGGGGAAAAAAACTGACAGAACAATCCTATTTAATATCTGGTCACATGGCTTGAAAAGAAGGAAAGAATTTTGAGTCGGGATGTATGATCTCTGCCAGTATGGTTAACATTCCCTAAGGAATGTCTAAGAGCTATGCTGGAATTTTCACCATTGCAGCATAAAAAAGAAGCTTGTGCCCACATACATGAAACATAATTTGTAACAGTACATTCCTGTTCTTAAGCATCATGGCCTTTCTTTTGTGTTGTGCCCCTGAAGGAATAAATCTTCTGGCTTTTTGTTTATATAAAAGGATTTTTATGTTCTCAAATTGTCTTCACTTGAAAGAGAGTTAGGGAATGATTTCCCTAAACAACTCTTCAGTGAAGTCAGAATATGATTCATTTCATTCAGTCATTGAAACAAGACATAAAAGAAACCCATGTTGGAGTTGGATGATAGATCACTGAATCACTGAATCAATCTCACCTCTCGAGCGCCTCTTTGACCAGCTCCTTGGCACTGGAGTGGGTCGTGGCCAGCACACTCTTGTAGTTGGTCCCCTCACAAATCTCATTGCCAAAAATCTTCAGTATACCCGGCGCTGTAACGTGATTGGACAGCTCGGAAGGGTCGTCGACCACCAAACTCTCCTCTCCGGGTGTAGCGCCGGTGCTGGCCATGCTTTCCCCCCGGCCCAACGTGGAGACGCTGCGGCTGAACACGGCCGACAGCCGGTGCCGGTGTTGGCGGATCCTGCTTTTGGCCGGCTGCCGGTGGTGCCCTGTGCTCTCTCCTGGCTTGACACCACTTCCACTGCTGCTACACGAGCCAGCCCTGCTGAGACACACAGAGTGTGGGTGGCTGGGCCGCCTCAATGGGGGGAAGCCCTCTGATGCTAATTGAGCTGGTCACACTGACAGTAATGCCAGCCGACTGGCTGAGGGTCCTGGTTCTCGCAGAACTACAACTGAAGCCTACTGTGCGCTGGAAGATACTAGCACTGGAACTGTATGTGAAGAAACACAACCAAGTCTGTACTTTTGCTTAAAACAGGCACTCTTTTGTGCTTTGCTGTGCTTGCTTTGTGAATAAATCAAAGAATAAACTCCAGATTATTTGCTGAACAATCCAGTAATCTTCTTACCACTTAGCTCAGTCGGACAAGAGCTCTCTCTCTCTTTTTTTTTCTTTTGTTAACACCCACTTCTTCCCATTTGTTTCACTGCACTAACTGAGCCCCTATCCCCTCAAAGTCAAAATTGTTCATCTTTTTTTCAGTTTCTCTTTTATTCAGCATCATATACTACCAAGGCCATGGACAAGGCATCTTAAACAACAAGCTCAAATCTAATGTTCTGATGTGGCTGTTACAAAACTATAAACAGCTAAACATTAGGGTTATTTTACTGGAATTTAACTAATGACATTAGTGTTCATAACTGTTTATACATTCTCATGGCTATACTCATAAAGCATTATAATGTTATCTTGTAAGTCTTTAAAATGTGAATTGTCATAAAGCATTATAATGCTTAATTTTTTTATATTAGTCCTTTTATATGTCAATTTGTTCATGCTGCATAGTGACGAGTTACAAGTGCTCAGTGCATACCCTAAGTAAAGTAAGATAAGCACATAATTACTCATGAAAATTAATAAGGCACCATAACAGACACTAAGTAAAGTGGTATGTTCCCCTAGTACCAAAAGTTCAAAGAAGGTTATAATGCTTTGTCATCCATCAAGTATCACAAAGTATGATGACAATATAGCCTAATGCCTTATGAGTACAGTCATGAGAACATATAATCAGTTATGAATTCTAATGTCAGTAATTATAAACCTTTATGAATGCATTATAAGCTTTTACTGGCTTCATAGAAAGTGTTACCGAACATTTTCATTGAGACAGCTATTTTGTATTTCAAAAACTAGTCGGGGGGGATTTCACTATCTTTAGGATAAAATTGTCAATCTTGGATAACTAAGTAATCAACCTTGGATAGATATGTCAATCTTGGATAACTTGTCTCAAACATTCTGTAATCTATGATTGTAGGCTATATTAATAATGTTGACACCATGCCATAAATAAAAGAAATAACAGTTTGCCTATTGTGTTCCTCGCCCTTACCAAGTCTTCACATAATGCAGGCCTTCCACTGAATGATAGATTAATAAGCAATGTATTAAAAAGCATTTTCGAGATTTGGTATTTGCTTAATTGTTTGAGGTTGATTGACACTTTGTGTGAAGTTCAATGAGCCTTAAAACATTGAAAGACATTGGGTCTGATTATTTGTGTCCACTAGATGCTGCTATTTTGAACGACCCACAAGTACAGTAATTTAGACAGCTAATTGTAAAAGCCTGTATTTACCTACAGACATTTTTAACAAGCACCGTGGACAGATCATGGAATCTTTGCTTAGATTACATCTCCTTGGGTGACCTAGCAGTTACCAAGTGCAATTTTAATTTCATGATATAATATTTTGTACTTTAGTCTGTAGGCTAATAAATATTACATGACTAAAAGGCTGCATCAATAAGTTCAAGTATTGACAGTTTTAGCCAAAGTGACAGCCTACTGTAACAAAGTGAAACAAAGTGACAGCCTGTAACATTATGCATTATGCAACATTAAGAGATAAAATCAACGCTATACATGCCAGATTACATTAAAATATAACGTTAGGCTAAGTCAATTACATATTTTACAGTTTTAATATACAAAGTCAACAGAGTTCAAAAGGCATAGACTTCTAAAACACAGGCTACTCACTGTAACGATCCATTGCTCTGTTTTCTTCCGACTCTCCCAAAACTGAGTTTGCGGAGACTCACAGGTGATACAACCGCTGCTTTGGATGTTCCCAAAAGTCGTTCCTCTGAGGTCATGCTTTGGATAAAGGTGGCCTGTTCCGCGCAACGGTGCGGTTCTCACTGGTAGGTAATGACTTTTGATTGTTCTGTAAAGTTTTGTTAGACGCGCATTCCTAAATGTCTTGGGGATGCACTGGGGGTGTCGTGTGGACAAAGTATGTTACACTAGTAAACCATGTAGCCTATCTTAGTGTTGGATCTCTGAGCCTTGCCATGAACTCTGTCATTGGCATGTGAGCTCGGATGGTCATGCATTTTCAAAATCCCAAAAACTTGACATTCCACGCGTCACTGGTAATGACGTCGCCCACCTGAGTGTAACGTTACACTCAGAAGAAGGATGGCCCGTAGCGAGTGAGATGTGGGCTACACTGGTCTATGCAAAGAAAAGCCACATTGAACGTCCACGCTTCCCTTTACATCAATGTAGACTAGGCTACTAACTTATTGAGTGCAACTTGAAGAGACGTAAGCCACAGATTACTGTTTGAGAAATGAACGGGCGCCCTCACACATTCGAATTGGTTCATTTTTGAATGTCGAGATTTGGTCACGGTTCATTAGCCTTCAAATATGAGAAACAGCAGTTTATTCAATGTCAACACAATATTGCACGGGATCACTACAATGTTTGTAAAATACACCACCTTGTGGTCAATTACAACGAGGCCTATTTGAAGATCGCAATGCATTTTGTGAAAAGAAAGAAAGAAAGAAGTTTTAACTTAAGGAAAGGTCCTATAGTTTAGTGCAGGGGTGGGCAATTATTTTGGTCGAAGGGCCACATTGGCGTTTCGATTTTCACAATTGGGCCGGGTGTTAACCGTCAACTGTTTCATGCCGGTAAATTGGCAAGTCTCAAACCAGTAGCCTCACTTTCTTCAGAGGACATGTTAACTTACAGGGTTAAACGGGGGGATTTGTATGTCATGACTACAAGAAATTTGATAATTTAGGCCTATAATCTAAGTCTACTTGGCTAAAAGATAAATTAGAACACTTTGGGAAGGCTCCGCGGGCCGGATTAAATAGCTCAGCGGGCCGCATGTGGCCCCCGGGCCTTAGTTTGCCCAGGCCTGGTTTAGTGTGTCAGTAGACTATATTATTTTGATTACTGCTGTAGGCTACCTATTTTATGGATAGGCCTATTGTAACCAATGCCTTAACAATATATACAACGTGTAATTAGATTATTTTTCTAATGTAGCCTATAAAACCTGATACATGGGTGTGCATAGTATGTAGGCAAACTGATGACATCATCTCCCCCCAGTTTTGTCAATGTTACTTTTCATTTATTGTGAAATTTGTTCTAATCATGAAATACAAATCCCCCCTTATAACCCTGCATGTCCTCAAGAAAGTGGGATTGCTGGTTTGAGACTTGTCAATTTACCGGCATCAGCCCCCTTCAACAGATTGACTGTTAGCAACCGGCCCATCTGTCAATATCTAAAACCCAATGTGGCCCTTCAACAACAACCAAAAAAAAAAAAAAAAACTGTCCTAGAGAGAATTTTAATGAGTTTCAGTATCCACAGTGACCCCCAGGGGGCGTGTAAACATTGATAGATATAACTAAGGCCTAGTCAGGCCCGGTTCATAAGCTGTGTAGTCTACTTGAATTTCATCTCACTTCTGCTGAGCCATTCAGAAGGGCTGTTCCATAAAGTTGAATATCCTCAAACTTGAATGAATCAGAATGATGAATGAAATGGAGCTATGGGGAAATTATTGATCAATTTCCAGGCAGTTTTGGACATAGGCTTCCATTTGCTTAATGGGACAAAAAATAACTATGCTGTACTATCTATCTATCTATACTATCTATTAACAGTTAAATAATTACTTACTGATGTTAATAAGCTATTTAATAACCATTTATAGAGGACGGTTATTATAAAGTGCTACCGTGTTTGGTTTCTAATTTTGATGCATCCCACTCTCTTTTCTCAATCAATCATCATGCAATCTTTGGTCTGTGGATGTAAGCACATCCTGCCAGGGCCGTCACAACAGGACAGGCAAATCAGGCAATTGTCTGGGGCCCCAGACTCAAAGGGGCCCACAAGATTGAATTATTTTTTTTATTTTAATTATTGTTTATCAATAAATTATAACTTTAAGCTGGAGTATGACAACTGTAAGTTCAACACAATTAATAATTAATTATATTGATGAAAGATGCTTGAAAACTGTAAGAATGTGGTACATGTGGGTGTCTGTGAGGGATGAAGGGCCCCAATGTCCTGTTTGCTTGGGGCCCCCCAAGTACTTTGAAATGGCCCTGCATCCTGCAAAAGTATTTTGATCTGTCTGTCTGTTAATCCTTGTAGAGAAGCTATAGATGACATGAAATTGGCCAGACTGACATGCATAGCAGATCAGTACAGGTGTGTGTGAACCAGGCTAGTGTTATCATTCAACACCATTAAAATATTCAACATAAAATAAAAAAATTAAAAAATTATGCATTTCAGTGCCTTGCCAAGTTCATACAGTATGTGATTTATTCTGCCAGAATCTGGTCTGTTAAGATCAGAATTAAAGTAAGGCTGCTCTTACATCCTCGGCTCCATTTGTCTGCCAAATGTGGAAGCAAACCTTCGCAGTTTAAGTATTCATTCACTGCTAAGATCAGTGTGCTATTCATTATGTCCATAGCAAAGAATGGCTCTCTGTTGATTGAGTTCATTCAGTAGCAAAATTAAATGTCATAAAGGGCAAGGTGCCTAGAATGGAATCCAAGTGTTCAGTGTAAATTGTCCATAATGTCTCAAAGGGGGGGGTTGCATACGCCTGGGGCACTAGACAGTTTCATTTTGTGCTAAGCATCTGGAATCCTTCAATAGCTGGGCACTTCCTTTCTCGTGACGTAGGCAGATACTTTCTGTAAACCTTAACTTTTTGGTCTGTAAGGGGTGTAAATATGAATTGTATTGATTTATTGATTGTACTGCTGACGATTCAATGCACTGATGCATCCACAAGATTATCGAGTTGACTGTGCCACCTGTTTGCTTGCCTGTTAGTGGAGTAACTGTTCTATTTGTAGTGCATTGAGCAAAACTACTATAGTGTAAAATACACATTGTGTGAAGAATGTTTTGATGATGACAGTAATGGATATAATGTACAAAGTACTGCCTATTGAATTGCACTGATCGTAGCATGGGAAATTTTGAAGTAGCCTATTGAAGATAATCAAATTATTGGCTTAAGAGATTAATCTTGTATCGAATAGCCATGTAGGCTCCAATTTACACCCCAATATGTTCTGTTTGCTGATTAGCCTACACAAACAATTGTCAAAGGAAACCTATTAAGGAGTGGCCCCTGACTATGCTATATCAAAATGTGATATTGAGCAGAAACACTGGATGGCGCTAGCCTGTTTATAGAAACATTAACTATAAACACTATTTTGTATTATGCCTACAAATGCCACCAACTGACCCAAAATCACTTGCCGTGAAACTGATGTGGGTTTCCTGGTTTTATTATTCTCACCACATCTTTAAAATGGTCATTTAAAAAAATTATGTCTTAGAGTCCAGTAGCCTACAAATAGTGCAATACTGCAAGAATAGGCTACAGTATTTCTGGAGGTGAGACACAGAGTTTTAGTGTAGTTACTGTGAAGGCTATCATGTTACAATCCTACCTGTTAGACTAGGGTCTCTCTGTTGCTGATAGCCTTTCCCAGGCCAATTGTCTGACTTCAATCGATAAAAAGATGAAGTTGGGAAAATGGGAAGTCTGTTCAGTGGAACAAACACCAATGTTAATTTATGACATTAGCTCATATGATTGAATTATTGTAAGTGTGTAGGCTACTTGTGTATTATAGGAGGGACTGTAAGCCTTGGCAGGGCTTGACGAAAAGAGCCCGGGTTGTGGGCGGACCCTATCATGTAATGACAATCTCTGACTGACTTTTCTGTCGATCACGCTGAGTAAAGACAGCGCGCGCACCGTCACGCTGTTGAAGGAAAGGAGGAGGGTCAGGATAGAGGCACCGCTACCCAACAATTTTATTAGGTAGTCGTCTGTTTGCCAAGATAGTCTACTTTCTATGAGCTTGCATGTGTCGGCGTAGATGTATGCGTGTGTATGTGTGTGCGCTTGAGAGACTGTTTCCTCTTTATGCGGAAGAAGAAAAGAGGATAAAACATACGGAGACAGCCTAGACATTGCTTGTGACAAAAGGAAGTGATCCACTGAAGTGCCAGAGCCAAATGGAGCATTTATGTGGATCGAACAGCCCGCTCTGGGTAAGTCAGACGACAAGTTAGTCTAACTCGTTATTCAATGTCACCATTAGCCTGATTGTTGTTATTCTTGGAAGAGTTTAGCACCAAAGGCTACTAAGCGACTTTTCTTCTAACATCGATTTCATAATGTTGTGAATCACGTTTCATGACTGGCATGGCAACCAGCAAACATACAGGTTGGCTCGAACCCTAGCAAAAAAAAAGGTAAATCGAAAATAAATCACTTGATGAAGTCGTCAGCAATACAGAGATCCAGATTGATGTTGAATTCTTGCCTGTCACTTCAAACAAACATATGAATGATGGGGTAACCAATAGGTAGCCTACTTGAACAATATTTCGCATAGGCTATACAATGTTGCTTGTGAACTGCAAAGGCTGTAATGGGAGGTGTTATATTGTAGCCAAACGTGTCATTGTAGCTTATTGATGGTGAAGTCAAGGTGCGCTTCATTCTTAAGTTGTCACTTATTCGTAATGTAGGCTACGTTCTACAAACTAGAACTGCAAATCTCCTCATAAAATCCCCATGGCGACCTCTCTTTGCTAAGACTTTAAGCATCTTTTCCATTCACTATAGCCAGACATATAGCCTTCATTTTACATAGTGACATAGCCTACATAAATTGGTAAGTGACAGCCAAGTTAGAGCCTTAAAACCTTAGACCGTCTACTGCACCTCACTGCGAGTAGCAGCTCATATTATAGCCTACTGTTGACAAAGGTTGTGTGAGGTTAAGGCAGTTCTCTCAGTCCGTGCCCTAGTTACCAGCATCGTAGATTTAAACACACACAGCCCACAGAGTTTCCCCTCTAATTCCCATATGAGTTATTCCAATCTTTTCAGTGGTGGTAGCCTAGGTCAAATCGTGACAGCCATCATGCCGGGTTCAAGCGAAGTGCATTGTGTATCGTTTATGAAAGAGTTGTGATCTAAAATGACCATGATATCATCAGATTTTGCTACTATTCACGTTCAATGTAAGGACAGAATGCAAGACTTAAAACCTTAGTTATGTTGAATTCTTAATTGATGGGGCTACTTGTTCTCTTATTCCCAATTCCTTTTTTGCCATCTTTTGGAAAAGTGTCCCTTAGGCCTTTTTTCTCCTCTCTGCATGGAGGCATGAAAGTTCTATGTCTATTCATGGATATGGAGTGGTGATAAAACATTTAAGCTCTGTCACTCTTTCCATTATTGTCCTTGAAATACAAGAACTAGCAGCCTGCAGATAGTCACTGTTTCTAAACTAAATTTCTGGTTCCTGGTTCCATCTTAAAGATGTGGTGTAGCGATGCATCATTTCCACTCCTACCCAAATTCAGCATGGTTTTACCCTCCATGGTGAGATTTCTTTTTCTAGGTGTTCAGTTGTCTGTTTTTGTAGGAATGAGTTTGAATGTCATTTAGGTGAGAATAATTCAAAATGAGCAATTGTCATTTAGTTGATTGCATTGTGTCATTAAGAATAACTTGTTTATTTTGACGAACAAGTGTGCCCAAAATAATATATGTTCAGTGTTCATCCCCCAAAGCTTCCCAGGACGTCCTCCAAGAAATATTTAAATGACTTGTCCTCCCTCTTGCATTGTTACAGCAATACCAAGTCTTTAAGTGCACTGGGTCCCTTTGTGAAAGCATATTTCTGATCTCCTGCTGAGAAAACAGTCAGGTCATGAAAACATGGGTGGAGATGGAAGGGTAGAACTACACATTACGCCCGGATTAATTTCTACCTAGAGTACTGGGAAAACATGGATGTCGTGTCGTGTGAACAATAGTTAGGGCAGTGAGGTTAAATATGTTGATGAATAGGCAAACTTTCAATTTTCTTTGGGATGGAAATCCCTCAGATAGTAGAGTTTTTTGTCATATCCACAACACCACCAAAATCCCATGGTATTTGTATGACGTAAATGATTTGACTACTTGAAATATGAGCATGTGCTAGCTCAGATGGACCAGGATGGAGGCCCAACCAGTGACGTGGAGATGATGATCTGTGTATGTGAGCAGCATTCAGGTCAGATGAAGAACAAAAAGATGTGAGAGATGGTATCATCTACCATACCTTCCCATAACCCTGACTTAATCTACAAATACACAGCCGTGCATCAGTATGGGAGGGATGCCCCTCTTCTAGAAGAAGGGCTTAATACCCTCTGACCAGTGCTGAAAATTTCATTTGGCGATTTAGATTAAAGGCTGAACTAGAATCTCGGTGCTTGCTGCCAGTGTGACAGCTGAGTTGTCGTCATCTGCTCGTCGTGTCTGCCTTTATGTTCTATTCAATCGCTCGCGCGGCACGCTTCATCGCTGGGTGACCTCCTGCAGCAAAACACCATCACCCCGAGTAACCCGGTCGAGTGGCACGTCGCCACTCGCCATGTCAGGTCACATGTTGTGTTGGCGGTGTAAAGGGAAGCCATGAACGCTTGTCCATGTTTGCTCTCCTCATTTCGGCTTATGCTTGTGTGGACAGAGAGAAGAGGAGTGAGTGTGTGAGAGAGAGAGAGAGAGAGAGAGAGAGAGAGAGAGAGAGAGAGAGAAAGAGAAAGAGAGAGAGGGCAACAAGACCATGGTCAAATATGCATGGAAGCTTATTATGTTCTTTGGAGGGCTGTTTGAAGCCCAGTCTCCAGTCACCAATGAAAAGGGCTCAGACACTACTGTCTGGCTGAAAAGCTGTGGTTCTTAAGTGAGCTCTATTTTGCTCCCTTCACAGAGGCTGGGAGCATGTAAGGTAACGGCGGAGGGAAGGAAAAAAAAAAAAAGAAGGAAATTGTGCCGCATCTCTCTGATTATCGACGGCAGGCTGGAGGCCTTTGTGCTTGTGCTGGCCGTGGCCCCGTTCAGCTCCAACTGAGCTCTATTGTTTAAAAAATCGAACATTTTCATGGAAAGCGGTTGCCTGATCATCCATTGCCATTTGATGACCTAAAGATAATCTGCATCTATTGCACACAGACACACACACACACACACACACACACACACACACACACACACACACACAGAGAGAGAGAGAGAGAGAGAGAGAGAGAGAGAGAGAGAGACACACAGACACACACACACACACACACACACACACACACACACAGAGAGAGACACAGACACACACACACCAACACTTTTGTTGATCTAAAATTAATCATAGACATGTAAAAACAGTGCACTTTGTAATGACTGTACAAGAGTGTTAATTGTCACAAGGAGGTGGTGTGTCTTTACTGGCCCATAGCACATGCACTCTGATGCATAATGAACACCTCGCTGTCCATACATTATTGATGCTTGGTTTTCAGTGGAGTGTGACACTGTCTCTGAAGTCCTTAGCTGTCTCCCACTTTTCCCCCCATTTTCCTTGAAATTCATAATGGAATTTCAAGCGTCACATTTCTCTGAATATCTGGAATGCCCCACGGATAAACAAAATAGCAATTCAACGAAGCCATTGTTTGTGTAGCTGAGTACGTGCTCTGTCTTTTTGATGAGGACTGAGTAGCTGTATTCTTTCTTTACACTTAATTTTAAGACATGCTGATGGGATTGCCAGGTAAACCTATGTGGTTGGTAGCTGCGTTTGTATGGTATTAGTTATTGTATGGTTATTCCTCATTAGCTTGTGGATGCTTTATCAGAGTGGCTATCAGTTGGCATGGTTGGTTAATCACAGGGATTTAATTAATCAGAACATATGACATGCCTAAGGATTAGATTACACTGGATTGGCCATTCACCTCTGAGAGTACAATGTTATTGTCTGCATTTTTATATCCCATTAATGTTGATCGTCTATGTTTTGCGGTCCTTGTCACAGCACTTTAGGTTAGGTTGCATTTTTCAGAGAGCAGGGATTTTTTTTTTAAATGTGAAACTGTCCATTTCAGATGTGTTGATACGATGAAAGTCAAACCGTTGGCTCAGAGAAAAAGGCAGGCTTTATTGTGCGGTGGTTGCTGGGGAGAGCAGGGGTGAACCGAGGGAAGTGGGTCAGTCGTGTCACTACTTACGTCTGTGTTCAGCCAGTGTTTTTCTCCATTCGTTTAGGAGGTAGGCCTATTAATTGTGGAGGTGCAACTCATGTGTCCTAATTTTGCGAAGGAGCAGAGAGGGGTTTTGCTGTGGTTGCCCAAGGAGATTATCACAGATTCGTCAGATTCGCTGAGAGTTACTATAACTTACATGCAGTGGCTGCAATTAATAACCGGAGCTGAGGGTCAATTCGGGTGAACCTCTCTCGTGCTCAATCAGGGCTAGAGGCTCTGGCATGAAATCGCTTATTTGTGGCACAGATTTAGCCAGACACAGCGGTTCAACTCTCCTTAAGGTGGGAGAATTTTGTGGCACAGATTTAGCCAGACACAGCGCTTCAACTCTCCTTAAGGTGGGAGAATTTGTAGCCTGTCTCAAGCACAAACTGTCATGCTTTTGAATGGGAAGATCAAAGTTGTGTGATAGCAGCTTTTATGTCAATATTCCCCCTAAACACTAGCTCAAGTATATGATGACTACAGAATCAAACTAAATAAAGAAGCGCCCAGTGAAAGAGGTTCTTTTGCAATCATCAGCAGTCCTTAGGCATAGATGATGGTCTGAAGACAATATTTGGGTTTTAAAGTGCAATCGGTTGTAATCGAGAGAAATCTTGTGCAGTAGCTGCTCACAGAACAGAGCAAATGCTGAACCATGGGTTTTTATGTATGATGTTAAGCATCTCTCCAGAGCCATAGGTCATGGAATGATCATAGTGATGTCATCTTTCAGTCTTGTTTGAAAATATGGTTATGGATGAAGGTTAAAGGGGAAATTCAGTGTGGTAAGGACCCAAAGTATATTGCAACAACATTAAAAGTTGGAACGTTCGCTGGGAAATGTTCCAACTTTTTATGATGTTACAATAAACTTTGGGTTCTTATCGCACAGAATTTGTCCTTAAAAACACATGCAAACAACACAATCATTTGAGTAACCCTTGTGTGCAATGAGTCACTGGCAATTAGCTTAATGTCCTACCACTCCAACAATGACAAGATTCTTGTGTTGATATTGTGTGGAAAGATCAGTGACACAGTGAACAGATATAGCACTAGTGCGGTACTTTATGTGCTTATTAAGCCGCAGAAGTAGAGACACTCATTTCAAATGTCGTTTTGTTTGCACCTTCAGAGTGATCTGTGGCCTTTTTTGTTATATATATGTAATAAACATTTATAGCCTTCATTCCAACTGACATGACACTCATGCACATACAGTAGAGCATAAGCAAGTACAGTAGATTCTAATATCTGTGGTGATGAGTCTATAGCGTTGCTCATCATGTGGTTACCGTGGTTCACATTCACTAACTAGTGTCTGAAACACTGGCTTATCTCCCTTTTTACACTTTGTGCAACTTATCAGTATGGAAAGTAGAGGACTGCACACACACACACACACATGCAGAGCTGGATACCTAAGCAGCAAGGAGTGCAGGCAGCAGATCTGATCAGCAAGATTGGATTACAATGGGGGAGATCCTGTGGCTGGCATAGGTGCTATTGCCATGAGGCTGTCTAATGAGGACTTAAGAGCTGGAGTCGTTTAAAAGGGATATTTCCTCTGCGTCACTCACTATTTACTAAAAGTCACCCTGGAGCCTGAGGGCCCTGACCCCCCCGACCCCCCCACCCTCACACCAACTCCCCCTCCCCCCATCTGACTTGTCCTCCTCACGAGGGTAATGCATTTGCTCTGGATCAGACTCCTACTGAATGAGAGTTTGTTTGAGCTGGTTAACAAGCATGGCAGCCACAGTCCACAGGATAAAAGGTTCACCTGAGGGCTACACAATCACAGATTTGAAATAGTTCAGGTTATTTTTGTTTCTCTTTGTTTATTTCTTAAACAGGTCTGACATAGGCCTACAGCACCAGACAAATTGTGATGAAATGTAGAACTTCCTGTATTTCCCCCAAGTTGATTTCAGTGTGGTGAGGGTGGCAGGTTCCCTAGTGACACAGCAAAAACAATGTAGCCTATAAACTCTTTAAAGGTTAGATGGTCATCTAAATTGCTGCTGTTACTCAAGTGACTCAGCGTTTGCTGCCCACCAAATTTTTGGTGTAAATGTGGAAACAAGTGGAACAGTTGAATATGTATCAATATTTTTTTACGGAGGTGACTGTTGAGTTCCATAAGTGGCCTAACAGTTTGGTTTCATTTAGTTGGGTATGAGGTATAGGTGACGTATGACCATCAAATTGTTACAACAGAGATGGCATAGTTGTTGTTTTGCAGTGTTTTCCTGTATTGCTGCAGACTACCATATGATTATGCAACAGATGCTCTGAGTCTGAGAGACCAGTGTGTCTTAACCTCACCGTTTCTTGCTATAAAGAATTATTACAAATACAGTAGAGTTAGACTCATACGGTTTGGAAAGCGCAAGGCAATCGTTTTGTTTTTAGCACTCTACAAGTAAAATGGAATTCAATTGATTTTTCACAAATAACAAAGGCCATCACATCACAAGGTCAAAATGCTTTCATTTCTCGCTAAGTTCTTGGTGCTTTCCCCTGACACAACCTCCTGGGTCACATGCTTTGGACTCTTTTTGGTATGATATGAGGTGACACATCCTAGCAACACTGTTTCATAAACCTATACTTGTGGTGTCTGTGGTGGAGTTGTCTTGGCATGGTTCAATATTCTATCATCTGTGGACAAAAGTAAAAGCAGCACAAGTGTTTTTTTTTAGTTAGCATCTCACATATGAGATACTTTTCTGGAACACTATATTGCTTAAAATGATATTCACACCTTGAATGCAACCAATAAATTAAGTGCTTCAACAAATTAATAAATTTGTAAGTCACCTGTGTAAAGAGCAGTACAGAAAAAACAGCATCCAATTATTTTAAGTCAAAATGATTTCATGGTGGTGATATGTCTGCTGTTATCAATATCAACTGCCGTTTGTCCCTCCCCATTCGTTCCTGTACTTTGAGGTGTAGCTCTAAACACAGGGGATTGGACTTCTGAATTGCGTATTTTCAAATGACTACTTTGTTCAAATTGCTTTTCCAGGATCTGCTACCCTTCCTTTTAAATCCTTAACTGCGTGCATACTTTTGTTGAAGCTGAAATTCAAAATTGATGCCTTATCTAATCATCTTGCTTATCTTTGCTAGATAGTTGCTAGGTAAAGGCTAATGTCAGTCAACACATGTGGATAGTACTGTGGCAATGCAGCCATTATGATTTGAATATGATAGGCCAAAATCCATCCTGTCCATCTAAAGCTCAAACATGTGTAGTGTGCTCTTGGAGGAGAAAAGCATGGCTGCTTTCCATACTTCCTGTTTCTCCCCATGGTTTTATTGCTGCCTTGAACCTTTAGTGATACTTGGAACAGCCAGTGGAAGCTTCCTCTCCAAGGATGTCTGGGAAGTCATAGGCGAACACTAAATGGCTTATTCATAGGTTATTGAAGCTGTTATAAAACTTCACACGTGGTAATTGAAAGATGTCTTGCTCAAATGCATCCTGTCATTTCACATGAAAATTATGAAACTGCCACAGGCTGAACAGAGGTCGACTACCACACCTGGAACCTACCAAAACTGGAAAGGTTTTGAAGTTACGAAAGCACAGGCATCTGCTCATGCTTTGCCCCTGGATTGAATACCCTGGGGTGGTGGTGGGGGAGTTGATGTACGGAGATAAGGGAGCACACAGATGGCATCATCAGTGTGAGATGAAGGCAGGCAGGAATGCTCGCCGTAATTTTTGGAACCCACGCTTGGAGGTAGTCAGAGACGCCCGAGGTTGTGCTCGCCCACGTCCGCTACTGACTGCAGCACGTTTCCAGCACGTCTGACCCTCCTTGACATCAGTCATCTGGATTACATTATGTGAGAGTCTCTCTCTCTCTCTCTCTCTCTCTCTCTCTCTCTCTCTCTCTCTCTCTCTCTCTCTCTCTCTCTCTTTTCTCTGCTCTCAGAGCGTAATTAGATCTTCTCTAGACTCATTGGTTGCTCTCCTCCATTGAGTGTTTTTCTCTTTGTATTGTGGGCAGTGTGTGATTATTATGGTATGTGAGGGCTTTATGTTGGCAAGGAGTTGAGGAATTTCACTCACTCAGCTCTGCAGCAGGTCTATTGTCTGCATTAGGTTTCACACCAATATAGTACTCACTGTTTGTATGATATAAACACACCCGATCCACGTATTCTAAAGCTAGGTATTTATTTGTTTTTACTGATTGTTTCGTGCTTTTATGTTTAATTGCACTGTCTTAGTCCATTAACCATAGTAAAAAAAAGAGCTAAATATCACGCGACCAAAATCAAACCAAATGTAATTCACTAGTTAGCAATCCGAAACTTGAGAAAAGCAGTGCACGTGCAAATAGTGTTTACTTTAAGTTAATGTTGTGTGAACAAGCACGAATGAATAAGAAGTGGAGTTAAGGTTAATGGAGAAAATGTGGTCGCTTCCAGAGGTCCAGGGACCTGTGAGGTGTGAGTCACACGAAAGACAACCAAAGGGTGTGAGTGAAAGGCCTGCACATGTAATTCAAACCACTCTGTATTTGACAGCTTGGCAGTCTCACGTGGCTACAATGGATGTCCTTGGGCCAGTAAGCGGCAAACGACTCTTCACCCAAATATTTCTCTGACCGCTTGGATTCCACCTTTTTCATAGCTTTTCTTTGTTCCTTTCTTTCTTTCTCTCTCTTGTGTGGCATGTGTCATTTGGTCAACAGTCACTCCTGTTTGAATGACATATAACACATTTTCAGGCAATGAGTTTTATGAGCCTTTAGTGTAGTAGTAATGGGAGTGTTTACTCTAGGGCGTGAAAGACACGCCTTCAGGTGCCATCCAGTCCCCCACACATGCTCAGCCTGACTTCAGTGCTTGAATATTTCCTCATTCTGGCTCTTACCTTAGGGTTACCGGATGACCCAGTTATCCAGGGACTGTCCCTGATGCTACTG